>JAOTOM010005077.1:0-357500 GCA_034440615.1 Ashinkailepas kermadecensis | reverse complement strand
AGATGAAAATATTAAGGTAGCTACGAAATATAGTGCCCGAGGAAGCCCCGAGGACAACTTTTACAATGATTTTATCCGAATGAATAAAATTTGTGAATATCCCTTTCTTAAAAATACACCCTGCTTCATGTATTTGTCTGCTCCTACTCCAAACTTGACTCACGTAGTTGATGTCCATGTAGGCATGGGGTCGGTGGTGTAGTCAGCGGGTGCATCTTGAGTAACTACGAAGGGGTATGGGTTCGAGGCTCAATGATAGCGCGCACCGCCGTATCCTCCGCAATGACTTCATCAGCACGTCGCGACGCTAAATTACAAACCAGCTGAGAGCGTCTTAAGGAGCCTATTCCACAAACATATTGCGTCGCAAAGAACCAATCTGCTATCCGTAGAGGCCTAATTGTTGACGATAAAGATGTCTTAGGTATTTTCCAGCTACCCCACACACAAAATAATACTACAAAGCCCCACCAGCGATCTCTTCCGGGACTATATGGTTGGCAGTGTCTCGGTGAGTATTGGGATATCAGGCCCATTCGGCTTGTATTACTCACATCAGAGGCTCATTCTTCCTGTACGATGCACATCGGAGGCACATTCTTCCTGTACGACGCACATCGCAGGCCCATTCTTCCGGTACGACGCACATCGGAAACCCATTAGTCATGTACGACGCACATCGGCGAAGTTCTTTTTGCAAATGTCTTGAGTGAGCTGTGCCCTTCATCTCCAGTGGTGATCGTGTACATAGCTCCATCCCAGGCTGTTGGGATTGGTAAGGTAATATTGGGAATACATGTCATGTAGATTTCGAAAACACCGACTATTGCATAAGCCAGTGTTGTGGTATTGATGAAGGTTGCACGAATATTTATTAAGTACCGCGGATTTGGATTCACACCAAACAATGACCTGATGTGTAGTTGCACTTGATCTCTCAATTGTCTTTCCTCTGCGTTATTTTCCATGGTATTGTGAGCCATTTTGTCAATGTATGCCCCCAGATATGCTGATGGTAGTGCCGTAGTGAGTGGGGTGGCGCCCAGATACGCTGAGGGTAGTGACTGGGGTAGCGCCGGCTGGCGCCTGGCTGCATTCGCGCGCGCGATCCGTGGTGTTTGCGCCGTGTGGATGCAAAATGTATTGCTATTAATACAAATAACTTATGATTAAATACAAAAGTGGTGTTGTTTCCTGATGTGTTCATCGATTGGCGTTCATCTCTCCTTGCAAGGGACGCCTTCTCTGGGCTTGCAAATTGCATACTTGCTAAGTGTAAAAGGGCATGGGATAGAGAAAGCAACAATAAGCTGCATGCAATCAAGCCCCATCTAGGACATTGGGTGTCGTGCATGCGTAGGTCCAGAGCAGAAGTCGCACTTTGCAGGATGTGCATCGGGCACACTTACGCTACCCATCGCCATATCCTTTGTGGGAAGGAGAGACGGCAGTGCCGCCCCCCCTCTGTCTGAAAGCCCTGACTGTGCGCCACCTACTACTCACCTGCCAGCACTTTGTACCAGAGTGCGGATTGTTTTGTGGAAGAAACACGTTTTGACATATGAAGACATTCTGGGGAACAACTCGAAGCTTGTACATTCTGGAAACTTGTTCCGTTACCTGTCTGCGATTTGATCTGAAACCACGTACACACCCAGGTAATTGATATCACCAACAGTGAAGCACTAGATTACAAGTTATGGGTGTGAATGATCAAGTCTGGTCAAAGCGCCCTAAAGTCCAAGTAACTAACTAGCTAACGCATCAAGGGGATCCAAACAGATTTGGATGGGACCCCAATTCCCACATGTTTAAAAGTCTCCTGATTTCTAGCACTATTTGTTGTCAGACGGGCCCGCTTTTTATGGAAATAATTCGTGACAACATAATTTCCCCGTGGTTGGGGCCTAATATACCCCCATCGTTTCCGCCAACCGAAACCGAAGTAGATTTCAACTCCCTCCTGCTCAAGGTTTTTCGCAAACTTTTTTACTTCGGAGCCTCGGCTCGATCTTTGGGCCCCGATGTTATGTTTTTAGACCCCGAGGCGAATTTTGAGGCTCATGTTATTTTTTTTTTGGGGGGCGGACGGCAGCACGTTTTTTCCAGGCCCTATGCGATTGAGGGGGCTATGGCTCGGATTGATTGTAGGCGGTCCTTGCTGAATTGGTCGTGGTTCCGGTTTTTTAAATGTCCAGGTTTTTAAAGGTAAAGGTGTGTTTTTTTTTGGGGGGGGGGTCTGGCTCGATTTTTCGAGTTAATGTGTGAGTGAACGTCCCCGCTGTATTAAAAAGGCTTTTCGTCCACTTCGCACGGAAAGCCTTTTTCAGGATGGTGGTACAGATGATATGAAGAAGCTCTCCCGACGAGATGGCGGCGGTGGTGCCGAGTCTGGAGCGGAGGTGGGCAAGAGGGCAACAGCACCCATCCGGCCCGCCTACCGAAAAGAAAGCCGCACGGCGACCCACCATGTGGCCAGTGCCGCCATTTACGAGGCCAGCCCAGCGTGGTCCGTAAATGTCTGCGCAGGCTTGATGGTTGGGTTGCTGGGCTGTGGCTGGTTAGTCGGTGGGCAGGCTAGATGGTTGCTGTCGCCCTCTGGCCCAGCTCTTCAACCACTCCGACGTCATCTCCAACCCTGTTTCGGCCCGTTGCCACCTCTACACGAATTTGTACAGGTGATGCCAGGCTCCATTCCCCATCACATACGCCCTTGCGTGCACCCGACTGGTCATGTAACTAGGAGGGGTTGTGGGCTTGGGGTGTGATGTGACACTGATGGATGGAGATGATGCATCGGTACACGGCGTTGTTAATGCCACCGCCGCCGGCGTTCGTCCATTTACCGGACCCACCCGTGTAGCACCATAGACACAAATCATGCAATCATGGGAGTCGCGTCAGCCGTTTACAGGTAGGACCTCGGGGTGTGTAACTAATATGCATTTGAGACTAATCAAGTTCACAGTGAAAGGCAGTACGACTCGCTAAATGCTTTCGTAATACACCTTTTGTATTAGTGTTGACCGAATGGTCGTGTGGAATGAACGGGGCGAATGGCTGTTGCATGAATGCTTAAAGGGATAGTTTTTAAAGGAAACTAAACACCTTTATAATGGGATTTTAACTGAGATAGCAGTTTTGAAGACCACGTCGAGAAATCACTTACCTCATACTCCGTTCGGTCCAAAACATCTTCCAGCCGAAGTTATAAGGCCTTTTATCATCGGTTTTGGGACATGGACAGACTCGATGGGCGTTGTGAAAATTCGTTTGGCGTTCTGAAATTTGTTATTTTATATTATATTTATATTATATAATTATATATATATATATATTATATATATATATATATATATATAATATATATAATTATATATATATTATATATTATATTATATAATTTATATTCCTCTCTTGGCGAACCTTTAGAGGCCTATGATAAAAAAGAAAAAACTTTCCAAAATCCCGTTTTTTGAAGTATGGGCATAATATATCGCAAAACCAATGTCATATTCATCATTTTCAGGTGCCAATACCCCTAATTAGTATGATTGCAGAATTTCGGCAAGGTGGTTAGTTTCCTGTGGAACCGACCGGTGGAATCGGTTAGAATTCAACGCAAGTATTATGCTATCAGAAGCATCAGTCAACATTTTACTAGGATTAGGACTGAATTTACCCGGAGCCCGCTTGCATCTGGCTGTCCCGAGAATATCGATTTCGTGTGTGTGTGGCGGTGGTGGGACGGGTGGGTGGGTCGTGCTATGTGGTGGTACACGGGTGGGTCCCGTAAATAGACGAGCGCCGTTGGCGGTGGCAATACCAACGCCGTGTACCTTTGCATCATCTCCATTCATCAGTATCACATCACACCCCATGCCCACAACCCCTCCTAGCTGCATGACCAGCCGGGTGAACCCACGGGCGTATGTGGTGTGGAAAGGAGCCTGGCCTCGCCTATATAGACTCGGATAGTGGTGGCGACGGGCCGCAGCAGGCTTGGAGATGACGTCGGAGCGGTTGAAGAGTTGGGGCAGAGGGCAACAGCAACCATCCAGCCTGCCCACCGACCACAGCCGCAGCCGCCCGCACATAAAGACATAAAGTATCAGTGCAACTATGAGCCACAAGGGCTCTTCTTGGATGCACTCTGGACACTGAACCAGTTGCCCACCAAATTCGTCGATCAGCCCTCCCTGGAATACCGAAAAGCAAGCCCTCTATTCTTACAATGATTGTCTATGCTGTTTTTAAAGATGTTCAGTGTGCTGCTACTGACAATGGTTTCTGGCAGCTGGTTCCAGTGTTCTACTACCCTGTTGGTGAAGAAAGACTGTCCTAACCTTGTCCTGCTGTGATCGACTTTAATTTTGAATTGAGGACCTCTATTTGCATCATTTCTGTTAAATTCAAACATTTCCCTGAGATATTCCTGTTCCTGACCATGAACAAATTTAAAGACCTCAATGAGATCTCCTTTCACCCTTCTATATCTAAGTGAAAACATATTCAATTTCTTAAATCTTTCCTCATATGCCAGGTTGCTTATACCATTAACCATTTTTGTTTCCCTTTTGTATTCTCTCTCTAAAAGCCAACAATCTTTTTCATAACTAGGGGACCAAGCTTGGACACAGTATTCCAAATGTGGCCTGACATATGCACAGTAAAGCTTCCTGATGACTTCCTCACTTTTGTATGATACATTCCTATTTATTGCCCCAAGCATTCTTAGTGCCTTCTTCCTGGCTTCTTTGGTCTGTCCTGATGCCCCCAATTTTGTGTTCAAAATTAGATGAGAACACTCTCCATTACAATCTAAAAATAGCACCCAAGTCCTTCTCCTGCTGAGTCACAGATAGTACTTGGCCACCCATCAAGTACGGAGCCTTCATATGCTGCCTACCTACATGCATGATTTTGCACAGCAAAGTTAAATTTCATTTGCCATTTTTCGGACCACTTCACAAGCTCGTCTAAGTCTTTCTGCAGCAAGACCTGCTCATTGTGCCCTGTTATTGCCCTAAAGACCTTCAAATCATCCGCAAATTTCAAAACCTTACTGTTTAGGCCACTTTCAGTGTTATTTACAAATATAATGAACAATAGTGGTCCCAGTACTGACCCCTGGGGGACTCCACTAAGCACATTTTGCCATGATGACTTTGTACCATTTTGCATCACTCTCTGCTGTCTATCTGAAAGCCACAACTCTATCCATTTTAGGACGCTACCTGCAATACCATGGACCTGAAGCTGCATCATTAACCGTGTATGGGGTACCTTATCAAAGGCCTTACTAAAGTCAAGATATGCTACATCAACCTGATTTCCCTGATCAAATTGTTCTGTAGCAAAATTCAAAAAGTCCAAGAGATTTGTGAGACATGATCGCCATTTTCTAAACCCATGTTGAGTATCTTGAATCAATCTCTTTCCTTCCAGAAAACTAACTATTCTATCCTTGATAATTGATTCAAGTACCTTGCAGACTAGGGATGTGAGGTTTACTGGCCTATAATTTTCAACTTTCCCTCTTTGTCCTTTCTTGAAAATATGAATGCATTTGCCCTTTTCCAATCTGTTGGAATTTCATTTTGTGAAATTGATCTATAAAATATTATACTAAGTGGAATTACCAGTTCCTTTTCAGGTTCCCGCAATACCCTAGCATGAATTCCATCGGGGCCTGCTGCCTTGTTTGGCTTTATTTTCCTGATATAATTGAAAACAACATCACTATCAATGAAATCAACATCGTGTATCTGATCACCTGCAATACCATGGACCTGAAGCTGCATCATTAACCGTGCATGGGGTACCTTGTCAAAGGCCTTACTAAAGTTAAGATATGCTACATCAACCTGATTTCTCTGATCAAATTGTTCTGTAGCGAAATTAAAAAAGTCCAAGAGATTTGTGAGACACGATCGCCCTTTTCTAAGCCCATGTTGAGTATCTTGAATCAATCTGTTTCCTTCCAGAAAACTAACTATTCTATCCTTGATAATTGATTCCAGTACCTTGCAGGCTAGGGATGTGAGGCTTACTGGCCTATAGTTTTCAACTTTCCCCCTTTCTCCTCTCTTGAAAATAAGAACTGCATTTGCCCTTTTCCAATCTGTTGGAATTTCATGTTTGTGAAACTGATCTACAAAAGATTACACAAAGTGGAATTGCCAGTTCCTTTTCAGCTTCCCGCAATACCCTAGCATAAATTTAATCAGGTCCTGCTGCCTTGTTTGGCTTTATTTTCCTGATATGATTAAAAACAACATCACTATCAATGAAATCAACATCGTTTATCCGATCACCTGTCACTGAACTGTGGTGTACGGTTGGCAGATTAGTCATATCTTCCAATGTAAACACTGATTTAAACTGCTTGCTCAGCTCCTCAACCATCTCACCATCCTCACTCAATATAGTCCCATTTACTTCCAGTGGACCAATTGTGCTAGAGACTTTACTCAGCTTGTAAAACTAAAGAACTAAAAAAACTAAAGCACTGCGACCCAACCATCTAGCCTGCGCAGACATCCCCCCTCCCGGACACCGCCCAGCCCGGCGTGGCCTGGACCCCTCTACAGAGCCCCGACGTGAATGTTGGGCCCAAGCGTGATTTTGGGTTCCCAGTGCAATTTTCGGCGTCACGAAGTTTCCGGGCCCCGTGGTATTTATTTGGGTCCATGGACACGAATTTATGGACCCTGACATCAAGTTTTTTTTTTAGCATCCAGTGATATTTTTGGGAGCCCGACGTGGTTGTCCGGGCCCCGTTGTCGTTTTTCAGGACCCCCGACCGAAATTTTTGGGACCCCAACGGGAATTTTTTGGCCTCTATCGCGAATGTTCGTGGCCTCGACGCAAATTTTTCCGAATACCAACGCGATTCCTGGGAGCCAAGTACCTCTCAGGGAGCTCCCAGTTGCTGTTGGTCCTCAGCGGGCAAAGGTAGCTAAATTTCGGCGTGCGAAGCGCGCCGTAATGGGGGCCCCCATGACATGAGGGAGCTGTAGCTCTCTTCGCCTTCTGTTTGTGCTACTGCGTGGAGGGGGGGGGGCAGCTTTCGGCTTCAGCCCTCACCCCCACCTAGTATTTGCTTCAGGGCAGGAGTCGAACGGCTTTGGAGGGTGCCCATCCTGCCAGACTTGTGCTCGACTCAATTTTTTTAGTCGACTCACATGTGACTCATAGATCTTGAGATCTTATTCGACTCATGATTCAGAGCAGGTCAACATTTTGTCAGAATCTACTATGCCAGCATATTGGGCTTCCAAACAATTAGACAAATAAAAAACTGTCAAATTGAAGATTCTTTTATCCGGAACGCTATTTTTTATACTCGGCAAATGTTACAGCATTTTAATTTAGTTTACTTCTGTTGGTTTGGGGAGGGCCAAAAGACACCATGACCACCTTTTAAACGCTTCGGGGGGAGGGGGGCATGACCAGATTGGCCCTCCCCTGGATCCGCCAGTGTCTACCATGAAGATTACAGGATTCGCCCTTGCTGGTATCTGTGACAAAGCGGCAAACACCCATCCCATTCCTCCGCCCTAGCTTCACCCACCCTATCGCCAATTATAGGACCTATTATACTATGAGATAGTGCAGTTTGGTTTTAGGTGTAGGTTTCTGAAAATTATTCGGAGGGCACAATATGTGAAAGCAATGGGCGGGCCCAAATGGATGGGGGGGGGGTGTACCACACAGTCAGGGACGGATCCGGGAATTGTCTTGGGGGCACATGTCCCGAGGGGCGCAACTTTACCCTCCGAGGGTCGCCTCTGGTTGAAAAAAATCAAGGTGTGCATGTAGCGGGCCGAAGCTATGCGCCTGCGCAGAGACAGGCGTGCGGAAGCGGAGAGAGTTGCGCGTTGGCTCCCCACATTACGTCGAGACGGCTTGAATCACGTCAGGACGGCTTGAATCGCGTCGGGACGGCTTGAATCACGTCGGGACGGCTTGAATCGCGTCGGGACGGCTTGAATCGCGTCGGGACGGCTTCAGATCACGTCGGGACGGCTTGAATCGCGTCGGGACGGCTTGAATCGCGTCGTGACGGCTTGAATCATGTCGGGACGGCTTGAATCACGTCGGGACGGCTTGAATCATGTCGGGACGGCTGGAATCACGTCGAGACGGCTTGAATCGCGTCGGGACGGCTTGAATCGCGTCGGGACGGCTTCAGATCACGTCGGGACGGCTCCATCACGTCGGGGTCACCAATTGTGGAGTGGCTGAACGCACACTCCACACTGTCTCTATGACATGTTGCCAGAAACTTGTGCGTGTAGAAGACTGCCTGTATTTGCAGAGAAGATCCAAGCGAGAGAGGAAGACTCTCCTTGTACAGTTTGCATGACACGTTATACACAGAAACAGACGACGTGTCCGAATGCGGTTCGGCAGCAGCGGCCCGTACGCACGCGCAATGATCTCAGCGAGGTCACGGGCGATACTGGCAAGCGGCCAGTTGTCTCTGCGCAGGCGCATAGCTTTGGCCCGCTACATACACTCGGGCCTTCCGGAGGGGCGTCACCTTCCCATGGTGTGCACATGCATCAGTGTCTCGCCTTGTATTAGCCCCTGTGTAGCGGTTTGGGTGGCTACGTTTCTTATGATGTGTTCGTATAGTGAACTTCAAAGATCCGTAACTTGTGATACGTATATCGAGCGGCGAGAGTGAGAGAGATATATTTTTTTTTTTTTTTTTTTTTTATTACTTCCATCTTTAGCAGAGGCCGAGTGCCATCCGCTAGAGATATGCTACGTTGAGGAAAGGGTTACGTTAATCCGGCTTATATGGCATCCGGTTATATCAATTAAGAAAGAGAGGAAAGATGAGACGCCGACAAGCAAGGAACGTGGCGTAAAGTCCGACACACATACATGGGTGAAACATACACAGACACACGTACATACACGACACATAGAAGTACACTTGGAGGGTGGGCAGCATCGTAACCTGCGGAGAGGCTCCACCGCCCACCTGCGACCGAAAAAGCGAAGCAGAGACCCGACGTCCAGGGCGAGTCGTGGGCGTCGGGCCCGACCTTGTGTGTGTAGGTGTATGTTTTAGTTAAGGCTTGGAAAAACCTGAGAGGTGAAAAAAACCAAGCAGCTTGGAAAACCCGAAGGTGAAAAACCAAGCGCAATTTATAAGGAGAACCGTCCGTTTTGGCCAAATTGGATCGGTCTCGGCCTACCTAGTGTGATACAACCTATATGTATGTGTTTAGCGACGATGGCGATGATAGCGTTTGACTTCAAATTACTTCCTCTAGTTTCGTGCCGTGCAAGTATGTGAATAGTATGTCAATGAGGTCCGGGTGCTTGTCACCGAGGAGGCTTGGTAGTGAAAGTGGAAGACGATTTTGCGCAATGTAGGTAAGAAGTGGGCGACGTTGTAGTTGGTAGGCTGGGCAAATAAGCAAGAAATGTTCCACAGTGTTACGAACACCACATGTTTGGCAGGGCGGAGCGCGGAGAGGTCGATCAAAGAGGAAATTATGCGTGAGATTCGTGTGCCCGAGTCGAAGTCGAGCAAGGTGGATCTCGTGTGAGCGCGTGAGTTGTCTGGAAGAGGGCCATTTGGCGAGAAGGGGTTTAATGTGGTGCAAGTGAGTAGTGTTGTGATTCCAGCATGCCTGGAGATATGTGTTGAATAATCTGTTGGTGAGGGATAGAAGGTCACAGGGGGGGACTGGGAGGTTGGGGGTGGGTGGGAGATCGATGGCTCGACGTGCGAGCTCATCTGCCCGCTCGTTGCCCGGAATCCCCATGTGGCCAGGGATCCAGAGCAGTGTGAGGTGAAGGTGAACATGATGTGTGTGATAGAGTTCCCGGATAGCGTGGAGTGTGGGGTGTGTGGTGTTGTGTATGGCTGCGATAGCGTCGATGGAAGAACGTGAGTCGGTGCAGATGATGGTTGGTGTGGAGATGTGGTGTTGAATGATGTGGTGCAGACAGGCGTAGATTGCGACTAGTTCTGAGGTGTAAACCGAGTGATGTGGTGTTAATTTTATTTGGCCAAAGCTGGGTCCACCGCACCAAGCAGCTCCCGTACCGTCGGTGGTACGGGAGCCGTCTGTGTAGTAGTATGTATGATTGGGGTGGGCGGCTTGATATTCGAAAAATGTTTGTTGGGTTTCGATGGGGGAAAGTAATTTTTTTGTTTTGGTGGAAGAGATATTCGAGCTTGGGGTGATACATGTGCCAAAAGGGGAGAAGGGGAGGGAATTTGCCGAGGGTTACCTTGGGGAATTTGAGTGCGAGAGTAAGGACATGTTTCAAATGTATGCCAATGTTGTGTTTGTTCCTATTATAGGTAAGTCTGAAGGGAGGTTTAGTGAGTGCGGGGGTAGCAGGGTGGTTGAGCTGTGTTGTGGTTCGAAAGTGGTATCTGACTAGTTGGAGTGTTCTGCGGTGTTGTAAGCTGGGGAGGTGGGCCTCAGCCCGGAGACTAGTAATGGGTGTAGTGCGGTGTGCTCCGGTGATGAGGCGAAGAGCGTGATTTTGTATGCGTTCAAGTGTTGTGATGTGTGACGGAGATATATGATCGAAGATAAACGCATTGTATTCCAGGACGGAGCGAATCAGAGCGATATACATAGTGTTGAGGGTAGCCCTGTCTGCACCCCAGTCGCGACCGGAGATGCAGCGCAGGAGATTTAGCCGTTTTGCGCAGCGTTGTTTTAGATAAGCAATATGAGGGCCGAAACAAAGCCTTTTGTCTAGTATGATGCCAAGATATGTGAATGTGGTTTGGAGAGGGATAATTTGTTCGCGATAGCGGAGCGGAGTAGTAGGTGGGATGTACGTGTGGAGCCGTGAGAAAAGCATTGTGACGGATTTTGCGGGGGAGATTTGCAGTCCCCAAAGGGAGCACCAGGAATCAATTTGATTCATGGCGCGCTGCATAAGATAATTTGCTTTGTCTGCCGAACGGTGCGTGCACCATATGGCCAGATCATCGGCGTAAATGGAGTATTTTAGGCAGGGGGCTATGTTGTGGAGGTCGGCGAGAGCATCGTTAATCATGATGAGAAAGAGGGTGGGGGATAGCACGCTGCCTTGTGGGACGCCCTGATCGAGTTTCTGGGGCCGAGAATGGATATTGCCGCAGCGGACGGTGAATGTTCTATCAGCGAGGAAGTTGGAGATAAATTTTGCCATTCTGCCTCGTATGCCAATACGATGTAATTTGATTTGGAGGGCCGAACTGTGTACTTTATTGAATGCGGATTTCAAGTCGAGAAAAAGTGCGACGGTTTCATATTTTTTCATGAAGCCGCGCTGTATCGAATCCACTAGTTGGAAGAGGTTGTCGGCGGTGCTGTGTCTGGGTCGGAATCCGCTTTGAAAGGGGGAGAGAATGTTGTTGTTTTCGAGGTGTACTCTGATTCGGCCATTGACCATGCGCTCAAAGATTTTAGAGGCACAACTAGTGAGAGAGATAGGTCGATAGCTAGAGGGAAGGTCGCGAGGTTTGCGAGGTTTAGCGATAGGAATGATAGTGCTAGTAGACCAGGACGGGGGAAAAGTGCCGTCAGTCCATAGTTGATTTAGTGCCGAGAGGAGATTCTCTTTTCCGGCGTCAGATAGATTTTGGAAGAAGGGGTATGCCAATTGGTCAGGGCCAGGGGCAGTGTTGGTTACTTTGGAAAGGGATAAGGTTAGCTCATAGGGAGTAAATGGGGCATTATATGGTTCAGTGTTGCCCGAGGTAAAGTTGCAGGTGGCGAGAGTGGTTCGTAGGAATTCGGTGGTGTGTTGTGAGTATTGTGCATTTGAGGAGATGCCAGCATAATAGGTGGCAAAGTGTTCCGCGACGTCTGAGGGTTCTGTGATGTTGCGATGATTAATTGTCAGTTGTGGGAATCCGCGGTGTGGGGATCTGCCATTTGTGAAAGAGCGAATTTTGGACCAAATTTGGCCGATCGGGGTAAATCGATTGAACGAGTTTGAATAAAGTTGCCAGCTGTGTTTTTTGGCCGCTAGGATAGTCTGCTGACAACGTTTTTTAGCCTCGCGGGCTTCTAACATGTTTTGTGGGATAAGGTTTTTCCGAAATTTTCGCTCAGCCCGCCGCCGCAGAGCGACGGCGCGTTGACACTCGTCGTTCCACCACGGCACGTGGTGACGGACGGGGAGCGACGAGTGTGGGGGACGTGATTTTCTGCCGCGAGTAGTATGGTATCAAGAAAGGCTGATATTGGGGGGTGTGACTGCGGAGGAAAGACGGTGTCAATTTCTTGGGAGAAGGGTGGCCATTTCGCTTTGCGTACATTCCAGCGGGGTAGAAATAAGTAATCTCTAGCTTGGGCTGAGCGTTCAAGCATGATATGAATGGGAAAATGATCGCTAAAGTGGGGATCGGGTTGAACATGCCAAGAGAAGAGGGGCGAAATAGAGGCTGAGGCCAAAGACAGGTCTATGGCGGATGGACGGAACGGGGCGATGTCGGTGTTGTGTGTGGGTGTTTGGTCGTTTAAAAAGACCATGTTGTGGGTGTTGAGGAGAGTTTCGATGTGATGTCCGCGAGGTGATGTGGAGTGGCAGCCCCAAGCCTGGTGATGGGCATTGAAGTCACCCAGCACCAGACAGGGGTGAGGAAGGAGGCCGAAAAGGTCGGTCACAGAAGATAAGGATAGTGTAGGAGAAGGTGAGAGGTAAAGAGAGAGTATAGTAAGCTCTACTTGTGCAATTTGGACCGAAACAGCAATACAATTTAGGTTATTAGCAATGTTGATCTGACGATGAAGGAGGGTGTCTGAGATAAATAGAGCAACCCCGCCGCCGCGGGGTGTAGAATTTACGTTGTTGGTATAGAGAGAGTAGCCATAGATGTTAAAATTATATGGGTCGTTGTCGCGCCATCGGGTCTCCTGAACGGCGGCTACCAATGGTTTGTTTTTGATAATATATTCCTTGAATTCCGCCCAATGGGATATGAGTGACCTCGTATTCCATTGGAGCAAGAATTCAGTGGTGGGTGTCTGCATTAATGGTTGTGATCACGCTCCCGCAGCCGCGTGTGTGGCGGTGATGGTGAGGCAGAGTCGTCTGTTTCATAATCAGACGACTCTGGTGTGGCTGTCTGCTCTGGGTCCCTGGGGGATTCCCGAGCATGCGGAGGGGGGTCAGGACTGTCCTGAGAGGACTGCGATGAGCCGGTGGGGGGAGATGGGAGGACCTGAGTGGAGGTCGCCGGGGAGGCCTGATCCCGAGAGGGAGGCAGGGTGGAGGGGGGGCTGGGGAGGTCCTGGAGGGGCGGCGCGGAGGGGGCTCGACCCCGAGGGTGCGTGGCAGCCGTTCGACAACTGGAGGGCCTGGAGGCGGATGGACCTGCGACGGGAGCAGGGCGTAAGGCCGGTGCAGGGTCGGAGTGGGTGAGCGGGCGCTCGGTGCGCGTGGGAACACGGGTCGCCGGTCGGGCGGCCGCCTCGGCCGGGGTCGGCCAGAGGGGCTGGAGGGGCTGTTGGCCCCAGGCAGAGGCCGGCCTCTGCGTCAATGGCGGTGCTGGGGGGGGGCTGTCCGGCGCTGCTGCTGCTGACCCTTTGCTTCCAGCCAGACTGGGCAGCGGGGGTATGAGGCGGGGTGTGGGCCGGCGCAGGCTGCGCATCGCGGCTCCTGGGCGTCGCACTGGGCCGTGGTGTGCGCCTCAGCACAATGGCCGCACACTGGGTTGCGGGCGCGACAGACCCCACTGTGGTGGCCATAACGCTGGCAGAACCCACAGCGCTTGGGCGGAGGGATCCACGGCCGACAGGGGTACCGGAGGTACCCCGCGTACAGGTGCGTCGGCGGGGCGAGCGATCTGTACCCCACTTTGAGCAAGGGGCTCGGGGTCGATGCCGAGGGGCGTCCCAAACGGACGACTTCGCAGACGCCTTGAGGGGTCAACTCTTCCAGGAGCTCCTCCTCTGGGAGGTGTGCCAGCTCCGGGGCAAAGACTGTCACAAAAGAGTTGTTCAGTCTATCCGCCACAGCCACCTCGACAGGGTGTGCCAGGAAGTGGTTCAGGTGGAGGAGGGCCCTGGCCTGGGTTGGGTCACGCACCCGAACCAGTAGTGCGCCCGACCGGATGGTTCGGGCCGACACTACACCTCCCGTCCACTTATCTAGCTCCTTGGCGACCGCAAAGGGGGACGTGCGGTCCCAGGACCCCTCCTTCCGTGCCACGAGTACGAAGGATTCCCCGTCAGGGGGATCTCGCGGTGGCGGGGCCCGGGCTCCTGGGCGCGGCCGGCGTCCGCCCTCCGCAGGGGGCAGGGGGTCCCCGGCCATGCCGGTGCGGGGTTGGACCGCTGAGGAGAGAGGAGAGGGGTGACTGAATGTGGGAAGGGCGCCCTGAAGGGGTGCTGTCCAGAGAGGCACCCTGAAGGGGTGCTGCAAGGAAAAGTGTGAAGACAAGTGTAGTGCGAAAGGGGTAGAGAGACACAGTGCTTGGAGGGATGGGAGTAGCCAACAGAGGCGGGCGCAGTCACGGCCAAAGGCCGCTAGCACGATCCATGAAACCAGGAAGGTACCTCTGCTGGCTCTAACCTAGTGGGTGGGATGGGTAAAAAAAAACAATCAAAGCCGACCGCTGCTACAATTCGGTTTCCTGACGGTGCTGGTGAGCACCGCTGGGCCGAAGGGGGTTGGGAGGGGTGCTACGCCGGCTATTCCGGCGAGCAACCAACTAGTGGCGCCGGCCGGCTAATCCGGCAGACAACCAACTAGTGGTCCGGGGGGCGGAGCTGCCCGTAGATGCCCTAATAAGGACACCTACGAGACAGCTGGGAGGGGGGGGGTCGGGGTCTTTGGGGCAGCGGGTAGCTTCTCGTGCTCGATCGCCAGCTATAAGCTAGGTCTTTTCGAGCGTGCCGCGATTGAATATTGCCAAGCAATATTCAATCGCCGCGTGTGGTCTGGATCTCTTCCCTCCTCCGTCGTCTTCTCTCCGTCGGAGAGCCTGCCCGCCAGCAGCAGCTGAGCTCTTTCAGATGATCGTAGAAAGGTAGTAGATCATATAGTGTCACATACAAACGCACTAGTATTGCCGCCGCGTAGTCGTCACACTTCCCAACAGCTGTGTTAGTTTTCTCCTGCGCATGCGTCAACTCGCCGCTAGCTACGGCGAGGGGGCGGTGAGTAATGACGCGTTGCGTTCCGCCCCGACGGGGCGAATGTGGAGCGGCGTTTGGGCCATGACGGCAAATGTGGCGCAGCGTTTGGGCCATGACTGTAAACGTGGCGCACTGCTTTGGCCCGCTACAGGTATCCCCGCCCAGACACGGCGTGACGTGGCGAACGACATACCGCGCAGGGGTGATCACTGCACGGCCGGAGCGAGTGCGAAGGGCGGGCCGCAGCGCTGGCCCGACGGTGGATGACGGCGGTGGCGGCGTTGGTGCGGACGGCGGAAGGAGCCGCGGTAGCAGAAGCCGTGGTCCCTCCAGCGGAAGGGATGGAGCCACAGGTGGCGGCACGTGCTGCGTTGTGGTGATCTGCGAGGCGCTTAGCGGTAGATCCTGGAAGGCAGGTTTGACCCGGTCGATGGAGACGACTTGCTCCTTGTCACGGCGGAAGATGGTGATGGTCTTGTCTGTGCGGTGGTGGACGCGAAACGGGCCGTCGTACGGGCACTCTAGCGGCCCGCGTTTGGCGTCGTGCCGCACGAATACGTGCGTGCAGTCTTGGAGGGGCCGTGGCACGAAAACACGTGCCGTGGAGGCTCTTGGCGAGACGGGTCTGAGGTGGCGCATCGTCCGGCGGAGGTTGTCCGCATATGACGTCACGTCGAGAGGCGGTGTGGTCGGCGGAGTCTCGAAAAACTCGCCGGGAAGACGTAGCGGCATGCCGTACACCTCGGTGTACGAGATGCACCTCACCTAGCGCTCGGCAGAGGTGCATCCGAGGTCTGTCTTGAGTGCCGAGCGGATGCCGAGTAGCACCATGGGCAGCAGGTCGGTCCAGCAGGTAACGCCGTCAGCGGCGCGGAGCGCTGTCTTCAGCTGACGGTGCGTACGCTCGATCATGCCGTTAGCTTGCGGATGGTAGCTGGTGGTCCGCAGCCGTTGACAGCCGAGCAGTGAGGAGAGGTGCTGCCACAGGCTGGATTCGAACTGGGCGCCGCGGTCCGTTGTGACCTGCGCCGGCACGCCGAAACGTGCGATCCAGCCGGAGACGAATGCTCTGGCGACTGTGATCGCTCGGATATCTGGCATCGGGATCGCTTCCACCCAGCGCGTGAAGCGGTCGATGCAGGTCAGCAGGTAGCTGCAGCCGTCAGATGGTGGAAGCGGTCCGACCAGATCGATGTGGACGTGCGTGAAGCGGCCCTCCGGTGGCTGGAACGCCTGCACCGGCGCTCTGGTGTGTCGGTGCACCTTGGCGCGTTGACACTGGACGCAGGCTTGCGTCCATATTTTGATGTCGCGCTTCATCTGCGGCCAGACGAACCGGTAGCTGATGAGATGCTGTGTGCCACGGACACCAGGATGAGACAGGCCGTGGAGAAGCTGGAAATACCGGCGGCGTAGGCTGCCTGGAACCAGAGGGTGCGGCGATCCGGTAGAAAAGTCTACCAGCAACGTGTTGCCACTGGGCAGCGGGACATCGCGCAGTTTGAGCGAGTGTCCTTGCGACAGGAACGACTGCAGGTCTTCGGCTTCTTGTTGTGCGGCCGCAAGAGCGTCGAAGTCGTGAAGTGGTGGTTGAGCTAGTCGCAACATCGCAACCGTCCGAGACAGGGCGTCGGCCACGGTGTTTTCCTTGCCTGGCACGTGCCGGACATCCGTGGTGAACTGGCCGATGTAGTCCAGCTGCCTCGTTTCCCGCGGCGAGTGGTGGCCGGAACCAGCGTCGACGGCGTGCACGAGCGGCTTATGGTCTGTAAAGACCGTGAAGTCTCGCCCTTCGACCGTGTGTCGGAAGTGGCGGAGGGCCAGGTACACGGCTAGAAGTTCTCGGCCAAATGTGCTGTATCTCGTTTCGGCCGGCTTCAACGTTTTTGAGAAGAACGCCAGTGGCTGCCAAGTGCCGTTGACGTGCTGCTGCAGGATGGCGCCGACGCCAGTGTCTGAGGCGTCAACTTGAAGACTGAGCGGGGCACCCGGCGTGTGGTACGCCAGCCGTACTGCCTGGGCCAGTGCTCGTTTGACTGCGCCGAACGCTACAGTGGCGTCCTTCGTCCAGGTGAGGGCTTCGGTGCTGCGCTTGGTGCACTTTGTGCTCAGGAGGTCGTGCAGTGGCTGCAACAGGCCGGCAGCGTTGCCTAGGAAGCGGTGGTAGAATGCCACCATTCCAACGAAGCGGCGCAGCTGCTTCTTGGAAGCCGGCTTCGGGAACTCAGTGATGGCGACAACATTCTGCGGCACCGGGGCGATGCCATCGGCTGACACGTCGTGTCCCAGGAAAGTGAGGCGCGAGGCGCCGAGTACATACTTGTCGGGGTGCAGAGTCAGGCCGTACTGCTTGAGGCGGTCAAAAACCTCTCGCAGATGTTTTAGGTGGTCTTCTGGTGTCTTGCTGGCCACCAGGATGTCGTCCAGATGGACGAAGCTGTGGGAGAGACCGCGCAGCACTTCGTCCATGAATCGCTGAAACGACTGAGCGGCGTTCTTCAGACCGAACGGCATGCGCACAGCTTCGTACAGGCCGAACGGAGTGGCGATTGTCGTATTCGCGATGTTGGCGGGCTCGACGGGGACGTGGTTGTATGCCCTTACCAGGTCGAGCTTGCTGAACAGACGGCAACCGTGCAGGTTGGCTGCAAAATCCTGGAGAAACGGCAGAGGATAGCGGTCGGGGACTGTCTGCGCGTTAAGTGCGCGGTAGTCGCCGCAGGGACGTCAAGCTCCTGCTTCCTTCTTTGGCACCAGGTGGAGAGGAGAGGCCCAGCAGCTTTTCGATGGGCGGACGACTCCGGCCTTCAACATCTTGTTGAACTCTGCTCGCGCGATCGCCAAGCGTTCAGGGGCGAGGCGGCGCGGCCGGGCAAAGCAGGGCGGCCCTCGAGTTTCAATATGGTGCGTGACGCGATGCGTCACCGGCACCTGCCGCATGTTGGGCTGCGTGAGGCTTGGGTACTCAGCCAGCAGCTGGGCGTACGATGACGTCGGGGCAGCGATGAAACGTAAACCCAGTGAGCAAACTGAGGCTGGAGAGCCGGAAGCGACGACTTCACCGGAGGCCGTGCGCAGTTACTGGTGCCGAACGTCGATGAGGAGATGATGATGGGCCAAAAAATCGGCGCCGAGAATGGGCGTAGCGATGTCGGCCACCAGGAACGTCCATTGGTGGGCTTCCCCGTCGTCCAGGTGAACTTCACAGGCGTAGTGGCCAGTCGCTTGGATGCGGGTGCCGTTGGCCGCGGTAAGGTGCAGGTTCGGAGCGGGGGTGACGACAGCACCGGAAGGGAGAAGGAGATGGCGGAAGAACGCTCACCTGCGCGCCAGTGTCCACCAGGAACGGATTTGTGAACCGGAGATCCCGGACAAAGAAGAGTTGCGCCGGAGTAGGTAGGCCTGATGTCGTGAGCGCTGATGGCGTCAGGCTTGCTAGTTTCCCGCAGACCAGCTGCAGGGTGTCTGGCACTTGTGGGCCGCGGCACCCCACCGGTCGTGGTACCAGCAGAGGCCGGTGGCAGACGGGGGTGCTCGGTCGCGGTGGCTGCGAGCCGCCGAACGGCCACGACGGCGGCGAGGCGGCGGCGACTCGTGGTCAGGCAGGCAGGCACCAGGCGGCGGCAGGCGACGACCACTGAACAGCGCTGCCTCGAGGCGGTTATTCGAAGCTTCCAACCGGCTGACGGTGGCCGTCAGCGCCAGAATTTCCGCTTGAAAATCGGCTGTAGGTGGACCGACAGCGGCGGCGGCAGGCGCAGCGGGGCCGACAAGGGCTACCGCTTCAAGTGCGGCAACTGCTCCGGCTGGACGGGATGCCTCCAAGAACCGGTCGGCTGCTTGCGCGATATCCGCCAGCGGCTGGGACTCCGAGAGCAGCGCGATGGCGGCGCGCACAGGCTGCGGCAGCCGCTGAAGAAACAGGGTGCGCAGCAGGCCGTTGACTCTACCACGCAGCCTGTGTACCCGAGTGACGGTAGAGGTAGGGCTGTATACAGTCTGTTGCGGTCTCCCCGCCTAAGGCAGTGCGGTCGTGTGGGTACTTGCAGCAAATTGTCCCATTTTCTAAATGATCAGTGCTAGCATGCACATAAAACATAGCAGTATTGCTAAGATGTAAATAAAGGCACCCAGTCTCAGCCCAGCCTCGCCATTGAGCGAAAACGTTTACGACCTGGTCCCCGTCCACGCATTCATTAGCCAGAGCAAACGCTATCTGGTTCAAGCGCTAGGACCACATACTCAATTCTTGCAACTAGAGCATAGCACGGATTGCAATGTTCAAATCTAGTACAATCCGCATCCGTATGAACCAATCCAATCCATGTCCATATCCGTACCAAATATAAATATCCATCAGTAATCCAATCCGTTTCCACAAATGTGATATTGCTAAAACCTCATTTGTCACAGTAATAAATAGCGTATAGAGCATCGACAATATACAGTATCGTAGCTAAGAAAACAAAGAAAGCATTAAATTAACTGTTAGTGTGAAATGTGGATTACAATTTCCACCAGCACCACATTTTGCTAAAATATAAAAATTTCACTTCAGATCACATGTGCTCTACATGCCCCAACATGTACTCAACTCAGATCACATGTGCTCTAATGTTTGAGTTTTCTGGTCTTCCCTTTGAAAGTAAATCTGAAAGAAAATACGCTGCCATATGTCAAGACCAACAAATTTAACCCTATGTTTATGTTATACCCTTAAGCAAGGATTGTCGAAAAGCGGTGAGGAATCCTGCCACTCTTTTGAAATTATGAGTTTAAGCAGGTTCTTTATCGACTAAAGTATAAATTACATGTGGTTTTGTGGGCATATCCATCTTAAATGTTAGTAATTCCGTGGGGATATGCTGCCTTTGAAGAATAATTCATTATTAATTTGTTCGTGGCCTGATCTAGGGACATGACTACGCTTTTAAAGGACACCCATTGCCATCGAGGAGAATATTTCCAAAGGCGGAAGGCACCCTTTTGGATGTGTGAATCACAGTATATTGGGGACAAACGACGTAGTCCCGATAAAACACCACGCTGTCCTACTTATACGAACTTTATATTTAGACATGTGCAGTGCGCATTGCGCAGTCGTGTTAATCACGTGCCCGTGTGATAATTTAATTCGGGTCTATTTCGACCCGTTGACTTTACCAAGTAATGTTTTCGGGTACTATCTCAGAAGTCTCTAAAACGAGGTCAATATCATGACCTTGTCTGACCCTTGAAGATCTAACCCCTGGGTTTAAATGTAACAAATCGCACATCGTTAGTATCCCACGATACTCTGGAAATTGCTAGTTTTGCATTTGGAAGTGGTTAGATGGATCGCCACCGCCTACCACCCCTCCATCTGCATTGATGTTGATATTTGGTACGGATATGGACATGGATTGGATTGGTTCATACGGATGCGGATTTGAATCATAAGGATTTGAACATTTCGATACGTGCTATGCTCTAGTTGCAAGAATTGAGTATGTGGTCCTTGCGCTTGAACCAGCTGGCGTTTGCTCTGCCTAATGAATGCGTGGACTGGGACCAGGTTGTAAACGTTTTCGCTCAATGGCTAGGATGGGCTGAGACTGTGTGCCTTTATTTACATCTTAGCAATAATGCTATATTTTATTTGCATGTTAGCACTGATTATTTACAAAATGCGACAATTTGCTGGACATACCCACACGGCCGCACTGCCTTAGGCGGGGAGACCGCTCGACTTCCGGTTGATGACGAGTTACGTCAATGCGAAATTAATCAATGAACGTGACACAAGACGTCATAAATATACCTGTAAGCTAGGCTAACCTGGTCTGCACTCAGAACTTGCCGAAAGTCGTGCGGCGGCCACCGTTCAGCAATACAAAATCATCCGCCACATGTCTGGCATCCACCCGCCTCATCCCTTCAACGATGCACGTAGGCGTTTCTGCGCATGGTGTTCCTCAGCTATGTTTTGATACGTCGAAGTGCGCTGGAGCTCCTCTCCACCTCCTTTATCCTCAAAGACCATGCCCAGCATTCCCAATGGGCGAAACTTTGAACATGAAACCAAGTCATTTAATCATTTAAATCACGAAGTCATTTAGTCTCGCCCAATATAGGTCAGATCCCAGACGCTCCCAGTCAGTCCAGAGAACTGGGATCCCAGACTACATCAAATTCCAAGTTCTGGTCGCATACCTTGAATTTTAACATTCTCCAGAAAATGAGACACAATGATCATAGTTTTAGCTACCATTATATATATATATATATATATATATATATATATATATATATATATTTATATATATATATATATATATATATATATATGTATATATTCATAATTTCCAGGTCGTTGCCCAATATCTAGAGCATGTCCCTCGATTCGCCCGCTGTGATCACGATGGACCTTGACATGGCCAAACATGAAGAATAAGCTGTGATGTGAGAACTGGGCTATATTGGCTTCCCAATGCTATTTCCCCTGCCCTACTGGTGCCAGTCCTTTAGATTAAATACGACACTCCTAGTTCTACGCACATCTATAACCGCTGCTATCCACGTGACTTACTGTTCACATGGTTTTCCGGCCCCTGCTGTATATTTGCATTCGGGGCTCGACTAACAGACCCGTCGTATCCCACGGCCACAGCGCGTGCAGAGCTTCAGCGTCAGCCCGAGTAGGTGACCTTGAGAGCATTGGCTCAGTGTAGTTTCTGGGGACCGTTACTACGCAACACATACAACTACGCATGCGCATTGTGCATGTTTAAATGTAAAGTCCCCATAAACAGGAAAACTCACACACACACACACACGCATGGTGGAGTATGTCTTCTGGTCCCCATATACTGGGAAATGAGAAATATGTATGTTTCTCTGAAACATGATCGTCGCTACCGCACGGCGTAGTGAATATATATACTTTTATATATATATATATATATATATATATATATATATATATATATATATATATATATACATATGAGTTATCCATAGACAAGCATGAATGAGGATGAATGATGAAAACAAACAAATTATGTGGAGATGACTTTAATGTAAACGTTTCGACCTGAATAGGTCTTCATCAGTGGACAACATAGAGCACAGCTGGAGACAATATCAAGCAGGTAACAAATCACATTTTCTGGCGTAAAAATCAAGTACTAATTCGTGTTCGGCTCTTCGCAATAAATAATATCGCTGCAGGTCCTGCCCAGGTAAGACATAAGACATAAAAGATCAGTGCAACTATGAGCCACAAGGGCCCTTCTTGGTTGCACTCTGTACACTGAACCAGTTGTCCACCAAATGTGTCGATCAACTCTCCCTGGAATACATAAAAACAAGCCCCCTATTCTTATAATGATTGTCTATGCTGTTCTTAAAGATGTTCATTGTGTTGCTACTGACAATGGTTTCTGGCAGCTGGTTCCAGTGTTCTACTACCCTGTTGGTGAAGAAGGACTGTCTTAACCTTGTCCTGCTGTGATTAACTTTAATTTTGAATTGATGACCTCTAATTGCATCATTTCTGTTAAATTCAAACAGTTCCCTGAGATAACCCTGTTCCTGACCATGAACAAATTTAGAGACCTCGGTGAGATCTCCTCTCAGCCTTCTATATCTAAGTGAAAACATATTCAGCTTCTTCAATCTTTCCTCATATGCAAGGTTGCCTATACCATTCACCATGTTTGTTGCCCTCTTTTGTACTCTCTCTAAAAGCCAATAATCTTTTTTCATAACTAGGGGACCAAGCTTGGACACAGTATTCCAGATGTGGCCTGACATATCCACAGTAAAGCTTCCTGATGACTTCCTCACTTTTGTATGATAAATTCCTATTTATTGCCCCAAGCATTCTCAGTGCCTTCTTCCTGGCTTCTTTGGTCTGTTCTGATGCCCCCAATTTTGTGTTCAAAATAACACCTAAGTCCTTCTGCGCAGTCACAGATAGTACTTGGCCACCCATAAAATACGGAACCTTGATATGCTGCCTACCTACATGCATGATTTTGAACTTATCAAAATTAAATTTCATTTGCCATTTTTCTGACCAGTTCACAAGCTCGTGTAAGTCTTTCTGCAGCAAGACCTGCTCATTTTGCCCTGTTATTGCCCTAAAGCCCTTCAAATCATCTGCACAATTCAAAACCTTACTGCTTAGGCCACTTTCAATGTTATTTACAAACATAATGAACAATAGTGGTCCCAGTACTGACCCCTGGGGAACTTCACTAAGAACATTTTGCCATGATGATTTTGTACCATTTAGCATCACTCTCTGCTGTCTATCTGAAAGCCACAACCCTATCCATTTTAGGATGTTACCCGCAATGCCATGGACCTGAAGCTGCATCATTAACCATCTATGAGGTACCTTGTCAAAGGCCTTGCTAAAGTTAAGATATGCTACATCAACCTGATTTCCCTTATCAAATTGTTCTGTAGCAAAATTAAAAAAAGTCCAAGAGATTTGTGAGACACGATCGCCCTTTTCTAAGCCCATGTTGAGTATCTTGAATCAATCTGTTTCCTTCCAGAAAACTAACTATTTTATCCTTGATAATTGATTCAAGTATCTTGCAGACTAGGGATGTGCGGCTTACTGGCCTATAGTTTTCAATTTTCCCTCTTTCTCCTTTCAAAGAAAACCGCCTCTTGAATTGATCGTGTCGCGTGTGCATATATGTGCTGCCTCTAATGCTTTTATTGTTCGTTTTTGATATTCTTCTCTAAAAGCTCTTACGTCATCCTATTTTGGTAGATTTTCACACTCGTCGATACGAGCCACAATAGCACTGCACTGCCTATGATACCTCACATCGCGTTTGTGCTCATTCAATCGCCACTGAATTGCCCTTCCGGTTTCCTCAACATATGACTTTGAGCAACCGGAACAAGGAATTACGTATATCACACTGTTAGGTAGCATGGGACCACTAGCAGATTTTCCTGTAACGATGTCGCCCCTTTTGTCCCGGAATTTATGGACACCTGTACTCCAACGGCTTTCAGGTGTTTGGCGATAACAATACCATGCTTTGAGTATGGAATTGTTAAAAACTTTGTGGATTTTTATTTTTATTTCGGTCGCTGTTCCACTTTACGTCTGTTCTTCATTTCTTCAGCTTTTTTTTCTTGAGTTTGATAAGCAAGCCTTTTGGGTACTTCAACTTGAAGAATGTGCTATTAGGAAATAGATGAGGGAATAGATTAGGAGGGAAATAGATGTTCAATTTCGCGTGCAATGTAAGCATCACTACAAATTCTAAAAGCTCTCAGAAAAAAATCCGATGACAATGCCACTTTTAACCCGGTCGATGTGGGATGAATAGAAGTGGAAACAGTCGTCCTTGTTGTTGGTTTTCTGTGTACCTTGAATTTGATGTCTCCTTCAGTCTTGATAATGCATGTATCTAAAACTGCAATTTTTCCTTCATTCTCGAGTTCCATCATGAACTGTATTTGTGGCTCCACTTGGTTTAATAGATTCATCTTTTCTAACAAATTTGTGGACTTCGTTACTGCTACTAGTACGTCATCCACATATCGTACCAAAATGGCTTCGCTCCCAATGATGCCTAAATAGTGGTTCCTCTCCAGTACTTCCATATATAAACATGCTCCCACTGGGCTTAGAGGTGAGCCCATTGCTAACCAACTATGTTGCACGTATTCTTCCCCGTTGAACGATAATGAGCCAAACTTCATGCACAGCGTGACAAGGTCCATAAAATGTGTTTTTGGTAGGGGCAAATTATAATCATCTTGTGCATCAATTACTTCTCGTATTGCGGCCAGAGCTTCCTCTACGGCCACGTTTATAAACAGTGAAATGACATCAAAACTAGCAAAGGTCATGTCAGCAACATCAGCAGATTGTATTCTCATTATGAGATAATTTGTGTTCTTAAGATGAGCTTCGCTTATTGAGCCTAACGCATTTATCAGCGATTTTGCAAAAACCTTTGCCAAATTGTGTGGTGCGCTGCCAATACCGGAAGTGATGGGGCGCAATGAGTTTCCTTTTTTTGTGCGTTTTCGGTAGTCCCTTAATGCGCGGAGCTACAGGTGGTTCTTCCAATAGATGAAGTAATTGTTTGCCTCTCTGTGATTTTTCACAGGAAATCGAAGCTCATCTTAGGAACACAACTTAGGAGTAGGAAACTGTTGAAAAGGCGTAAAGTGTACGAAACAGACGTAAAGTGGAACAGCGACCGAAATAAAAAGAAAAATCGACCAATGTTTAACAATTCCATACTCAAAGCAGGCTATTGTTATCGCCAAACACCTGAAAGCTGTTGGAGTACAGGTGTCCATAAATTCCGGGACGAAAGTGGGCGACATCGTCACTGGAAAATCTGCTAGTCGTCCCATGCTACCAAACAGTGTAATATACGAAGTTCCTTGTTCCGGTTGCTCAAAATCATATGTTGAGAAACCGGAAGGGGCAATTCAGGCGCGATTGAATGAGCACAAACGCGATGTGAGGTATCATAGGCAGTGTAGTGTCATTGTGGTCCATATGGACGAGGATGAAAATCTACCAAAATGGGATGACGTAAGAGCTTTACAGAAGAATATAAAAAACGAACAAGAAAAGCATTAGAGGCAGCACATGAACACGCGACACGATCATTTCAAGAATCGGTTTTGTTGCCTGACCCAGGACCTGCAGCGAGATTATCTATTGCGAAGAGCCGAACACGAATTGGCACTTGATTTTACGGTAGAGAATGTGATTTGTTACCTGCTTGATATTGTCCGCAGTTGTGCTCTATGTTTTGTACTGATGAAGACCTATTGAGGTCGAGACGTGCTATTAAAGTCATCTCCAGATAATTTGTTTGTTTTCAACATCCATCCTCATTCATATATATATATATATATATATATATATATATATATATATGAATGAGGATGGATGTTGAAAACAAACAAATATCTGGAGATGCCTTTAATGCACCGTTTCGACCTCAATAGGTCTTCATCAGATACAAACATAGAGCAATAACCTGAAGTACAAATATCAAGCAGGTAACAAATCACATTCGCTGCCGTAAAAATCAAGTGCCAATTCATCTTCGCACCATAGATAAATATATATATATATATATATATATATATATATATATATATATATATACATATATGTATATATATACTGCGTGTGTGTGTGTGTGTGTGTGTGTATATATTCATAATTTCCAGGTCGTTGCTAATGCCAAGATCATGTCCCTCGATTCACCCGCTGTGATCATGATGGACCTTGGCATGGCCAAACATGAAGGAATAAGCTATGATCTGAGAACTGGGCTAGATTGGCTTGCCAATGCTATTTCCCCTGCCCTACTTATGCCAGTCCTTTAGATCAAATACGACACTCCTAGTTCTACGCACATCTACAACCGCTGCTATCCACGTGACTGACTGTACACATCGTTTCCCGGCCCCTGCTGTATATTTGCATTCGGGACTCGACTAACAGAGCCCCCCCGCCCCCCCCCCCCCTCCAACCCCCCCGGTGGCGGCGCTTGTATTTCGGGGGCCCCCCCTAAAGTCTAAAACTAAAAAAAAAAAAAAAAAATAAAAAAAACCACTAAAGACCCCCACACCCCGCCCACAACCCAAACACTACGGGGGGGGCGTAAAAAACCCATAGTTTCATTAAGATTATTGATGCACCTTAGAACTGCACCACTCGTCTATTCCACTTCGTCCATGCCACGCGGCCCTCAAATATCAGTGGAGTGATTGTACATCATCCCTGATTTAATGAATTTACTTCATGTAGACGTCTTGACCTAACCTGCACCTCCCCAAACTATCCTACCCTATCCTACCTAAAATTGAACCTGTTCAAGGTGCCGACATAAACACAAAAACAATCTTTGCTCATTAATGGGTGTTGGACACTCAGCAGCGCTGAAGACCAGGGCTAGAATGATAGCCTGTTGAAGCATTTTTCTTATTCAGAATACTATCCTCCCACCTTCCTCATTTAAAGGTTAAATGGAGCTGTTTGACAATTAGCTGCTCTGTGATAGAGTTCTCAAGATTCCCTGGAAAGTGCAGAGAGATCATGTCCCAGTTTTGAAAACAAGTATCCGATTAGACGAGCAAATCATTTTCCTTTTCACATCTAAGTTTAGTTTGTAGTTATTTGGGCTTTAGGGCGCATCAACTTCATTGGCCATGTAGCGCCCATTCTTCACATCTAGGATTGCGAAGTATAAATCGAACCCTGTTGCAGACTGATCGTGTTTTGTCCGTCGCACAATTGCAGCCAATTGAGGAGATATGGAAGCTGGATATTTGGTCACCCAAGTGCCAGGTTGACGAAATCTCCAGGCTGAAATAGTTCCCAGCGTGACCAAACCTCCAATCTGAAGTGTCAGGTTTGGTCCATCACGATCTCCTCAGTTTTGAGATAATTGCGTACATATGACTTCCCGTTTTGCGTGTTTTGAAAGATATCTAATTTGGGGATAACGATATCAACGATAACCATACAAACAGCTATTCTATAAACTGGCATTGTAAAACATAACATTGCACATCATAGGTAATCCATTCGCCCGGAATTGCGATGCGGGATGTTCGTTATCACGATGCCGGATCCCATTACGATGGGCAAAAGTATGATATCTATAGACGGGATACTTCGAAACGAGGCATGAAGACTTCCACAAACACGCACCAGTCACGTAGCGTCGCCAATCTCTCACGCCGATTGGTCGCGGGCGGAGAGTAGCGACAGGTGAGACTCGAACCCACAACCTTTCGATTGTGAGACGAGCATCTTACCCCTAGACCACTCGTCCCCTTTTGCAAGGATGTCGATTCAGTGTTCAGTAAGTGGTATATTACACCCTATTTCGCGAATAATTTATAACTGATGCAGAACACGTTTCAGCAGATGCAAGGAGTAACAGTGTTGTCATGTCTGGACCCAAAAGTTGCAAATCACCAGCTGGAGTTACACTCCGAGTAACAACCATTAACAACGTTTGTATGTCACTAAGGTCTGTTTTCGTGTTGTCGCTGTCCGCATGGGACCAAGGACTTACCGATGACAATTCAGAAGGCGATGGAAGAAATTCTGAAGCAGTGCAGGTGCAGGTACCCGGGAAATGTCCTCGTCTGTGCGGTGACTAGGAGCGATTGGAAGATTTTCTAACTCGTCTGCGGGAACACAGGGTAACACTAAACATGGAAAATACACGCTGAAACAGACGGCTGCGGACTTCCTTGGGTTTACCGTGTCCTCAGCGGGAGTCTCGGTGAGCCCAGAGCGGGCTAGGGCGTTAGGACATTAGGCGTCAGGACGAAAGAGCTCCAGTCACTACTGGGCTGTTGGGGTTCTGCTCTCGTTTCGTGCCTGGATACAGCACCCTCATGGAACCACCGAGGAGGATGCTGCTTAAGGAGGCGATGCCGTTCAAGTGGATAGAGGAGCTCGCGGCAGTGCTGAAAGGGAGACGTGCTGTACCAGGCAGTCGCGGAGTCACCATTTACGACCCTCAGCTTCCACAGTCATAACTTTGGATGCAAGCGATGTGGGCCTGGGTGGGGTGCTGTCTCAGCCTAACTCAGAGGAAGAGAGGGTGGTAGCATTCACGTTGCGTACGCTAAACCAAGCCCAGAGGCGCTGCAGTATGACAGAGAGGCGCTGGCGGTTGTGTGGACAGTGGCGAAATGGAGGAAGTATCTCTGGAATCAGCAGTTGTCTGCGACTTGATCATGTGGCATTGCAGACACCGCTGACGTCACCGGGTGTCGCCCAAGCTGCCATGAGGATAACAAAGTGGTCAGACTGGCTCATGGAGTACTCGTTCACAGTTTAGCGTGTGAAGGGAGGTGTACGTCCTGCAGATGGGTTGTCACGACTGCCGGAATCGGCAGAAGTGGTGGAGGACAAATACAAATGTATCGCTACAGTAAGAGACCGTCCGGCAGCAATGGATGAAGAGTTGGTGGCGGCTATAAGTGAAGATCGTGTTGCGTGATCAGGTATCGCGTCCGTGGTCTCGTAGGCCGAGCGACTGCTCGCCTGAACTTCAGCTATTCTTCCACCTCAGGGATCAACTCACTGTGCAGAGGTATGGATGTGCGCAGCGATTGCCTAATCGTTCCAGAAAGTCTGCTTCGCTCAGACTGCCCAGCCTGGCACATCAGTGGCACCAGAGCATCGTCAGATGCGAGCAGCGCCTGCAGGAGCTATATTGGTGGTCTGGCATTGATCGAGATGGTGGAGGCAAGAGCTGTGAAGTCTGCGCCACTGTGTATGGATGAGACGGCGGTACTTCGACATACTCCAATGCATTCAGTGCCTTTACCAGCGGCAGCCTGGAACAAGATAGGGCTGGACTTTATTGGACCTATGGATGCAGCCCACGCTCAGCGATATGCCGTGGTCCTGGCATCCGACTTCTCCCAAGTAGGTAGACGCTGGATTTCGCTCGGAGTCAAACTGTCACGCGTGTATTGAATTTATCGAGGTCTTGGCGTCACGCAAAGTATACCCCAGGGAATTGCTGTTCGACAACGGCACGTACAACATATACATTTTTCTCAGAAATTACCTGCAGAGTGTGGGTGTAAGTCATATCCGGGCCCCACGCTACCAACAGGGAGCATCTGGGACAGTAGAACGGTGCAATCGCGCCGTGAAGGCGACGTTGCAGGCAGCTGACCAACGAGGGCTTGACCGCCGGGCGTGTCGGCAGCGGCTCCTGCAACAGAGCATGAACATTCAAAACGCCGACTGGTACTGGTACCAGCACTGGGACCAGCACGGATATGGCGCAGCTGCACCATAGGAGGCAAATCTGCACAGGGTTGCACGGCATGGTGGCCAGTCTAGCTACTCAAAGAGAGACGTCCTCTCTGGCGCTGAGGCGACGCGCTGCGGACAGTCAAGGAAGCAGGAGTATACTGACACAATATGTCACAAACAGGTGCCCCACTTCCGTTTCTGAGAATGGATCCGATACAAACCGAAAAATAGTATTTCTTGAAATGCCATATCAGACTTAAAATAAAATAGACACAGCAAATTCTCCTTCTGGTGATACTTTGAAAAATCACACATCAGAAGTGACAGTTCTTTAAAATCGCGCCACCTAATAGTGGCAAGGGAGCTCCATCGGTGTTAAAATAATGGTTTTTCTTCCAGGTGTCAGATGTTGAAATGAGCACAATAGAATGTTGAAAATCTGCATGGAATTAATTTCAATGAGAAAATGTGTATGCCCTGGAAAGTATTATTTGAGCCAACAGAGTGCTGTGGCTACACCCATGTTTGTTTTGAGATACAAAACAAAAAAGCAAACATTTGCAAGGCATGTCATTTTAGTCTTGTGATTTGAGTCTTTAGTCATTTGAGTCTTATGACTAAAATGCAAGTTATGAACAAATGATTTAAACATGTATCCGATACATATACTTCCGATACTTCGTGTATACTATGCCATGACACAAAGTAGAGAGTAAAAACACAGCATAATTATTCATGCTTAGCATTACAATTGTCAAATTATCAGCTGCCAGTCAATAAAGAATGAGGGGTACTGAAGTTATTTACAAAAAACCAATGAAAATAACTACAAGTAAGTATTATTGATGTGAAAGGATACTTACCTGTGTCTAATGAAATCAGAGAATTATATATATACATACATACATACATACATGAATATAAGTATATATGTATATATATATATATATATATATATATATATATATATATATATATATATATATATATATATATATATATATATATATATATATATATTAGCCTGGTCCAAACATACATGGTGATTTTAAAAGTTTCAAGGAAGTGCGCTTCACAAGTTTATTTTTATTCCACTATATGTGTCTGTATTGTGTGCCAAATTTTGGACGATGTCATGCATATTTAAAGGTCGCGCAAAATCTCATCTTTAGTTTCTCTCTTTTGCAGATGGCCTCCTCAGCACCGAGTACGCCAAGTGGACCAGAATGGTGGTTATTATGGAGTCCCCTTGAGTTTTTCTCAACTGCACGGCTTCCAACGCGAGGTGACGTACTTCGCATGTCACAATTCTTTCACCTGAAGCAGAAATTGCTTTTCCCGGAAAGCTTCAAGAAGACCCGTGAAGCCTGCTGTGCCATCTGGACGAGGGCAGGGATCCCTACCCTGCGGTTGGATTCCTGTGTGAAGAAGTTCATGGAGAGTTCATGCGGGAATACCTCAACCCGAAGTCTGCGGGTTCTTTGAATGTCGTTAACGATGCAGCAGAAGGAGCTGTTTCTCTCATCCACACCTTCAACACATCGCTGACCAAGGATGAAGAGCAGAAACAATACCTACTCTGCCTCGTGGCTAATCACCGGCGCCGCCTCCCTGCTCCGACCAAGGGGGGACTGATGAAAGAGGGTAGATGCTGAATTGTAGAGGGACAGGTTGAAGTCCCACCTCATTTAGTCATTCAAGTTGGCACGATGAAGCATTATTATTTATTAAGGTTATTTTGTTTTCATAGAAAATAGGAGCTATGCTATGCGAGAGAAGAACAAAAATTAGCATCCCTTCAGTTTCTCATCTGTCGGAAAAAAGACACCTTATTACGCGACCCCTAAAATTAAACGATAATTCCTGAAAATTGGTCTATATGTTATTTATGAACAGTGTAACAAAATAAAACTTGTGGAGCTAACAATTTTTCAACTTTCCTTTTTTGGACCAGGCTAATATGTATATATGTATATATATATATATATATATATATATATATATATATATATATATATATATATATATTCATATATATATTCATATATATATCATATATATATTCATATATATATTCATATATATATTCATATATATGTTCATATATATGTTCATATATATGTTCATATATATGTTCATATATATGTTCATATATATGTTCATATATATGTTCATATATATGTTCATATATATGTTCATATATATATTCATATATATATTCATATATATATTAATATATATATTCATATGTATATTCATATGTATATTCATATGTATATTCATATATATATTCATATATATATTCATATATATTCATATATATATTCCTATATATATTCATATATATATTCATATATATATTCCTATATATATTCATATATATATTCCTATATATATTCATATATATATTCATATATATATTCATATATATATTCATATATATATTCATATATATATTCATATATATATTCATAAATATATTCATATATATATTCATATATATATTCATATATATATTCATATATATATTCATATATATATTCATATATATATATATCATATATATATATATTATATATATATACATAATTTATCATCTGAGATACTTATAGTGACATGCTCTAGTAGTAAAACCAACCTTGGTGACCTGGGGTTAAACTGCGACATTCAGGGCCATGTAATTTGATGTGCTGCATCCTTGATAGCCATGATGTTCCTAACATCATGAACATCAAATCTGGTATCAAGCGGTAGCCTGTGGTGAACACTCGAGTAGCATTTCAAGTCAAGACATGTAAAGTTCAAATGTCTGATTGAGTGCTTTGATGACCTCACCTTTCTTCCCTATGACTTAAATTTATAGAACATGGATGTCATTCGACGTTGCTTGTTGTACGGCATCACAAAAAAATATACGCATATATATACATGTATGCATCTATACATCTATATATATTTATATATGCATACATGTATAATGTATGCGTATGCATACACATACACATATATATATATATATATATATATATATATATATATATATATATATATATTTTTTTAGTGCACACAATCATATGGCTCCTGAGTCTGATACCAGGAAGAAGGCACTAAGAATGCTTGGGGCAATACAGAGGAATGTGTCATACAAAAGTGAGGTCATCAGGAAGCTTTACTGTGCATATGTCAGGCCACATTTGGAATACTGTGTCCAAGCTTGGGCCCCTAGTTATGAGAAAGATTGTTGGCTTTTAGAGAGAGTACAAAAGAGGGCAACAAAAATGGTTAATGGTATAGGCAACCTGGAATATGAGGAAAGACTGAAGAAATTGAACATGTTTTCACTTAGATATAGAAGGCTGAGAGGAGATCTCATCGAGGTTTTTAAATTTGTTCATGGTCAGGAACAGGGATATCTCAGGGAAATGTTTGAATTTAACAGAAATGATGCAATTAGAGGTCATCAATTCAAAATTAAAGTTAATCACAGCAGGACAAGGTTAAGACAGTCTTTCTTCACCAACAGGGTAGTAGAACACTGGAACCAGCTGCCAGGAACCATTGTCAGAAGCAACACACTGAACATCTTTAAAAACGGCATAGACAATCATTATAAGAATAGGGGGATTGTTTTTCTGTATTCCAGGGAAGGTTGATCGACAGGGAGGAGTGGGAGTTGGGAGGAGTTTGTAATTGTTGACTGTGTTATGAAATAGCAAGTGAGTCTCTTATTAAGTCTAAATGCTTTATAACTTTATATAGGGTGTACCTAGCAGTGGATTCAGCACCTTCCTTCGGGATGTGATACTGATGAGATTGTCTATGGTAGCACAATGTGTATGATGGGAGGAGTTTGTAATTGTTGAGTGTATTATGCAATAGCACGTGAGTCTCTTATTAAGTCTGAACGCTTTATGAATTTCTGTGGGATGTGCCTTGCAGTGGATTCGGCACCTTCCTTCGGGATGTGATGCTGATGAGGTTGTCTATGGTGGCACGATGGGTGTGATGGGAGGAGCTTGTGATTATTGAGGGTGTTAGGCGGTAGCAAGTGAGTGGTGTTAGATGGGCTGGGATATATAGCTTCCTAGGAACTTGGGATAAGGGATTGATTGGGGTGGGAGTATGTACATTCTAGTACCTTTTCTAGATAGGCTTAACCCAGATGGGCCCCTGTGGCTCTTATTAAGCCTTAATACTTTATGACTTTATGACTTTATGACCAGTGAGTCGGATCTGAATTGATACAAATATATGTCAGTCTGTTTGAGTTGCAAGCCAAGTCATACTTTGTGGGCTCTGAGTCTGAATTGAGCCAATCAAATAATTTTGACCTGCTCTGAATCATGAGTTGAATCAGGTATCAAGATCTATGAGTCACATGTGAGTCGACTAAAAGAAATTGGGTAGAGCACAAGTCTGCATGCTACAGTAGGTAGGCACACTTCAACTTAGGCTTACTTACCTAGGTGCCTAGGTAAATTTGCAGTATAAGGCATCATTTTTTAGTTTTGGGAATTTTTATTTGGTATACCATGTTTATGAATGTGGCTAAAATGGTGGGACCAATTATTTTCTGTGCAAATGCTTACTTTTCAGTTTGCTAGCAAAATAATCCAAAAAGGCAGTGTTGAGTTAGGTAACATAGCATAAAAAGAAATGTTAAACAAATAAAACACAAATGGAACATAACCTAACTTAGAACAAACTAGCAAAACTTTGGAGAACAAGAAATAAAATTAAAAAAATTAAAATACCAAGCAAGTTATGTTCTGGTAATTCTCAACATGAAAAAAACTAACTCAGCCTTGCTTAACCCAAGCTGTTTGAAAGAAAAAAATCCTTTTTTAAAGAACCCTGGATTCTTTGACAACACATTCAACCATTAGGTCATATATCGTCTCCAGCCTATGGATTCAGTAATGCTCACTGATTGGTTGCCTATGGATTCAGTAATGCTGTGGGTGGCAAGATTTGAACCAACAATCTTGGGATCGAAAGTCTGATACTCCACCAACCGAGCTACTGTGGCCAAAATTAGAGTTTTTTTTCATTATTTTTGGTAAACTTTCAGTTATTATTGTGCTATAAGGTGGTAGGAAGAAAGTTTTGACACACATTTCCTCCATAAAGCAAACAAATGTGTCAGGTTTGGCTAGGCTAGGCTGGTTTACATTTTTTTCATTGGGAAGTGTTTCAATTTTTTTTTATTCACACATAAAATAAATCCTATCATCATCACATTCATAAACATGGTAATCCAAAGATAAATAAAAAACAAGCAAAAACACCCTATAAAACAAATTCACATGTGCCCAGGTACCTAGGTGCCTAGATAGGTAGGTATCTAGGTACCCAGGTACCAGGTACCTGGGTGCCTAGATACCTACCCAGGTGCCTAGGTACGTACCTGGGTGCCCAGGTATATACCTGGGTGCCTAGGTACATACATGGGTGCCTAGGCACCTACCTGGGTGCCTATGTACATACCTGTGTGCCTAGGTATGTACCCAGTTGCCTAGGTACCTACCCAGGTGCCTATGTACCTACCTGGATGCCTAGGTAGCTACCCGGGTGCCTAGGTACCTACCTGGGTGCCTATGTACCTACCTGGGTGCCTAGGTACCTACCTGGGTGCCTAGATACCCACCCATGTGCCTAGGTACCTACACCAGGTGCCTATGGACATACCATAGTGCCTAAGGATCTACTCGGGTGCCTAGGGACCTACCCGGGTGCCTAGGAACCTACCTGGGTGCCTAGGAATCTACCCGGCTACCTAGGAACATACCCGGGTGCCTAGGAACCTACCCGGATGGCTAGGAACCTACCCGGGTGCCTAGGAACCTACCCGGGTGCCTAGGAAACTACCCGGGTGCCTAGGAACCTACCCGGGTGCCTAGGAACCTACCTGGGTGCCTATGAACCAACCCGGCTACCTAGAAACTTACCCGGGTGCCTAGGAACCTAACCAGGTGCCTAGGTACCTACCTTCCTAGGTACGAAGTTGGTGCGTTCTTTGATATCTGGTTTCACATTGGTACATTTACCTATATAGGTAGGTAGGTACCTAAAAAAGCACAAACTGAGAACAACTGCGAGAGTACACCAACCTACTCACCTGCAACTACCGAATCCGACTGGAACAACCACAAAACTGCGGAATAAGAAACGTGACAGCGTTAACCCCTTTTTCAAAACTATGCCACGTAAGGATGCTCGTAATTTGAGCTCTGGAATGAGAAGACGAAAACGAGAGCTCCATGACGTAATGGGATGCTGCGAAAAACAGGAAGCAGGAGGAAACCAGATGGTGTTGCTATCATGGCATCAGGAGCATAGCTCTGTATGCCTTTGAGAGGCCATTTCCCCCACGCCCATGTTGGCTTTGTCCTCCCATTATTTTTACTTTTAAGATTCCGCTATTCCGAAAGAACCTGATGGGGTTCCTGAGCCCTACACAGATACGGCGATGGGCAAGTAGAAGAAAAATGTACCGATACCAAAAAATACAAAAACGTTCACCACGAAAGATGGGATCGATATATCGGGAGTAGAGGTGTCATGAAACAAGCAATAAATATGAATCCCACCATTAAACATAAACATATACAGGCATAATTGTAGTCATAAAGTCAAGTTTCCCGGTTGAATCATCTGGAAGGCAGATAGCATTCGTGACCGATGTGAATCGGAGCAAGTAATGTCCAACTTACCACACATTGTGGCCTCAATACCTCTGTGGCACAGTCCATGTCCTCGGATCATCGCCACGCCACCCTGTACGGCACATTTCATACAAGCCGGAATGGGAAGCGGTCCACAGACGTCCGCGCGTGTATTAAACCCTTCGCAGTAGCACAATGCAACTCCCAGAAGGAAACGCACCGGCAGTAACGGCCTTCATCACAATCCTGGGCACTTTGCAACCTCGTCTCGGCCGAAACCACACATCAGCCGGAGCATTCCTCGGGCGCCGATCCCATCTCAGGTCTTCGGCACTTGTCACCGCGTTGACAGCCACGCCTCAGTACTCAAGTTCGCAGCACCATCTCATTCGCAATTCGCAAATGTAAGCACACTCGGGGCGAGTGCCGTTCGCGCGGGTCAGTCCGCCGCAGTAGCGGCGGTGCAGGTGTATCTCGGCGGGCGCCGCTCGGCGCCGGCTACTTCTTCACCACCTGGATGACGTCCTCGTCATCGACCACGTGTGCCAGACCGACCCGCTGCGGACTGTACTTGGTGCTGCGACCCTGCAGCAGAACACCACCGTCACGCGACTGCGCCGACTGTGCTGTATGGCGACCAGACATGGGAAAACAGGCGGTTCCTATATTTTTTGGTGCATCGAGAACTTTATACTTCCCAGGAAATTATTATCGCATTTTTCTCATTTCAAAGTTGAATGTTGCTGTTTGACAATTAACTGTTTGATGATGACGTGCTCTAGATTCACCAGCAAGTGCAAAGTGAGATTCTGATGTCACAGGTTTCAAGAAAAATATCATCTTCGTATTCGATTAACCAAACATTTTCTTCTCCACATCCGGAATCACAAAGTACAACTCCGACCCTGGTTTCACTACTTAAATATTTTTGTTCTCACTATCTCGTTCACTACTGAAATACAGCCGATTGGGCTATCAATTACTCTCACAGAACACGGAGACCAACAAAGACAGATGTTCCCAACCGGTCGGCTTCAAAGGGGAACGTAACAACTTTCCGTGGCAGGCGCCAGGAATCTGAGGAAAGCATATAGTTAGTTATTATGGTTTTAGGGCGCTTCAACTGCATTGGTTATACAGCGCCCATCGAGGAAAGCATATAATTTATAGCAATTGACAGATGCAGTTTCCACTGTATGTAATGTTCCACTGTGTCCACTTGTCATGGTACATTGCTAAAGCCAAGTTTAATACCGAAAGATAACTGGCGAATTTAGGTGGTGGTGGTGGATTGCTGTTTAGGGGCACGTCGACAGCAAGGTCATTTTGTGCCCATAACAATGGTTAGAGAGAAACTAAAACGGTATGTCCTTCAAATAATCATTAGTGGAGGTAAAATCTTGGTTCATCAAGGACGATATATCACATCAAAGTTTGCGTGTCGAAGAAAAGTAAAGATGTTACCGGACGTCACGACATCCGAGTCGTCACTCAGAAGCATACGTAAGGAGTCGTTGCTCGCTCTTCCAAAGTGTTAACGTCGTAGAGGTTCCAGTGTTGAACAAGCTACAATTACATGGTATACAGTAAGCAGGGCAGAGCAGCGTGGGCACAAGGGTCGGTCATCTCCAGACAGCAAGTATCTGTGTGTCCTATTCTTAGACGGCAGAGCGTAATTTCATCCCATCGTTCGACCCGATACGATGATCTCCACAGCCCTAGTGTCGGCTTCAGGATCTTTAGTTTATTACATTTCGAACTCCAGGCTTGTTGCCATTCTGATCGAATATACGATGATATATATGGGTAGAAATCTCCGGGGGGGAGTAGTAACGAAACGTGGCGAATCTAGGGGGAGGGGGCATGAAGGCTATGACGCACCAAAAGACCAATTTTTACGATTATTTGCACTAAAGTGGCATGTTTTCGAATTGCAAATATTTTATTATAAAATATTGTCTTCAACGGAAGGAGCAAGGCAAGGAGTTAAAAGGCCCCCAAGGCGTGATGGGAGGGCCCTAATTTAGAAGAGGGTTCCTCAAGATTGGAAATGAGTCCCGCAGGATGGAAGATGAAGCACTTAAGATACGAGAGGAAGAACATAGGACAGGAGAAATGGCCCCGAACCCTAGGGGAGACGCCATGATGAGCGAGAAGGCCCTCTAGTAAATGAGAAAACGCCAGAGAAAGGACAGGAGGCCCCAAATTTGGAAGAGGGGTTTCTAGGAGAGAATATGACCACACCAGCACGCAAGAAGACGCCCTTAGGATGGAAAAAGAGGCCACAAGATAGAGGAGACCCTCCCAAGATGTAAGCGGACCAATCATTTGGAAAAGGAGGCCTCTGGAAGAGGAAGGGAGACCCAATGACTCAAGAAAGTGCCGTCCAAGACGTGCAAAGAGGTCCCCAGAATAGATAATGAGACCCTAAGCATGTAAGGATTCCCCGGGAAATGCATCTCTAAAACGGGAGAAAGCCAGTAGGAAAAAAAGGAGAGGTTCCCGAGACGCAGGAGGAGGCCTCCAGGACGAATTGGGGAAGTTACCGCCTCAGAATATCCCGAACAAAATACTGAATCGCTTCGGAACTAGGTACAGGGACATCCCGAGTACGGATAATTTCGGAATATTTTGCATTGTGTCAGTTGCATATATTAGTATCAGGTGCCATCAGATGTCCTGGACACGACAAGAGGCGGCTAAAAGCCACCAATCCTGCACGGTGTCAGCCATCATAACGCTGTCGGGAGAATAATTATGCACTTAGCACAATCGCCCCACTTTGGCGATCGTGTAGTACAAACGATGGGTCACTAGGGGTCGCGGCATGGCGAGAGGAATAACTGGGGAAGTGACAGCACGGGATCTTTTCGTGAAAACAGTACTGCCAATACTTAATAGCACGGATTGCTACGATATTTTGTAAAGAATCAACATTTTAATAACAGTCTCAATCTGGAGCAACACAAGAAGAGCTTAAAACTTTGCACCAAAATGTATGGTATAACTTAAAATACTTGACACAAATACACTCGGCCTGTAGATTAACAGGGGTTCAAACGATAACATTACCTGCCGTGGTGCAACCTATTCTTTACAGTCCAAACTTTACCTGAACTCAAGGGATACCCTTCAGCTTTGCGTTCGGGATGTAACTATTTCGGCACAAATAACATTTAGGCCAAATTCCGATGGGGCGAGCACCGACAGCAGTCAGTGACCCCCGTGGGGATTAACGCAATGGATGACGTCAGGTTACGACCCTCCCAGGCCAACGGTAGCGTAGTAAATACCTCAGCGACCAGGTGGACGGAGGGGAGGATATTTACGTCCATAACTGAATGGCATCGGGGGCTGAGGGTTGTGCGCCACGCTTTTCGCTCTGACCGGGTCACCAACAGCCGACAAGTAGGCGTAGACAGTACCGTGTGTACTTTCCGACACAAGGGATGATGCTCACATGTTTGATATTTTCTTAAGAGGTAACAATGCTATAGGAAGTAAATTTATAAGCGAGGCAGCCGACCTGCGAGCGATCCTTCTATGGACTGAACGTTTCCGGGTAATGGTAATGAGAGTTTAAGCCAGTTTAAATTGTCTATAATATTAATGTTGTTATATATATATATACATATATATATTATATATATATTATATATATATATATCTATATATATATATATATATATATATATATATATATATATATATATATATATATATATATGATTTGCGTTTGAATGATGTCGAATTGCGAGAGGGTGCGATGAACGGACACATCGGGGGCATTAGTTCACATGCTCTGGTTCTTTGACTGCGAAATCCCGCTGGCCTCTGTGGCCCAGGGGCGCAGATGGGGGCGGGCACAGCATGCAGGTGGGATGGGCCGTAAGGGAGACACCACCTTGCGTCCGTCCAGTTTGGCGCCGGACAATAGGGCAATGCAAAACACTGCACGGTCGTGAGTCCGCCCCCGTTCGCTATACGTATGGGCACGGAGCTGTATAGCGTTTCGTGGGGGAACGTACCGTAAGCCCCGAGGCTGAAAGGATAGGACAGGCTAGGTCATATAGACGGCCAGGGGACGTGCCCAACGTGGTAGGGATCCGTGCCCGCCCGAGAACACCGTTGACCTGGTCGCACAGTGTACGGCGAATAAGGCCCGGTGCGGCATCGACTGTTTTTTTAAGGTTAGATAGGTCAGTCAAAGACACCAGAGCACTTGTATAAGCCCTCAGAGCCAGTACGATGAGCCCCTCGTAGCAGTTAAGACTTTATCCAGGCGAGGAACGCTGCCAATAATGGCGAGGCCAGCTATGATGGCAGTGGAAGGTTTACATATTCGGCCAACCTACCATCAAAAATAGAGCAATGGTCTGTCGATATATGTGTTTGTGTACCGCTGAGGGGTGGGGGGCTAAATTTTGGGACCAAGCAATTCATTAGTTAATAAGGACAGAATGAATGGGGCCAGCGAATGTGAAGTGAATGAGGAGAATGAATGTGTGTAGGTAGCTTCAAGGACCAGCGGAAGCCGTTTGGGGCTCAACACAGGCACCTATTTCGTGTGGTACATTGCACAAAATTATACTACTATTAGCATCCAAAAGTCCCAACTCGGGACAAGTCATTCAAACCACGGACAAAGTTCATTCTCATTAATTTACTAAATACAACGTATTCTTTCTAATTTGGCTAGAGGCACTCACTTACCTATATGGTGTTCACAAAACTTTAACGTCGCACACATATAAATTCGTGTTAGGGTCGGTAGCTCAAACAACATCAAGCCGGCTGGGGTTTGGGGAATGTGTGATGGAGGTAGTGGGGAAACACAGCACAACACACCCCCGACATAGGCACAATCAGCAAAGAAGTGAATTAGCTAAGTCTTAGTTAAAATAAAGCCCCAATGGTTCAATCAGCTCAGTTTCAGTTTAGGCTTGGTTAGCATTACTTTTCATACATCCAACCCAGCATACTCTTCACACACCCCGACACCGGACACCCGCCACATCCCATACGCCCCCACACCCCACCGACGACAGAGCCGCCACCCCTACACATCCATGCACAATTTTACCGATATAAAATGCAAGCACAGACCCAAATGGTTTCGACAAATCAATCCACCCACATGTGTTTCCCTGATTCCGCCATTGCGAATTCTTGGGTAAAAATTGACATTCTAAACATATAGATTAGAGCAGTAGAATTCGTCGAGCTATTTAGTTTTCAAATCGGCCAACAGATTCAGAGATCTTATGGGGAGGGCAAGCGAAATATTCCCCCTGCAGATTCAGATCTATAACAACCCTATCTCAATAGAGTCACGACTCATTCAAGCCAGCGGGCACTTGAATACGGTCGCTATGCCGGCAGCTTTCTCCAGCCTGAGTTGAGGCTCACCCAGACTAGCGGGTACTTGAATACGGTTGCTATGCCGACGACTTTCTCCAGTCTGAGTTGAGGCTTACCCAGACTAGCGCGTACTTGAAGACGGCCACTATGCTCCGGTGGACGGAGTGACAGACGTGCTCCACCGTGCTGTTGCGCCGCATGATGATGGCGTCGTCGAAGTCGGGGTGCCGGCCCGGCTTCTTGGTGTAGACGCGGATCAACGCTAACGTGTCCCAGATGCTGAACAGCAGGTAGTCCAGGTTCAGCTTCATGTTGCAACTGCAAACACACACACAGGCAGATCGTTCAGCACCCTACTCCAGCTGACAGAAGACACAGAGCCCCATGTGAACTACCCCCCCCGACGAGGCACCACCTTTCCGTGGTGGGGGGATTGCGTGCTCCAATGACCCGGCGACCATCTTACCGGCGAGGGGTCAGACTAGGAGTGCCTCACTTGTCCTTCCATCCGTACGCTCCCATTCCAATGCCCATCTCACCCCAACATCCATATCCTTCACCTGGCCCTGCAACACCAACTATCCCTACTATGAGCAGGTAGGACAACTTCCCCGATCCTGCCCTCCAGCTCAGTTTTACCGGGGTAGCCGCGCCCCCTCGGCCCGTCCCCCGGGGTTGACGGAGTCCTGGAGGTTGAGGTCCCCCGTCGCACGGTGCTAGTTGTGACGGGGGACCAACACACCTCTTTGGTCCCAATATCCCGGAGGGGCGGGCGGGCCCGTGGGGCCTCACGCGGGCCAAGTGGCCGGTCGCCTCGGGCCGGGGACCTGGGATCCTTCCCAGCGTCCGCCGGCCCGGCCGGCTGGGGTCAAGTGGTGGGCGGCGCTGGATTCCGGCCGGGGTGGTGAGTCTCTCTCTCCCGGCCGGGCGAAGGCGCCGCCTGCCCCGTATAACTCCTCGGGCGCCTGGCGCCCTCTCGTCCGCGGGGCCCAGGCGTCCCCCCTGTTGGGCCTCTATGTGGTGGGGCGCCCGAGGAGCCGAAACCAACACACTTTCATGGCATCCAGAACAACAAAAAACACTCCTGGTCCCTCCCGAGAGGGCCAGACCAATTCTTACCTTCGCCGAGATCGGGACACCTCCACGGAGGGTACCCCGGTGCCTCGTGTGCTCGTGTTTCGAGGAAGGAACAAGAGCCTTGCTTCCCTGTCCCCGTTTCAGAGGAGAGACGGCTGCGACAGGTTTGGAGATATATTAAGGTGCGACAAACTGAAAGATGGTGCACTAGAGGTGGAGTTCGTGGAAGCAGAGCAGGCAGCCAGGGCGTTTAAATCATCTGAATTTGTGTACTGTGTGCGGAGAGATGGGAAAAAAGAGAAGGAAATTGTTGCGATCACCGTAGAGCCTCATAAAACAAAAAAAAAACACATCGCGTGGGATTATAAACTGTTTCGATTTGAGGGAGGTATCGGAGGATGAGATCGCTGAAGGATTGGCAAATTTCGGAGTCCTCGCCGCGAGAAAAATGAAAGTGAAAAGAGGTGCAGACTTCATTCCAACCAACAACATTATTTTGACGTTTAACAGAACAGACGTACCTCCAGAGATCAGAGTCGGCTACCTACGAGTGAAAGTACGACAGTTTCTTCCAAATCCAATGCGCTGCTTCAAATGTCAAAAATTGGGACACACAACTCAATATTGCCGAAACCGCCCAGAGTGCAGCAAGTGTGCCTCCTATGAGCATCCCTTTGAGCATTGCACTTCTGAAAGCCCATTTTGTGCCAACTGCGGCGACGGACAGGAACCCCACACGTCGTATGATCGTGCGTGCCCAAACTACATTAAAGAAAAGGAGATTATATCACTTAAACACACCAACAAATTAACGTTTAGAGAAGCCAGAGAGTTATATGAAAGGTCGCATCCTAGAATATCTTACGCCTCAAGGGCCAAGAACATCACATTGCTTCCACAACACATACAACCCGATAGGGCCTCCGAGCTGATCACCCAGCTAACAGCCCTTCTCCGAGCTTTTGGAGTGCCTCTGGCACCACCAGAGAGGCGGGCGCAACCCCTGCCGCAAAACACCGAAACCACCGAGGTCCCCCCCCCACAAGTGAAGGCACTGGTGAACAATCCGATGCCTCATCCAGATCGGTCTCTGTGGGCGAGGAATGGACTCTAGTCACCCGGTCCAAAAGGCCTGCTCGGTCCCCACTACCCAAGCCCAGCCCCTCCCCTTCTACCACATCACCTACCCTGAAATCCCCGCCTCACACCTCCCGTCCGCCCTCCAACCTCCCCACCCCTCCCTCGCGCCCCACCACCACCCCTAAATCCCTCCTCTCCACCTCCCCCCTTCCCGAGAGCCAGCCCTCGCCCTCGCCATCTGCATCCGCACCTGCATCACCGTCCAGAAACGCGCACCGACCAATCCTAATTCCAGACGTCTGCTTGCAATTTCAGGAAGCCGAAAGGCGTGCCCGCGAAGCTAAACGAGCACGGCTCGCTCAAATGGAAAAGGCCCGGGTCAAGGGCCGCCAAGATACCGACATGGCGCCTCCCCCAAGGTCCGCCACCCCGTCGGCGCGACGGCAAGTGGAGGGACCGGTGGGAGCATACGGAATGGGTCCTCCCCCGCCTCCGCCGCAGCTAAGTGTCCCGCAGAAACGTGCGCTTCCTCTGTCTGGATCCCCACCGGGCGGTGGTTCGCAAAGGTCCCGCCCAAGGACACACTCACTTGGCCCTGATCGGAGCTGCCTCCCTGAGCCCTCGACAGACTCTCCTACGAGACAGGGCACCGGAACTCAATTGTAAACCGCCTTCGACCTTTTCTAGCAACAATGACGTACATATGTTACTGTAAGGTATATATTCGTCTTTCTTTATTAGCTTACCAAGCTGTTGCTGGATTTGTGATATACACCAGTCATTTTATTTAATTATATTTTATGACCACTCACATGTTTTACGGTATTAGCTTACCCACATCGTAGTTTTACAGTGGAACTGTAGGGGAATCAAATCCAGCCTCAATGACCTCCAACATCTTTTAAGTTCCCGAACGCCGTCGGTTGTATGCATACAGGAAACGAAACTGGCTCCAGGTGCCCCGTTTCAACTAAAAAATTACACTGTTTTACGAAAAGACGTACCATTTAGTACCGTGTCGCATGGTGGTGTGCTCCTAGGCATACACCACAGTAGCCCTTGCCGACAAATACCCATTTCTTCTACTCTCCAATGTGTCGCAGCGAGAACAACACTAAATCACCGCGTCGTTACCATCTGCAATATTTACATACCACCTGCATCGCCTCTTATCTCATCTGAAGTAACTAGCCTTCTCGCGCAGCTTCCAACACCATTTATAATATGCGGCGATTTCAATGCTCACCATCCGCTTTGGGGCTCCAGCCGGACCAGTGCACGTGGTCGGCAGCTGGAAAGTATAATAAATAATGATTGTGTTAGCATACTTAATACCGGAACACGAACACATTTTACGCTTCCGACTGGTCAAACTTCCGTACTAGATCTTACCCTTTGCAGCCCACGGCTATCCCCATACATTGAGTGGTACGTTGCAGATGACCCCCTTACCAGCGATCATTTCCCCATTTGGATAAAATTCTTGGAAAACGTCGCTGTAGGCCAGCGACCCTCGAAGTGGATTATCCATAAAGCAGACTGGGACTCCTTCCAGTCTGATGTTCAGGAGAAGTTCAGCGATCGCTCCGAGGATCTCTCGATTGAGGAATTTACAGCTGGGCTGCTACAATGCGCCAAACAGAATATCCCTCGCTCTTCTGGCACATCTAAACATATTCCAGTTCCATGGTGGTCTGACAAGTGTCGTCATGCTATTCGTGCCCGTAGAAGAGCATTTCGTGCTTTTGACCGCAGCTGCTCTACCGAAAACCTAATTGCGTTTCGGAAAGCCAGGGCACGTGCAAGGCAAGCAATAGCAGAAGCCAAGCGTGAATCATGGAAATCATATTTAAGCAAGCTGAACCGTTCCACAACAATCTCATCAGTGTGGGCGCAAATAAAACGAGTTTCGGGCCGGATGGCACCAGCTGCAGCACCAGCTCTCCAAGTGAATGGACATGACTATCTAAGACCAAAAGAAGTAGCAGACGTGATTGCACGGGCACTTTCTGACCGATGTAAAAATACTAGAAGCTCACGGTTTAATCAATTCAGAATGCAAAGAGAATCGAATATTGTCGACTTTAGCACCACCACCAGTTTTTCTTACAATGTATCTTTCACCATGACTGAATTGAACTCTGCAATTACGTCACTTAGATCTGTTTCTGAAGGACCTGATATGGTGCGCAATGACATTATTAAGCAGCTACACAAAGACACTCTCGAAACTCTCCTCTCGCTGTACAACGCCATGTGGGAGGAAGGTACCTTTCCCCCGTCGTGGCGTGAGGCAATTATTATCCCCATACTTAAACCAAATAAATCAGGTAGTGATCCACTACATTACCGACCGGTGTCCCTCACATCAGCGTTGTGCAAACGTTTCGAAAAAATGGTAAATACTAGGTTGATGTGGTTGTTAGAATCCACTAATCAGTTTAATAACATTCAGTGTGGCTTCAGAAAACACCGTAGTACATTAGATCATGTTCTAACACAAGACTCTGCCATTCGCGCTGGTTTTATGACACATCGACATACAGTTGCTATATTTTTTTACATCGAAGGTGCGTTTGACACGGCATGGCGCTATGGAATTCTGAGCAAATTGTATGACTGTGGCATTCACGGCCCCATGGGGGTCTTTCTGAGTAATTTTCTATCCGAGCGATATTTTCGAATGCGCGTGGCCGGAATTCTTTCCGACAGATTCCTGCAAGCCGATGGTGTGCCACAAGGAAGTGTCCTAAGTGTAGTATTATTCGCACTTTCCATAAATGACATAGATAAGGAATTACCACGATCAATAGGGCGGGCCCTCTATGTGGACGACTTTTCCATGTGGTGCTGCTCCCGTAGTCTTCGTAGCGTTCAAAGACAACTTCAGTTAGCTGTCGGGAAATTGGAAAGGTGGTGCCATACCACGGGCTTCAGTTTCTCTTCGACGAAGACGACAGCCATCCACTTCTGTCGCCGCAGGCAATGTTCAGATCCTGTCATTAACATCTCTGGACGACCTGTATCTTTTCAATCGTGTTGTCTTTCCGGTTATCGGTACAAAGTTTGCCTGTTGTGACCACTAACAGATCCAGCAGGTGTGTGCGTGCGTGCAGCGTAGAGCATTCGGACTATAGATCCAGTGTGGCAGATTTGTATTCGCGATCTGCGTCCATCAGCATATTTATCGACATGATAGGAACGATATTGCATTCAAACAAACATTACACCCAAACCCGTGCAAATCCGTGGATTTACATAATAGAAAACTTAAATTCTCTTCAAGGCTTTTGTTAAAAAAAACGAAATATTATGAGGACAGAACTCAACATGAGAGAACTTCACGTGCAGTAGCAGGCAATGCTGTACACAATGAGCTGTTGGAAAGGAGAGAAGACAATTATACTATCCAAAATGCAGGTGTTCAAAACCTGAAGGCTGTTAGCTAAATAGTGATATTCATCGCGTAGCCATCCCGGTCTCATAAAATCGACTCTGTCGGTTTTCATTCTAGCTTTTTATTGCGTGAGTCATGACACGCTATATGCACGATCGCGGCTAATGGCGCTGCCCACACTGTTTCGCCGGTGAGCCGCGGGATTGGGGGGGGGGTATTCCGAATGATGCGATTGTTAAGCCCAGTACCTTCGTATTCAGAGTTCAACACTCGAACCACTTGGCCACCCCCATCCCTTTTCATTCTAGCTGAGCGTGTTTCCTTTGAACATTCATTGTCAGGGTGTTATCAGTGAGACGAGCAACGGCGGATGAAATATGTTAAACCATGGCAAGCTGAAGCACATACAGATAGACTCTGCCGGATACGACATTAGGACAACGTGCTTCGCAAAATAATAATAATATTTACAATACCAGTTTAGAAGCTTATGCATAGGAAGCTCCTTGCATAACAGTCCACGTGATTGATTGCATTTTCTTCCATGGCGAAAGCCCAGATTGGACTCCAGTTAATTGCATGTAACTAACATAAACTTGAGAGTAGAACGACCACTTTCCAACCTTCCGTTCCAACTGTCATATATTCTTCTGAGGCACGGTGTTTCCGCACCATTTCGCCACGACGGCCAACGGTGCGGTGGGATCGGCGCGACTCCGTATGGCTCTGGTCCTGACGGTGTGCGGTCTGCTGCTGACGGCGCGCCTGTCCACGGCGGCGCTCGCCGACGACATGCTGCAGACAGTGGCCGACGGCCTCAGCCGCGACCAGTGCCACCAGCTGGCGCAACAGCTGAACGCCGGCGGCCGTCGCGACCGGCCCTGCTTCCGCCAGCTGCGCCGATGGAGCCGACGCGGAGGCGACGTGCCCGCCATGCGCGCGGCGCTGCGGGCGCTCGGCAAACCCCAGCTTGCCGACCAGCTCGTCAGAGGGCAGGACGAGCGCGGCGCGGCGCGAATCGCCGACAGCCTGCGCGAGGCGGCCGAGGCGGCGGCGCTCGACGCGGCCGACGACGCCGAGGACGACGACAGCGGCGACGACACGGAGACGCGGCCGGCCGGGCGGGACCGGCCGGCCGCCGCCGACGAGTACGGCGCGGCCGGCGTCAGCCTGCTGCTGGCGGCGGCGCTGTTCGTCTCGGCGGCCGGCTGCTTCTGCGCCGGCCGCAGCGCGTGCGGTCGGCTGGCCGACTACGATCCGTCCGCGTGGCGGCGGCGACAGCACAGCGTGTCGCGCCGCGTCGACCGCATGCTGCGCGCGCAGCGGCTGCACGCCAAGATGGCGCTGGTGGTGCGACGTACGGCCGCCGCTGGCCACCCGCCTGGTGTCGACTACCACCCAGCGGCGTCCGACGACGGCGCGGCGGCCGTGTCTACGACGACTGCGCTCGGCGTCACCCACCAGATGACGTGAGCACGACTTTGTCCTTACCCCGGTACCACTACATGCTGCCACATACCGGATTGTGCGTTTAACCCTCGCCGGATCTGGGGGTGGCGATGCTCTCAAGAGTCACTCAGGTTTTTCCGGGATAACTGCCAAATGCGTATGCGCAGACACGAAGCTGTCAGCGCCTTCTTATACACCTGCTTTACATACCTCGCATAAACTTCGGATCAAGGTCATCAAAGATTATGGGCCTGGGACGGGAAGATAAAAATGTCCCCAAATCTTCAAATGCCGCCATTCGGAGTAGTTGCAACATATCAACACTAAACTTGTTGCTGTTCTTTGATCAAGACGAACAACTTCCACTACATCTAAATCGTAATTGAGATGAAGGGCAAAACATCATTTATATGCCACACAATATCATCTGATGCAGAATGTTGATGTTCTTCATGAGTACATATCTGAATCCGGGTTCTTCAGCGTCGGCTAAGTCGTGCGACATCACATGGGATGGCCAGCCAATGGCCTGATATATCCTGACTCCGTGTGATATGAACTTGTTTGACTTTTCAATGGAATTACTCTTCAAGCAGTGTGCACTTAGGTGAAGGCTGACGTGATTGCTTTATCAATATATGTATGTCATCAAAGCGTGATGTAACGTCCAGTCACAGCGGCCAAATGCTGTAAGTTTACGAACGTGTTTCAGTAACATATCAGTTACTCTTGAGGACATAATTTCCTTACTTCCAAAGCTATGTACCTGGGACATGCAGGCTTGAATTTACTTCACCTGCCCATATATGACCTGACCACATATAGCATGACCTGACGTGGCAACACGATTTTTTATATCAAACAGATGCAACATTTTTTAATGGTTATGTGTCAGGGCCTGAGACGCAACACGATTTTTGGGCATGAAACAGATGAGACATTTTTTTTAATGGCTCTGACATTACCCGAGACATATATTCATAGTTTCTAAACCATTACCCAAGATAAATTATTCGTCACCGGGTTGACCTATTAAGTCAACCCGGTTGGCCATTAAGGACCTCGGCATGGTCGAAATAGGAAAATAAGCTGTAGCACAAGCTCTCGGCTATATTGGTTACCTAATGACATATTCCCCTGTGTCTCAAGCATGCATAGTTTGGAAGCTGATTTTGTTTTCAGGCCTACTTCTGACCAGGTCTAACATATTATGTCCTGATCCCTTTTCACTATGAGCAAAATAAGTGTATTCATTTATAGTAGTTCTGCACACACAATGCCGAAAGAAAACAAACTCTGCCTTTTAGGAACTATTTCCAGGGAATTACGTCGAGGTCCGTGTATTCGCCTAATACGACCTTTGGTGACCTTGGCCAAAATGTAAATGAAGGGTGTGTTTCGGGTTCTCCATGACCAGAGCCTTCTAACGGTGTTTGCGTGTTATATACTTACGTAGATCGGAAGTTAGTAGAGCTCTCCAGAACCCTTGGCCCGGCGAAGGGGGATTTGCCGGCGGACCAGCCCGACTACGGTTAAGGGAAATATATTCCGATACCACAAGCACTATGCAGCTATACTTTCGCTAGTACCTCCAGCTGAGGGTCTCCGTTTGCCAATCCCAAGGCATTTCCCGGTGTCCACTAACTTACGGCATAATATTCCTAGGGGGTATATATGTGTCGGCGAGAACTGAAAAAAACTAGAGATTAGGGCGCCGGGGAGGGGGGGTCCCCCTTCATATGTGAATTAACCCTAATGGCGTTGTGTGGTTCATACCGAGTCAAGAATTAGTTTTTCCCCTCGTCAAACGAGAAACTGTTGTCTTTCATTAGGCGAAGTATTCATCTCAATCTAGATGATGATGATGTAGATATCATCCATGTATTATGAACTCACACATGGTGAAAAGCCCTGAGGGGGATATCCATCTGACGATTTATTTATATTCGCTGAAGGGATGATCGCTCGGTGCCACGACCTTTGTCGGCCAAAAATATCGCTATTTTTATCATTCAAATTATCTACTAGTACAGGGCATAGAGCCATACGGGCTATATTTTTTTCGTGAACTAGCAGGTTCTTATATATGCTGGAAATATCTTGCAATAAGTATCAATCACGTCCCAATCTTCCAGATGGTATTTTCCACCATGGTCACGGACAAAAAAATAGCGATGCACTGCGGTGTCCATAGAATTAATTGAAATGGCTGAACAATCACATTTCCATGTGCTGCATGATGTTCAATATTCGTGACAACGCACCTGAAGCGTGATCATAGGTAGTCACTATGTCATCAGCAACATCACCAATTGCGCAGATCATTTGGAGTTTAGGGGCGCATCGACTGCGTCGGTCATGCAGCTGCTCAGATGATTTGACGTCACCCAAAGTGCGCTTACCTTTTGAGAGAGTCACTGATCATACTAAGGGGACGAGTGGTCTAGGGGTAAGATGCTCGTCTCACAATCGAAAGGTTGTGGGTTCGAGTCTCACCTGTCGCTACTCTTCGCCCGCGACCAATCGGCGTGAGAGATTGGCGACGCTAAATGACTCAACGGTCGACGTGTCGTAAAACCAATAACCAACCAACCAACTGATCATACTAAGCCTGACGTACAGGTTTACTGACCAAGTCAGGCACTGCCCTGGCTTGCTATTGACATAATCTGACCAGATACTGACCTGACCGGTGCTGGCCGCACCTGACCTGACCCAGCACTGACCTGACCACCACCGAATTTGGTTCCCGGGCCAGCCTGTCCACCTCCTCGATGCTGATCTGGTCGATCTTGTTGTACACATACAGACAGGGCAGGTGGACCCGGTTGTCGGAGATGGTATCGATCAGCTGGTCTGCATTACAGTCCTCCCGAAATATCACCTGGTAACATCACGATATGTGGGCGTGACCACGTTATGTGGGCGGGGTCAGGCTACGTGGGCGGGGTCACGATAAGTGGGCGTTGCCACGCCACATGGGCGTGGTCACGCTGTGAGCGTGTCCATCCTATGTCGGCGGGGTCACACTATGTGGGCGGCGTCACGTTATGTGGGCGTGACCACGATATACGGGTGTAAGTTATGCAGGCATGGTCATGCTATGTGGGCATGGTGGCTATGCAGCATGGTGGCTACGTGGCTGCCACTCCGTGACAACTGTGCTGGCTGGGGCAGCTCAGCTGGGAGGGCAGAATGCCTGTCCAGCTGCCACTCCGTGACAACTGTGCTGGCTGGAGCAGCTCAGCTGGGAGGGCAGAATGCCTGTCCAGCTGCCACTCCGTGACAACTGTGCTGGCTGGGGCAGCTCAGCTGGGAGGGCAGAATGCCTGTCCAGCTGCCACTCCGTGACAACTGTGCTGGCTGGGGCAGCTCAGCTGGGAGGGCAGAATGTCTGTCCAGCTGCCACTCCGTGACAACTGTGCTGGCTGGAGCAGCTCAGCTGGGAGCGTAAGGTGTCGTCAGCTGCCACCGTGACAACTGTGCTGGCGGGGCAGCAGCGGGAGGGTAAGTGTCTGTCCAGCTGCCACTCCGTGACAACTGTGCTGGCTGGGGCAGCTCAGCTGGGAGCGTAAAGTGTCTGTCGAGCTGCCACTGCATGACTAGTGTAGAACTAGACGTAGGGCAGCTAGTAAGGAGCGCGTCCGGCTCAGAGGACATTCCAGTGAGATGGAATGGATCACACGACCAGATCACACGTCAGTCGTAGGTGAATATACGTCGGAGAAAATTCCGGCTGAAAGCGTGCTGAACATGTCACGCTGGGGCATTGTCGGCAGCGGATTGACACAAACTATCTTAGACATCTAGATTAGAACATTGATCGATAAAATTAATTAAAATAAAGCCAGGGGTGGAACTTACACACACATAAACCATTCAAGAAAAGCATCGGCTTTGAAAGTGCTCTAAATTGCATGGATAAATACACATTTCATGCAACTTTAAACGCCACCATGGAATACCTTGTGTTGAAATGATTAAGCACACATACAATTTTCAAGAGCATCAACTTACCTCTGCATTAAATATCTTGTACTCATGAAGGATAACTTGTACTAGCTTCTCGTCAACTTTTGTAAGGGTACAGGTTGCATTGAAATGGATTCCTCCAGCCTTCTTTTGCTGTGGACGAAACCAAGATATCAAATGAAATCAGCAAGACCATGTAGCAAAATGTAACACGAAAAAAAAAGAAAATTGCATACATGGGAGCAAAGGGATAGCAAATAACGGATGAACAGAGAGCAACCACACACACAAGGAAATGAAGGGTGAATAAGTGTATGCAATGAAATAATGCAAGATCCTGGTATTGTTTAAATATTTTTTTTAAAAGAAGAAATGATGTAAGTGTGCTGAATGAAACTACATCCGACACAAAATGAAGATAAATATGTTTGAGATGTTATTTTTGTGAGTATAAATCAATGACAAACTAATTTATGTGCAATAAGTTTGATTATGATACCAGTTAAGCACAGCTACATAGAAACATGTGGCATGGCTGATATGCTCTACTGAAATGGACTGAATATCTCAACTGAGAACTGTGGTGTCAACTGAAGTCCACCAACAACCAGTGACCCGAGCATTCTCGCTCACCTTGAAGTAGATCCCCGGCTTGGGTTTGTTGAGCCGGATACCGACAGCCTCCAGTTCCTTCTCCAGCAGCTCACGCTGTACCTCAGACTTGGTGGCGTCCAACATGATGATCACCAGGTCCGCGGTGCGAGCCACTGCGATCACCTGAGCCACCACACCAGCTACTCACGCTGACCAATCACGGATCGCCATCGCCACACACGACGACCAATCACGGATCGCCATCACCACTCGAGCCACACACGCTGACCAATCACGGATCACAGCACGGCCACACAACCAATGATCACACCACTGAACCACACACGATGACCAATCACAAATCCCATCAACACCCGGCCACACCACACCAATCACGGATCGCCATCACCACAACCACACCAACCAATCACAAATCGCCATCACCACTCGGACCACACACGACCAATCACGGATCGCCATCACCACTCGAGCCACACACGATGACCAATCACGGATCGCCATCACCACTCGGACCACACACGCTGACCAATCACGGATCGCCATCACCATTCGGGCCACACACACTGACTAATCATAGACTGTCATCATCACATGGGTCGCAGATACCGAGCAGCTCACATACTGACTGGCCACAACCACTGACTAATCACAATAGGTTGGGTGTCCCACAAGACAAAAAGGTGCAACATTTTTTCAGCTAAATACATCATTCGATGTCGCTGTTCGAGATAACTATAATTGTATAATTTTCACTATGCAGTATTGACATGGAGAAGAACACCCTATGCTCTGAAGTGTCAGCAAATTGAAAGTAGCTGAAAGGTGCTTCACCTTTTCCCAGTACTGTTGTTGTCATTAGCTTTACAAAGTGTCGACTGTCTTGGGCTACATAAATGGGCATAACTTTATGACGTCTGTTGGAAGGCCAAATTATCTTTTTTATGGCCAAAGCCACTCCAAAACTATTTCTATCTTCAGTAGGTCTAATGGTTAAGCTTCAGGCCGATTGTGTGAATCAATGATTGAGAGGTCATATAGACGATTGAGGGGGCCAGTGCATACACAAAGTGACACCCCTGGCCACATAGCTCTGCCAATCTCCCACGTCGATTGGACGGGATTCGAACCCACAACCTTTCGGTTGTGAGATGAGCACCTTACCCCTAGAATACTTGCCCTCGTTCCCAGTACTGTACATTCACACTTATACAAATTGTACAAGATGCTGACCGAATTATTTTGCACTACATATCAGCATACAAATTAATTGGTATGTTTAGTATTTGTAGATCTTCACTACTCAATATCAACTGTGTTATGGTTGGAAACTTCCTTCCATTCACTCCCTCTCTCACCTGCCATCCTTAGTCCTTGACCCCTTGTTACCCATCGTCCCGTCATCTCACACCTACCGTCCCCGGCACGGTCCCTCCTCTCACCTGCCGTCCCCAGCACGGTCCCTCCCACTCACATACCATCCACAGCCGCATCCCTCCCTCTCACCCATCATCCCGTTCTCTCAGACCTGGTGTCCCTGGCCCTCCCTCTCATCTGCCATCCTCAACCCCGTCCCTCCCCTCACCCACCGCCCTCAGCCCCGTCCCTCCCCTCACCTACCATCCCCGTCCCATCCCTACCTCTCACCCACCGTCCCCCGCCCCGTCCCTCCCCTCACCCACCGTCCTCGTCACATCCCTACCTCTCACCCACCGTCCCCCGCCCGCCCCTCCCCTCACCCACCATCCCCGTCCCATCCCTACCTCTCACCCACCGTCCCCCGCCCCGTCTCTCCCCTCACCCACCATCCCCGTCCCATCCCTACCTCTCACCCACCGTCCCCTGCCCCGTCTCTCCCTCTCACCCACCGTCCCAGCCCAGTTTCTTCCTCTCACCCATCCACTCCATGCACAGGCTCTCTCACCTGTCGTCCCCGGCCCTTTCCCTGGGAGGCACCTTCGATGATTCCAGGCAGATCGAGCAGCTGTATATTGGCGCCATTGTAATTGATGACGCCAGGGATGCAGGTAAGTGTGGTGAACTCGTAGCTGGCTGTCTCTGACTGTGTTTTGGTCAGCGCGCCCAGCAATGTAGACTGTGCATGAACAGCGTCTGTTACATAGCATCCATGACCATGGCAGGTAAACAAGGCAACATGAGTTAGGGCCATGTGGAGTACAGGGATACATTCCACAAAATTGTGTGGGTATTTCACGACCGAACACATTATTATTGAGCATAGAGAAGAGGAGGGGCATGCTATCTGAGAGGAACCGGAAGAACCGTCGTGACTCTAGCATGCGAGAACCATGACCTAACATGTGGTGAAGCAAGGGCAGCCGCACGCGCCCAAAGTGACGTTCAGTCTGTCCACACATGGGTGGCTGGCTAAAACAAACATGGCGCACAGAACCCTTCTCAGCACCTGGTACAATGTGGCACATCATCATGACCACTGAGAATGTAGCAATAGGTGGTGTAAGCACGCACCATCCGAAGCCAATGGTGTTGCCTCGTTGCTCCTAATGCTAGGTGAGCATAATGCTCACACAATTTGCTCAAGGGTGATGCCAGTTCTTGTCACTCCTGATGACCCAGATACTGAGGTCAACTTATGAGCACGGCCTACCTTTCCCACTGATGGGAAGCCGATGAGGGCGACCCGTGCATCGCCAGACTTGAGCACGTCGAAGCCTTCTCCTTTTTCACCCTTCTTTCCCTGTGGCTCTAGCAGCTGAGTGCGATACTTAGCAAGCTTGGCCTTCAATAGGCCAAGGTGGTACTCAGTGGCTGGGTGCAGACAGTAACAGTCAGAATACAAATATTAGCAGGCCAAAGCAGATTAAAACCAATAATACAAGGTTGAATAATAGTAGGCAACAGTGATAACATTCCATTAATTTTTATCTTACATAGAAGTATAGAAAATACAATGGTGGACAAACTTCTGTGGGAATATGGAATACTGCAAGAAGCATTGATGAAAGAGCTGCCCTCACCTTTATTCTTCTGGGTGCGTCCAATTTCTCTCTCTATCTCAGCAATCTTCTCCAGGATACCCATTTTTTTACTTTCTGGCTACTGTGAGTGGTGCCTAAAACAAAAACATTATGTGATCACACTAGGAAGGCAATGGCATCACAGAGATCAATGACTGCATAGCCTGATCAATCCCACCAGTTGCATTTCATCACATCAGTCATTCTCCAACTGTCTAAGTGAGATATTTCATTGATACTTGTTATCAGGACCTGCCAAAGGTGTAGCAGTCTATTTTGATTGGGGTGCACTTGCATGCAATGAGGGCTTTACAGTAATCCCCTCCCCAACAAAATCAGACACATCGATTTTCTGTCACTTTATGTTGGAGATCGCCCACCAACTCTGGAACAAGGAGGCATAGAAAGCCAGGAGCAGTGCTACATAATACAGCTTTCCATGAACTACCACCTGACAGTCGAAAATCGAGTCTATCCTAATTGGTTCACCATCCAAGTCAGCTCAAAAGAAAGCATGTCAGGTTATCCAAATTAACATTCATCACGTTCTCTACACTTCGCGCCAGGGGCATTTATTTGCGAAAACTACTACAATACATGGAGGAATTGGGCAGGTTGACATGGATTTGGGGAACGTCACATGGGGTCCCATGCTAAAGATTGAAATTATTGGGGTAGGGGCTAAGCCAACAATGGGCAGCCAAGGCCCATCAAAAGTACACAAATCAACACTAACGCTTAATATGTTTCTGCCATGTCTTGGGTCTTGGGGCAATAATTAGGAGCGTATCATACAAAAGTTAGGAAGTCATCAGGAAGCTTTACTGTGCATATGTCAGGCCACATTTGGAATACTGTGCCCAAGCTTGATCCCCTAGTTATGAAAAAGATTGTTGGCTTTTAGAGAGAGTACAAAAGAGGGCAACACAAATGGTTAATGGTATAAGCAACCTGGCATATGAGGAAAGATTGAAGAAATTGAATATGTTTTCACTTAGATATAGAAGGCTGAGAGAAGATCTCATTGAGGTCCATACATTTGTTCATGGTCAGGAATATCTCAGGAATATCTCATGGTCAGGGATATCTCAGGGAAATGTTTGAATTTAACAGAAATGATGCAATTAGAGGTCATCAATTCAAAATTAAAGTTAATCACAGCAAGACAAGATTACGACAGTCTTTCTTCACCAACAGTGTAGTAGAACTTTGGAACCAGCTGCCAGAAACCATTGTCAGTAGCAGCACACTGAACATCTTTAAAAACAGCATAGACACTCATTATGAGAAAAGAGGGCTTGCTTTTTGGTATTCCAGGGCGGGCTGATCGCCGGATTTGGTGGGCAACTGGTTCAGTGTCCAGAGTGCAACCAAGAAGGGCCCTTGTGGCTCATAGTTGCACTGATATTTTATGTCTTTATGTCTTCCATTTCTGCCAGGCTCATTAGGTTTTCCTAATTGCTTCCATATGCCAAACTTGACATCATGGAGTGCTTCAAATGGGGGACAGCTGGGAACATTTAATGATTTAAATTCAAATATTATTTTGCTTCTTCTCACATCCTCTTGGTTCGTTGGCTGCGACTCTATGATGCACTCAACAGCTGAGGTCATATGGCATCACCTGCCTCTCACCCTGGTAGGAAGGGCAGGGGTCGCGGGGAATGGAACCCTGTACCTCTGGCATGCCAGACGCTCAGCTTAACCACTGATCTACTGATGCCATTTCCCAAATGCTCTTGTGCAAAAGAAATCCAAATACCATTTTGAGCTTTGAAGTATATCATCCTTTTGCTTAAATCTGCTCTCAGATTTACTACAAAACTAAGGTGATGGTTGGCAGTCTTTTTAGGGCCACATCATTAAAAAAAATGAGGATGTGTTTTAACACACGCATTGGAGGGGGGGGGGGGTGAAATCCGCCCACCCCTCGGGTTTTTCGTACTTAACTGCAGATTTTACCGGTCGATATACGCGATTTTCTGCGTACCTGCTTAGAAATTGTCGGCGCGTCGTTTAAAGTAAGACAAATTGAAATCGGTCGAACATTTTCAAGTTAGGGGCCGTTAAATAAATAAAAAAACTAGCGCCAGAGCACAAAAATCGGCGCTGATGCGCTTCCAGTATATTCGCAAAATGGAAGTGTTCTTGGCAACACTAGCGACTTGTTTGATGTATATTGATATGCTATATAGCTTCAAGGTAATGTTAGGTCACCGAGGTCAAGTCAGGTCAAGTTCATGACAGGTTAATGGAACCAAACTTGATCAACTGGAATGTTGTCATAAATGCACTACTGTTTGTCATTGCGTTTCCATACTTTATTCATGTACTTCACTCCTTTCTTTGCGAAGCCGATTACGCCGAGCTGCCCGACGGAGCAGTCAGGCGGGCGGCCCGATTCCGGTAACTGGAACAGGTAACTGACCTGATAAAGTGCTGCTATATAGGTGACCTGAGGTCAAATGTTGGGTCTAGCATCTGTATTGCATCATTAGTAATGTCCAAAACATCATTGATGCCCATTTTGGAGCATTTAAACACAATCACAGCGATCCATAACAATGACAAGACAAGCCACACAAACAAGAAAATTTTGACAAATGTGACCTCATTTGACCTTGAAGATATTGACCTAAGGTCATTAAATTTACACACAATAGAGTTCACCACCGTACCCATCCATCCTGCGAATTTCGTTCCTCCAGCTTTAATAGGAGCCGAGATCTTAGGGGGGGGGGGGCGGAATCCGCCCCCCCTCCAGTGCGCATAATTTTCAGAGGCTCTCCAGGGCACGTGTTAAGGCTGTAGGATGTATTTTTCAGGATTGGGTGCATTTTTGGAACTATGAAACTTTTCATGGCTTTGTCACTTTTCTGTGGATCAAGTGATTTTGAGGGTGAAATTTGGAAGTGCCATATGCGTTTATTTAGTCCTATGCTGCTCTTTTTAGGGTTACGTCAGCTTTTGGAAGCCCAACCTTTCTTCAGACCCTCATTAGTTATTTTGGGTTCATGGCACATCAACTTCCATGGCAGAGAGATCCAGCATATTTTGAAGGTCAGTGAGGTTTTGAGGGCTCCTGTTAGGTTATTTAGAGCCCAGGAAATATGTTAAAGCCCTGTCACCTGCTTTGTAGAACATAGAGGAATTTGGGAGGACTCCTGTACATTTTTGGCCTCCAAGCATGGTAGAGTTTCCTATGCTTTTGGAGGTCTTGGGCCCCAACATCTTTGTCTTGGCCCCACCAACTTCATGCTCTTTTATCATGAACACCATGGGATGGCCCCACACACCAAATTGGCAATACTCATTTCCTCCATTCCAAACTGGAAAGCATGGTAAATGGCTCAATGAGGTGCACCAGCCACAAAAACTGCACCAAAACATACACAAAGGGCAACAATTTACACCAGGGAGATCAAGTGCACCCACCAGATGCAAAAAAAAAACATGAGGTAAGAAAGTCAAGAGGTTTTAAGGCAAATACCTTTTCTACATAAACACATCTTTCACATTGAATCAATACAAAAATGCACATATGACATGATTAAAGCACAAATAATCTTCAGCACTTCCCACCAGCTATTTTGAATCGCATCAATTCTGGTCGAAGCACCCTAAAGCCCAAGAGATCTGATGAAAAGTGCCATACTTTGCACTTTGCAGTCTGGCCTCCACATACTGGGCCCCACCAATAACTTTCAAACTTATCCACCTGTGGCTCTTGGTGTGCTTTAAGAGCCCTGCTGCCTTTAATTGGACCCAAATTAGCCATTTAATATTTTTTTGAAGTTTTTTAATTGAAGAATTTCAATGATTTTCTGAAAATCTTCCCAAGAAAAAAGGTAGTATTACAGTTTATGGTAGCCATGGGGCAAGCATTACACACATAATTTGTATCCATGAAGCCAACAAAGGGGCTATGTTTTGTTATGTTGGGCTAGGTTAGGCTTTTGTTGTAAGCTAAGGCCTGTTTCCACATGGCAGAAACCTGGCAGACTTCCAGCAGAATCATGACATTGGCAGGACTGAGCAGGAACCTGCAGAACCAAGCAGAACCAGATATCAGCAATGTCATTAGCCTCCAACATCACAGTATATATGGATGATATCATCCAATATATTAGCCATAAGAATTATGATTTAGTAGCTTTGTCCATGTAGGCAATCTGGAGCGAACAACTTGAATATTTCAAATATTTCAAGTTGTCTGCTTGGGGCAGAATAAGCATGCTGCTTATTCTGTCATGGGATGGTTATGTAGTTGCTGTTTGGTAGCTACACTTGCTAAAATTGAATACTGTGTGTGTTGTGAATGGATGTATTGGTGAGTAAATTGCGCTTTCCCTTATCCCTTGTCCTTTGCCCAGCACTGCAATCCAGATCAATGCAAAAGATGGTATACCTAATTCAAGTGTTTTTTTAAGGTTCATGCCACCAAATAGTCTGCTCAGGGGTGGAACTTTGTGCATTTTTGGTGTTGCTGATGCAGGTGCCAATTGCCAAGTTTAAGTTATATTGAGCTTTTGTTGTCACATGTAATGAGTGCACTTGAAATTTGGCTTAGTAACACAAATTAGTTTGGAAAGTTAATTATTTCTATGTGACACCCATACTATTCATTATCAACTTGTTCAAAGTTGGGGTCTTAACCTTAGCATTACCCCCTTATACCCCATCCCCATTCAGTTCCAGTGCCCTTGTCCCTCATCCTTGTAGGAAAGGGCAGCTTTTTTACACCATTTTCAGTCCTGTAACAGGAAGATATTTTCCTCTGCTTCACTGTCATCACAACCTCACCACCACATCCTACATAGAAAGCCATTACCATTGACATGCAAGAGCCCTTCTTGTAATGAGCTGGTTCAAATACCTAAGAATTAGTGCTCTCTGGGTACTTCCATGAGCAGAGTGGGAAACTTACTTTCAGGGTTGGGAGTCAGAGTGCATGCCAACTTCTTCTGGAATACATTTTCATGGACATTATTTTTTTATGCATGGAATCTGTTTACTGGTAACTCACTGGAAAAACCTATGTAATCAGTATCTACATAATATGCGTAAGTAATATGCATTCTCATTTTTGGTCAAATCAAATGTCAAAACATAGGAACAAAGAATTGAACAATGGATGGTACCACCTGACAGTGACTTGTAATAATCAGCACTGTTTTGTCTCTCATAACTCACAGGAGCAATGCACTTTCCTTTCACTGTTGGTTGCAGTACAAGGCTAGCCATATGGAAAACAAAAAAAAATACACACTTCACCCTAAGCTTAGAGCACATACCTACCTATGCAGCCAATTTCTTACGTAATATGATCGCAACTCTGCTACCGCACACACAACAGTTGGATGTGATCAAAGCAAAGGATCAGTCAAGGTCTTGTGTTTGCAGTATGACACTGTTAACAATGTGTTCAAAGTTGCTAATGGTTATGACATCATATAAAAATACATTGTACTGATTAGTTGACGGACAGATTTCAGAACATAAAATGCTAACACAGCCAATTCTGATCTGTGGCCTTCGGGACTCTGGAGGAAATTTCTTGAAACTGTCAAATTTTCCACTATATGGGTGGCAAGAACACAGGTTTTCCAAGATGTGGCTCCAGAGCCAGAGAACATTATACTTGGTCAGCATGTGCACCATCTTGCAAATGCTGTTGGCATGTTGTTGTTGGCAATTCCAGTGGTTGAGATTGATGGAGTGTGTGAAGCTGTGGTCTGGCCTGGGTTGCTGACTGCTACAAAAAGTGGTTAGAGTGGTGACCGAATAACCAGCATTTTTTTGTGTGTGGGTGTCATTCTGTTTGTTTTTATTGATATTTGTATTCTCACATTTGTGTCAGAGTACATGTGAAGCCCATGCTATCCAGTATGAACCCAGAGTGCAAAAATGTTTTCAGAGATAGAATATCTTAAGAAATGCCTTAATTCCCACCCTGTTGATGAGTAGTACCACTGTACTTCAGCAGATCATTTGTGGTACAGTAAACAAGCAACCAAGATGCTTCATGGCACATTGGATAGATGACATCAGCCAGTTAGTATGATGTTGGCAGAATGAAATGTGACATCAGTCCACTGCCACCTGCTACTTTCTGTGATTGCCTGCTAATTTCTCCAGCTAACAGCCAATTTCTGTCACCTACATTGCAAACATTTGGTCTGCAAATGAGAAATTCTGCAGGAATTTTGCAGCATGTCAGCAGGACTTTAGAATTGGTTTTATATTATACTTTTTCCTAAAATACCAAAGTTTAACAGCAACATATTCTGTTGTGTTGTGATCTAAAATCAAGTTGTGGGTTGGGAACAGGAGTGCATCTTTGATGAAGCATAATACTTAGATAGGTGTGCATTACCTAAGAAATTGGTATGAAATACAAAATAGGTACCTACCTACATACATACCAGCAAAGCAGATGCAAATTTACATTTTAATTGCCTAAAATATTTGACACAGAGTTAGCCATTAACAGCATCATCATATAGGTAGTCAATGGCAAAAGTCATGATCAAGGGAATTGTGTTAGCTTGGCCCATGTCCATCCAATCCCGAAATCTGCCGATCACATAGATTGGTACCTACTATTGAATCCCAGGAGACTGGATTTCAGTCCAAGTTCTCACCCATCTAAAGAAAGGTAAGAGAAGTAGGATAAAAAATATCAGCATATTACAGAGCAGACCCCCAATTTCCATTATCATATTAACTGCACATTCACGGACATGAAGACGAGTAGAAGAATACCCATGAAGACTACCTTCTGCAGCGCATACGGGCCATAAATAAAAGCGCCATTTATAACTCAACCGCGCCATCAATAACGACCAGATTAAGCGTGAACCTAAAAGGCTTCGTCTTGGTGGCATCTAATTCGCAGCCTAAATGAAACATTACATTTAGAATTAAAGGGCTTAAAAGGTACAGATTGAAAGGATTCCGATAATTTCCAAACAAATATTCGGAGCCGCCCATTGTCGATGCATGCAGACTTGTGTATGTTCCGCCTTTTCGCGCAATCAAAATGCTAGGCAGACTGAAGGTTTCCGAGAGAACTTGCATGTATGTTGTGGTTAGCGTTTGGCGAATAAATATCACATGCAAAAATCCAGATGAAATATGTGGCAAACGCTTTTGCTACGTTTCGTCATCGGAAGAAAATGTCCTTCGTACCATGAAGCTGCAGAAACGGATGGGAATTTTCCTCTGGAGACAAAGGAACTGATTGAATTACAGACTTGTCATCGGGGTTAAGCGGCTACACAACGGTTTACACAAGAGAACTGCGCGAATTTTTAATATCATAAGATTTCGGAGCAGGCATCTGTATATAATTTCTTCCTATATTCACAAATGCGGCGATGAAAAGCTCACAAATCCCATCGACGCTCTGCTTATCGTGCACGATAAGCAGAACGCTCAATGGAATTTGTGAACGATTTGAACTAGGTTCACATCGTAGATTCCACCAAATTGCGTTTTTACCACGAAAGTTGTGATTTCGAACGTGCAGAGGTCAAGAAAGTCGCCAACTTGCCTACGCTGGTAGGTAGCAAGATTGGCCCTCAATATTTCACTCAAGTAGCAATTTATCCATGACGTATTGAAATAAAAAGAAGTGACTGGTCACGAATGGTTTCCACAAAAACTAGTTTTGGAACGAACAGAAGACATCCAGATTATGAAATATCACTGACTAAAAGGCTGCTACAGTATTGAGCGATACTGCATCACCCCATGGGTTTGCCCATGACATCGGTGGTTGCTTAATTAATACAGTACTATTTTGGTACTGAGTATTCGTTTACGAACCATATTATTCCAAGACCCATCTCTATGTCATTGTATATAGAAGGATGAATCGCCAACGCTTACTTCACCAGGTAACAAGTGCTGGTAACTTTGATTGTGTTATTGGGCGTGATATGCACATAAAAAACATGTGTTCCACATGATAATACATTTCTAGGCCTTTAAATAATAAATTAAACTATAATTAGTTGATTTATGGTCATATCAATGAAAAACTAGCAGCAGACACCCCAAAAGAACCATAGTGCAGGAACAAATAACGCCAACGCGACCACCAACGTCTGGGTAACTTGCTACTTGAGTAACACTTATGGAGTAGAGCAGGTGGCGTTGCGAACAAGTGAGGAGCTAAAAAGGTGGCAGCACCGTCGCTCACAAGGAACAATATCATTTAAGCCGGACCCAGGTAGCAAAAAGTGCATGTTTTGTTCTCGTAGGTAGCAGTCTAGAAACATTCTTGACCTCTGCGAACGTGTGCGTTGAACAGTCGATGTTGCCGACTGGGCGATTGCCAACGAAAAAATAAAACAAATGGTTATGCAAGTCGTGCGGTATGGGAGGTTTATTGCCAGTATTGTTGAGACGTTCCGGTCGACAGCGGAAAGTTTCCATCTTTCTACGAATGGGCGTGGAGATAGTTGAGTTCTGCTGGTTAGGCAGATATATACATAGAGAAGCGATGGGAAAACGGGGCCGATAGTTGCCGACCAGAGTAATACGATAGGACACGGAACACCATAAGTAGTACGATAACTTGAGCTAAGGAATCACTGTGGGATCCGTCGTTCAAAAGCCTAAATGAGTGCTTTTCTAATAGTTGTTCAATTATTCTACCACGTGTTGACATTGTCCGTTTTCCCACGTCGCATGCCAGGCGTTGAAAACGTCTAAAGTCGGGCACCGAGATGGTAATTCTTGGAATAATATATGCCTCGCTACATTTGGTGAGCTTGGTAAGTTAGCAGATGGAAGTACAAAGCCAAGTTGTTAGCTTCAACATGGGATTCCACAGCATTTATAGGAGAGCAAAGCTCCAATTATCGTTGATGGATATGATTAGATATGCAATGAGCCATACCACCCTGTCTAAAATATGAATGCATGTTTTTCTCTCTCGATATGGTGTATAGCCTGGTACTGAACATTTGAATTTATCAAGGCTCTGAAGATGCGTTTCTTGTAGGGCAGTCACTGCTGGCGCCTCCTTTATTAATAAGTTTTAAGTTAGTTTAAGTTAAGTCAAGTTCTTCAGTAAGTGTTAATTATACAGTGACCGTACGCCAGACACGTTCAATTGTAGAAAAAACATCACCGATCACCGACCATCTACCACTGAGCTTTACACTCGTTTCGACCGAGGTGGCACCCGCGCACGAGTTGGTCCACCATCGGCTCCGGAAACAGTGTTTATTTTCACTCGTCTCCAGCCAGCCATCAAACTCTGCAGACTTGTCAACTGACACACCGTCAGAAGGCAAACCAAAACATCGGTCACGCACAGTCTAATCTCTGTATTGCTTACGCGCCCATCAACAAAATGATATGAACGTAAATTACCTGGACTGCAGAGGCCCCAGCGGCCGTCGTGACGGAACCCAACCCAATGGCCCACCGACTGCAGAAGCCCCAGCGGCCGTCGTGACGGAACCAAACCCAATGGCCCACTCCCAAGCAACAGCCGCGACTGCTAGATACGATCACCGCGCTAACCCATCGCACCTGGCTGGTCCCGGGACGCAGCACGGGGAATAACAATCAAATACCGCCGACCAATCAAATACCGCAACCGTCAACCGGCTCACAGAATACCGCTCTACGCCGTCACAGCCCCCCACCGCGACGGGTCAGCGGAGGGCCGCGACTGTGGGCGAGCCGCCGACGTCTGCACCGCCGCCGCGAGGCTCGCCAGGATCCCCGAAGCTCGTCGATGTACGGCCCGACAAGCGTCGCCGCGTCGTCGGCAGCCGACTGCGGCTGGACTCAGATGAGGCCCGGCAGGATCGCCTTGCGGCGCGCCGGGTACTCGGAGAACTCGCGCCGGTAGTTGCGGTGCTTGGCGACCGCCCACACGGTCATCTGGTAGGCGCCGGCGGCGGTGAACAGGCCGGCCGGCAGGCACTGGGTCAGCAGTGTGAACCCGGTCCAGCTGAGCACCTCGTAGGTGTAGTTGGGGCACGAGACGAGGCTGAAGAGCGCCGTCAGCGGGTTGGCGGTGGAGTGTGGGATGCGTCGCACGGAGCTGCCGGCCGGCCGCAGCTGCCGCAGCGCCCAGTGGATGCTGAAGTTGCCCAGCTCGCCCACCTGTCGGCGGGCCGGGCGGCGCTCAGTTGTCACACCCAGGACTGGTAAGTAACATGCGTTAAGGATTACAGCCTAGCGACGACACGCCAGGTAGTGGTTGTGTCGAACAGCGGTAGGTGGCGCTGTGGCGTGTTGGAGCCGTGTGTGGCGCGGATGGAACGATTGTTCGATTTTGGGCGTTGGCCGTGGGTTTGACCTCGAGCGGTGATGGGCGAGGTGCTGGTTAGTTGAACTTAATCTAACAGAGAGAGAGATAGAGATAGAGATAGAGATAGAGATAGAGATAGAGATAGAGATAGAGATAGAGATAGAGATAGAGATAGAGATAGAGATAGAGATAGAGATAGAGATAGAGATAGAGATAGAGATAGAGATAGAGATAGAGATAGAGATAGAGATAGAGATAGAGATAGAGATAGAGATAGAGAGAGAGAGAGAGAGAGAGAGAGAGAGAGAGAGAGAGAGAGAGAGAGAGAGAGAGAGAGAGAGATATATATATATATATATATATATATATATATATATATATATATATATATATATATATATATATATATATATATATAGATAGACAAAAGAATCTGTAACATGCTCAGACTTTGTGACTCGGTTTCCCGTCCTCGCCGGGAAACGAATCGGGTAAGGTATCCGAGAACAATCTGTCGACTACACTAAGATTAACCACAATGGAGAACACATTGTGTCGTAATGAATGTGTGGTAATATCCACCATATATCTTAGTTTGGCAAGATGGAAGCAGCGCAATGGCGATTAATGTATTCATGACATTAATGACAATCGACAAGCTTTGTGGTACAGAAGATTGTGTTCATGGAAGCTATGCTGTTTTCGTTATTCTATCTTTAGGACGATGGTGGCGTTCGTTTATTCTTTTAAATATCCGAAATGCTTGAAACGATTAAAACCGGCACACAAACTTACCACCTTGTTATTGGTCGAAATATATGTGACGTCATAGATAAGTTCATCGATGCTCGGCTACCAAGCATTGAATCTTACATGTATAAGGCTACTGAGTCGCTTTAACACGCGCCCTGGAGGGCCTCTGAAAATTACGCGCACTGGAGCGGGGGCGGGGGGCGGATTCCGCCCCCCTAAGATCTCGGCTCCTAGTGAAGCTAGAGGAACGAAATTCGCAGGGTGAATGGGTACGGTAGTGAAATCTATTGTGTGCAAATGTCATGACCTTAGGTCAATATCTTCGAGGTCAAATGAGGTCAAATTTGCAAAATTTTCTGGTATTGCATGGCTTGGCTTGTCATCGTCATGGATCGCTGTGATTGTATTTAAATGCTCCAAAATGGGCATCAATGATGTTTTGGACATTACTAATGATGCAATGCAGATGCTGGACCCAACAGTTGACCTCAGGTCACCTATATAGCACCACTTTATCAGGTCAGTTACCTGTTCCAGTTACCGAAACCGGGCCGCCCGCCCGACTGCTCCGTCGGGCAGCTCGGAGCAATCGGCTTCGTGAAGAAAGGAGTGTGAAGTACATGAATAAAGTATGGAAACGCAATGACAAACAGTAGTGCATTTATGAAAACATTCCAGTTGATCAAGTTTGGTTCCATTAACCTGTCATGAACTTGACCTGACTTGACCTCGGTGACCTAACATGATCTTGAAACTATATAGCATATCAATATACATCAAACAAGTCGCTAGTGTTGCCAAGAACACTTCCCTTTTGCGAATATACGGGAAGCGCATCAGCGCCGATTTTCGTGGTCTGGCGCTATACAAATTTTTGACTTTAGCGGCCCCTAACTTGAAAAATTTTTTTCGGCCGATTTCCATTTTTCTTGCTTGAAACGACGCGCCGGTCATTTCTAAGCAGGTACGCAGAAAATCGCGTATATCGACCGGTAAAATCTGCAGTTATTTACGAAAAATCGGAGGGGTGGGCGGATTTCGCCCCCCCCTCCAGTGCGCGTGTTAAGCTTGGCTCGTGTCCAGCGGTCAAAAAGGGAAGAAACAAATGTGGGAAGCAGCGTTATTATTACTTTGTTCCCAACTATAGCAATACAACCGTTCGTAGCTCTGAAGCCGCATCCGTCGTCCTCCCGAAGCTCGGCAAGGTCAGCAAGATGTTTGGTGATGCTGCACTTCAAAAGACTCAGCTTAACGTTCCTAGTGGTACCGCCCGCTGTGACGACCAGCCATACACCAGTGCTAGGCAGAAACTCGTCGAAGGTGATGGGGAGGGGGGATGCGGAGGCCCGATGCCAGGCAGAAGCTCATCGAAGGTGGCGGAGGAGCGCACCAATGCTCTCCTGAGGAGGTTGGGGCTGCCGACCACCCTGATGGAGTTAGTTAGTTAGTTATTAGGGCTTTAGGGCGCATCGACTACATCGGTCATGTAGCGCCCATACCCTGATGGAGTTGGCCGGGGTTGACAGCGGCTGAGGGCGATCGGCCACCCTACGTTGCTAGTGCCACTGGCCAGGCCACGCACTACGGGAAGGGAATCGGCCCAGCCTGCTGGGCGAGACGCTGCACTGAGCACATCCTGTCGACCTTGTCTTCAGCGCTGTCAGCACTGGTGGTATTCGTTTCGCACCCACAGATAATGCCCCACCCTGGAAGTAGACGTTCTGAACATTTTCACTGAAAAGTAGATCTTCTGAATATTTGGACCTGGGAGAACTTGTGTAGATTTCGTTAGATCTTATGAACATTCCCTCCTCTAAGTAGACATGACGAACATTCAGACCTGATACTAGATCTTCTGAACGTTTCCAGTTGCAAGTAGATTTCAACAGTGCAATTCTAAGTACTTCTTCTAAACATCTGCACTCGGAAGTAGATCTTCTGAATATTTCAATTACAGAGTATAAATATTCTGAACATACATAGCTTAATTGTAGACCTTCTGAACACTCCCTTCTTGAGGTAGATATTGAGCACATCTCCAGCTATTTGTAGATTGCCTGAATACTTCCTTCTCGAACAAGATGTTGATAACATTTCCAGCTCCAACTTGTTTAACCTGTTCCTTCTGGGAGAGGTTTTCTGAATATCTTGATTGGCGAGTAGATATTCCGAACATTGATGGCTTATATGTAAATATTCTGAATATTCAGGCCTGGGAGTAGATCTCGTGAAAAATTCTGACACTACGCACACTTTACCATTATCTCCTTCATAATGTTGCGGAGAGCTGTGTTGAGCATAGTTGAATTGAAGATGATTATAAAATGTAACCAAATGCTCATATTATTAAGTAAAATAGGATCAAAAATCGGTCTAATATATTTCAGGCGTGACCCTTCTTCGGAGACAATACACATACAGACATTTTACGCACATGCTATATATAGTAAGCCGTCTACCAATATTGGCGAAATCATTTGGCCTTTCTATATACACAAATCCGTGATATGTCAGTGATCTCGAAGTGTTCGCGTGTGTGGATGAACGAGTGTGTGAGTGAGTGAGTGAACACGTGGGTGTGTACATGGTGAAGTCGGCGAGTGCAGGTGGCGTCTGTACAGTGTCATGCTGTATAGGGAACTGGCTTTATAAGGGTCAATTATGATACCATTGTGTTTAGGGGGGAATTTTGGTTCCTGATTTCAATGGATTCTGCAATTTTGAGTTCTGCCAAGTCTTTACAAGTCCGCAAGATTGTGATGCTGAGCGTTGTTGGAGTGATGGTGCTTTCTGGGTGATGTGTGGCAAAATGCTCTCCAAAAGGTGTGTTTTTCGTTTTGTTCTTTGCGTCTCTGATGTGTTCCATGTATTTGTCCCTAACCATGCGTGTGGTTTCTCCAATGTAGGCTATGGGTGCGGTCCCTAAGGTGCAAAGCTCACACGTAATTTTGTATACCACATTTTTGGTGTGGCATCTATCTTTAAGACCAGCCAAGCAGCATTGGCACGCTCTAGTGCCTGCAGGGATGGTGGAGGGTCGAGGGCAGATTTAGTCATGGTTTCCGAAAGTGTCTTGCCGCTTTTCCAGGCTACGCGCATTGAGTGTGGACCTAGTAATGGCTGTAGCTACCTTTTTGGCTAGAGAATCATCGATAAATGGTAAACTGATATATGTGGTGTCTGTGGATCTATGTGAGCTGGAAGCGTTTGTATCGTGTGTGTGCTGACTTGTCGCGAGCCGCCTGCATTTGGCATTGCGTGCCAATACTCGAAATTTTGTTTTCTGTATCATGCTATGAGGATAGCCATTGGATAGGAACAGACTTTCAATTTTTCCGATACCTCTTTTTTGGGCTGCCTTGTCAGAACTAAGCCGCATTGCTCTCAGTAATTGAGCATACAGAACAGAACGTTTAGTTTGGATAGGGTGAGCCGATTCGTATGGGAGGACAATAGGAGCTGCCATCGGTTTAATGAAAAGTTCTGTTGCATAGGTCCGGTCACTGTTGACCGTTAGAAGTGTGTCGAGGAATTATCTCCTTCAAGTAGATCTTTTGGAAATATCTAGGTATGAGTAGATTTTGTGACCATTTCCTACTTATGTAGAATTTGTGAACATTTCGTGCTCTTAGTAGATGTATTGAACATTTGTATTGGGAAGTAGATCTTCTGAACATCTTCATTGGAAAGGAGATAACCTGAACATTTTCATTGGAAAGACAATTTTCTGAACATTGAGGGATTATTTGTAGGTCTTATGAACATTCAAACCCGAGAGGTCTTGTGAACATTTTCGGCTTTTGGTATATCTTGTGAACACCTCCCTTTTTAATTCTCTCATGTATACATACTTTTAAAGTAGATATTTTGAAACAGATTTTGTGAAAAAAGATCTTCTGAACGTATATTTTCTGAGCATCACCAGTCACGAGCACAGGAAGACAAATAGAACGACCGCACCATTCAACTGTACTTATGCAATTCTGTTGTAAATGCCCATATTGTGAGTGAATTACTCCAATCTTTTCTACACAATATTACCTTTTTGGAAGAAAAAACTCACATGGTGAAAGACGTCGATTGCAAGGGACTATTTGACTCGATGCTGAAAAACGTGGTTACAAATTGTCGTACGGTGAGAATGGAATGAACAAGTCACAAACTTTCATAGACCATAGTCTCGCACCTCCTGGTGTCAAAAATAGAGTAAGGTCACACCGCCAGGTTATTTCGCTTCAGCCGGATAGCCAGACTCGACTACCTGCTAAGTTTTTGAACTTCGAAATCACTCTATGTAACTCAAATTGCCATTCTGTAGTGGATACCCAAGAACACATGTAGTTAAAGTTCATTATACGACTTCTTTGCCCAGAGCACCACTAGTTAATGAAGGTGTGAAAAGAAAATGGCTGTCAGTGTGAAGTAAAGATAGCAAACTGACGCCGAAGGATTTTTTACCTATCGATGATATAATGTAGTAAGTGGACACACAATAAATATGGATATAGGGTTTCATATTGCGATGTTGTAATATTGTTATCCTGAAAGAACACTACCAGGAAACGTTTTTTTAACGGGTCAGATCCCGTAAAGCATTCATTTTTCAACCAGTGTCAGAAATCCGACGTCTAATAAAAAGAAGTACTCCGTGAAAAAAACATCTGACCCTCTATATTATAAGTGAAATTCCCAGTTTTCCTCCAGCAGTCGCATCAGTTGGCAGAACCGGACGGCAGCAGCGCGACACAGACCGAAGTCTGAACGACGCCGCGTCTGCCTCGACACTCACCACGAACATGGCCAGTCCAGTGAGGAAGAGCGGCCGAGCCGGCGCCGTGAAGAGCGGGTGGTTAACGTGGTAGGCCACGTACAGTGTGAAGCCCCAGTAGTACGAGCAGTTCTTGAACAGATTCATCAACGGCATTGTTGCGTGCGAGAAGCGGTGCACGAACAGCGTCTCCAGCAGCCGCTTGGCGTAGTGGAATGTCCAGCAGGCGCAAGCCACTCTGCCAAGCAGACGGGCGAGTCGTGTCTCAAACCTCAGTGGTGAGGCGTTCTCATAGTGCGCCAGGTGGGAACGTAAAATACACCCCTGTCGTGCGACACTTCTACCTCATGACACGACACTTATACAGCACGCGGCTGATCCATATGCAAATTATCCACTACCGAGAGGAATGACACCACCAGTGCCATTATGCTACACTCAGTGCCCCAGTGGTCACCTGTATACCGCGATCTCTATGAGCACCCGTCGTCGGAGTACAGAGCGCAGCGTCACGAACTGCCGTCAGACCCCGGGCCGCCGGTCATGTCACCGCTGGGGAGGACGCCCGGTCGCCGCGTCTCACTTGGCGGTCGTGGAGTAGGGCGCCGCCGCCGCCGCCGCGGGGTACATGGGCCACGGCCGGCTGGCCGCCCACAGGTACAGCAGCAGAGGGCCGGCGTACTCGCAGAGGAACACGGTCACCCAGCCGATCTGCGGCCCCAGGTCCTTCGCGTACATCTGCGCGCCGGCGTGGAGGCCCAGGGAGGCGAGCGTGTCGGTGTCGGCGTAACCTGAGCACAGCACAACGCACGTCACGGTTAAGATCACCAGCGCCGGTTTGGCATTGCGCAATATGGTGCGCCAGATGAGCTTCAGTCGGACATGGGTCACGAGTATTCGTCACAAGTGTCAGAAGTTCCGAGTCACGAGCTTCGCGGTGTTGCGGTCCACGCCAAGTACAGCTTGTTGCGTGAATCCGGAACCTACGCGGCTGGGAAATTTCAGCTGAGCATACTTTTAAACGGTAGTTTACCGTGCCAGCCGGCCGTCTGGCCGCGGCGTACCTGGGCCTTGCGCGGCTATTACACAGCCGGCAGTGCCAACCGGGGGCTACGTGTGAGCAAGTGTTGCCACTCTGACACGCGAGAGCCTTTATATGACTGAGGAGAGCTGAACCAGTTTAAAACTGATTTAAATCTGATTTAACCAGTTTAAATCCAGTGTACGTCCATAGGCCCAATGGTTAACCCTTGCCCCACTGGGTGCAGACAATACCCTCTTGCAATTATTTTCAAATAATTCAAAAACGAGCAGATGTATCAAGTTGGGACCTGTTCGACACCTATTCGCGCATCGATTTCCCTGCTTGTGGCAAGACAACATTTTAGCTGACTATGGGTTGGACGTGAGTGGAGTCATAATGACGCCACCTTGAACGACTTTTGAACGAAATGAATGGAGTACAGAAACACACGTTATCCAAGAACAAAGATAGTAACGATTGATTTACGCCAAATGCTAGCGAAATTAATCGGCAATAATACCGCCATCTCATAATTGGTTTTTATTTGCAACATGGTTGGATAACTTCGCAATACTAAAAATCAATTGCTATTGAAATGTTTTGACCTCACAACAAATTTGTTTGATTGATGATCGATGTTTGTCGATACATGTCGAACATCAACAAATTTGATCAAAACAAAACGAACCATTTTGTATTCACTTCTGAACCCTGCCCAGGTTGGGTGATACTCTGGTACCCTGCTCTTGGCCACATGGCACAAACCTTTTCCACGCTGCTTGGGGCGTAGGTCGACCCTGCCCGGGTACAGTTTCTTATTGTCCTTGCATACCAACTTCTTGAGCTCCAGAATTGATGTCGAAGGAGGAACCTGGAAACATCAGGATGCAAATCACATGTTGGGTCTGGTACGTGCTGAAAGCATGACTTTGGGCACAAGTAGCCATTAAGTTGGGCAATGTTTACCTACTTAAATTAAATTTACCTATATAATTAAAATATGCATTGCAGTTTTACCTCATGAAATCATAAAACAAGGTCATGTTTAATCATATATTATAAATAGGAGGAAATATACTATAGGTGACACTTAGTCGGTAAACGACACCAAATCATGCAAGCTAAATCTGAATCAACTGTTTAGACATCAGAGACAGGTTCATGGTTTCCCAATAAGATGAAGATTTAGGGGTGCACAATCACGAAACTGAAGGCCAAAACTTTGCAAAAAGAAACAGAAAATGGGACAAATACAAGATGTCGAGACCATCTTCAAAGAAGCATTGAAATGGCATTACATCGGGCATATCAACCGACGCAAAGGCGAGAGGTCGTGGGTAATGACGAAAAACAGCGCGAAACCAGGATTTATCAGATGATCAAGGTTTCCAACGACCATGATGTTTTGTCGCTATTTCCACACCCCAAATTGAGGAAAGCCTCTTGCAAACCTTTTCTTGTCCATCTTAGACAAGCAGTGCAAACCAGTACAGGATGCTAACAGCACAAGCAACTTACATTTAGTGTTGTCAAGGTCTTTCCAGAGCCAGCATGGATGATTTGAACCTGAAAAAGAACAGGGTTTAGCAAGCATAAAAAGCTTACAACAGAAAATACATCCATAATGCTAATGAGTGAGACTGTCAAACATTCATATGAAATGGTTTTAGCCCACAAAGTCCACTGCACTTTAGCCACTTCCTTGCAAGGTAGTGAACATCAAAGTTGCTAGTACATGCTTAAATTAAATTTTCGAACTAAGTTAAGTTACTAAGTTTTCCTTCATCTTTAGATAATAAGGTTACATCAAAGTCGAAAAGATATTTTCGTAAGCACTAACGTTCAGTGCATGACATAAGAACTATGGAACAATTCAAGTGCCATAATTTGAGTATACATATATATATATATATATATATATATATATATATATATATATATATATATATATATTGTATATATATATATATATATATATATATATATATATACATATATACATAATCTTTATACATTTGTCATATTTTTGACAATATATGAGCACATTCAAGCATGTGGCAATAATCATTAACCTGGCATTAACTAGGGTGGTGGGAGAGTGGGTCTAATCCCACTGCGATTTTCTTTCTCCATATAACTTCTTGCAAGAGGTGCTCCGCCCACCGCTCCTCTGCTCACCGCGCACTGGTATGCATAGCATAACCAACAAAATCTCTGTACCTCGTTTTCAGTGCTGACCAGTGCACAACAGAATGCAATTAGTAGTTTCTTTTTTTCCCACGTGTCCAACCGTGATAGACCCGTGAGCGATCTTTGATTTATTATTTTAGAGTTATGGTGCATCAACTAGGTGTGTCCATTTAGCACCCACAACCAACAATGTTCCATTGATGTAATATAATCGATCAATAAACCTAGGGCTTCTTCTCGTGCCTTGAGGATTTTTAGCTACATGCACTAGGTCACACACTTAAGCATGCACACACGAAGAAAACCCATGCCATGCTGCACTGAGAACAGATGACAGCAAGCTTTAGGTCAGTGACATAGTCAAATAATTTCCCTGTTTGAATGACATGGGAATCGTTCACCAAAATGTTAGTACGTGGCCCAGGCCGCACGTCGCCCGAAATATCGTCCCCGCTGTACTCCAAAGCAGGAGCATCACAACAGAGCATGGTGCATTGGCACTGGTGCCTCATCCCCACCGGAATATCTAGCATGCAAAGTGAAAACACGGACTAGCATGCTGGGTCCGTGGAGGACTGCCTTAATCTACAAGTGTAGAGCAATCTGAGCAGTCCCACGGTGTGGTGGACGTTAAAATCATCCAACTGTAAATTGGTGGAGAGAGCTCGGCTACAATGAGTGCTGCAGAGGGCAGAGTGGGTCCAAGAGGGAGATATATAGAGCATATGCTGGTAGAGTGGTAACCAAAAACGACTCACAGCCATCGCCTGGAGAGAAGAACTCAGAACAAGGTATTGAGCATAAGCACTGTTATGCACTGTCAATACTGCCCCTCCATGCGCAATAGTATCGGCTTCGCTGCCCTTGCCAAAACCTGGTAGATGTTCGGATAAATCGGTGTGTCTATTCAGAGCTAAATTTTCTGCAGACATGCAGCAACCGGGTTTTGGTTATGTAGTAAGACATGTAGCTCCACTGGCGTCCATCTCTACTGGCACTATCTCACCAGCGACCATTTCCACCAGTGCCCATCTCCACGGCGCAATCTCCACCGGCACCATCTCAATCTGCATCATATCCACTGCCACCCACTTCCATCGGCACCCATCTCCACCGGTATGCATCTCCATGGGCACCCATCTCTATCGGTATCCAACGGCACATTTCGGCCGGTATCCACCTCGTTGGCACCCATCTGCACCAGTAGATCAGGTTTGGATTTATGTTTTTGCAATCCTGGATTTGTGCATGGAACTTTTGGTGGATTCCAATTCAGAGATAATACTATTTGCTTCTGTTCTGACATAAAACTGCTCCGTTTGACACTTTCCGGTCAGTTTCGGGCATTACCATAGCACAACAATAAGTCAGCAGTAATTTTCAAACAACTTCAAGCTGTGGCGAAAAAAGCGAGAGGCAGAGGGCGATTTCCCGCAGAGGGCGATGCAGCAACCGGGTTTTGGTTATGTAGTAAGACATGTAGGTCCTGGAGACTGGTCCTTATCTCTTTATAGTTATATTGTAATACAAAAATATACATGAACTAGGACCGACTAGAACATGGGGAGGGGACACGGCCTGAAGGTCGGTTTCCCTCAGCTGTCTGGGGGAACAGTTGGCAGAATCGAGGCGACCAATCGGTCCTGCTCCAGGCGAGTGGGTTCGGGGAACAGAGCGTGGTGACGCTCCTCCATCCGGTGGAGAGATGTTCCGGAGAAATACACGTTTTGGGGAGCGTTCAACTGGGGAGGGGAGGGCACATTTTGTGGTGGCTATTCAACACAGCTGGAGATCCAGATGGGCTCTTCACACGCCTTCGCGGCGATCGAGTAGCTGGTCTGGGAGGAACTAGCTTGTCGACTCCGTGGCGGCCTGCTGCCCGGACTTTCTCTATTTCAGCAAGTTGTGGTCGCTTGGCCTTCGATTTCTTTCCTCTGGACGTTCACTTCCGGGATTGGTAATCATCTACCGGTGTCTTCAGGCGATAACGTCGGTGCAGAGGTCGAGCTTCTCAACCGGTTAGCTGGGGGATTTGGACCAGGAAGTGGTGGGAAGGGACGGCGCTGGGGCGCTGGATGTGGGGGGGGGGGCAGTGAGGCTTTGCCTTACCCGGCGGGGACTTCGCCGGTTCACAAGTTATTTTTGCCTGGGTTCATTCACCACCCTTCGAGGTGACACTTTCGACCGTCGTCTGCAATTCTGATGCCACTGAGGGGAATCGGCCCTGAGCCTGTTGTCAGATCGTTTTGTTTTCTCGGGCGAACGATGTTGGGTAGAGACCAGACTACCTGCGCCTGTTGCCGGTGGGTAGATGATTACACAGTGATACATTATTCGTGAAATAGAGTGGAATATACCACTTTCTGAGTGCCGAATAGACATCCTTTCTAAGGACGTATCAACATTGTGCTTGTTGATGGGTACTTGGGATCAAAGATTCTGGCTAAAGCAAGCATTTTTATGAGAGCAAGTTGACTTTGAACGTTTTTTGGTCTGCTCACCCATTATAAAAATAAAAATCAAGAACATTGAAAACTCAAAATTTTGAAATTTCAAACAAAAATTATGTGGGCAAACATTTGATGGCATTTTATAGATCCAATTTTGTTATCTCGCAAATATCCTACAAAATGAACTCCCCAGAGCAAAAAACATGATGCAAGTTGTGAAAACCTAGGCCCCTAGTGACGTCACTTTTTGAGGGATACAATTTTGGGGGTGGTGTCTGGCCCAACTCATCGAGTGCTTTCCGATGACACCTCTTGTTTTCGTGTGATGCTTAATTTGGAGATCAGAGGGGGGTTTGTATCAACCCCCAAGACAGTGTGAGGATATGAAGGGAAAGATGGGGTGGCTTAACACGCGCCCTGGAGGGCCTCTGAGAATTACGCGCACTGGAGGGGGGGGGGGCGGATTCCGACCCCCTAAGATCTCGGCTCCTAGTAAAGCTGGAGGAACGAAATTCGCAGGGTGGATGGGCACGGTAGTGAACTCTATTGTGTGCAATTTTCGTGACCTTAGGTCAATATCTTCAAGGTCAAATGAGGTCAGATTGGCAAAATTTTCCGGTTTTGCGTGGCTTGGCTTGTCATCGTTATGGATCGCTGTGATTGTGTTTAAATGCTCAAAAATGGGCATCAATGATGTTTTGGACATTACTAATGATGCAATGCAGATGCTAGACCCAACATGTGACCTCAGGTCACCTATATAGCACCACTTTATCAGGTCAGTTACCTGTTCCAGTTACCGGAACCGGCCGCCCGCCCGACTGCTCCGTCGGGCAGCTCGGAGCGATCGGCTTCGTGAAGAAGGGAGTGAAGTACATGAATAAAGTATGGAAACGCAATGACAAACAGTACAAATGACAACCAGTAGTGCATTTATGGCAACATTCCAGTTGATCAAGTTTGGTTCCATTAATCTGTCATGAACTTGACCTGACTTGACCTTGGTGACCTAACATGACCTTGAAACTATACAGCATATCAATATGCATCAAACAAGTCGCCAGTGTTGCCTAGAACACTTCCCTTTTGTCAGTATGCTGGAAGCGCATCAGCGCCGATTTTTGTGGTCTGGCACTAACATTTTTTTACTTTAGCGGCCCCTAACTTGAAATTTTTTTGCCGATTTCCATTTTTCTTCCTTTAAACGACGCGCCGTTCATTTCTAAGCAGGTACACCGAAAATCGCGTATATATGCACCGGTAAAATCTGCAGGTATTTGCGAAAAACCGGAGGGGTGGGCGGATTTCGCCCCCCCCCCTCCAGTGCGCGTGTTAAGTTAGGTCAAGTTTCTGAATTTCTCTTCTTGGAAAAAAATTTTGGGGTGTGGTGAGGAGAAATTTTCCAATAAAAAAGGCATTTGCTTTCTTTAATGTAAGGTTAGGCAATAATCTTCAAGTATGACCCATGGCCATCACACATTTTATATATCAACAAGGTATCTAAGGCACTGTCAGCTAACAGCCAGTCATCTGTTGGTAATGCTGCTCAAATATACCAGGAGTAATCTTCAAATACTACCCGTCACACCTTATTTATATCAACAAGGTACCTAAGTCACTATCAGCTGACTGCCAGTGAGGTGTTGGTGATGCCACTCAAATGCACCAAGAAAAACCTCCAGCAGGGTGCACTGAATGAACCCAGGAACATTAGGTTAGGTTAGGTGGTAAATATCAAGATCAAGGTAAAATGCGATTTTCTATTTTTTTAAAATAAAATACATGGTATTTTAACGTAAAAATGACGATACGACCACTCATTTTCTCTGCAAATGATTACTTTTAAGTCAGCGACAGTTGATGATGTCATAATGATTTGATGATGTCATATGCATTAAGTCAGGGACAAAACAAAAAATAAAATAACCTAACCTAGACTAAGATAACGTACCATAATATATAAAATATATTCCATCATAATATAATATAATCTAACCTAACCTAACCTAACTGGTAAACCAGAATTGTCCAAAACAAATTTGTCTGCCATGACATCATCAAATATATTACAAATAAAATCATACTGCATCGCAAGGAATTTCCAGCCCTTATCAACGGTTGCTGGCACAGCGTGTTGAGAGTGTTCACTATCGGAGATAATGTTGAATTAAGACAGAAACATAAGGTTTTCGATGTCAGAGCATTAAATCAAGTGCATGAAGTGTTGAATGTCTTCTTTATCACGTCTGTGACACACCAGGTATGGATAATTATACGTGATATCCTATATTTGCAGAGTGAAGATTATGGTAGTGTATTTGTTTGCCAACTGAAAAGTAATCATTTGTGGAGAAAAATGAGAGGTTGCATCATCATTTTTACATTAAAATACCCTGTATTAAAAAAAAATTCCCAAAAATCACATTTTACCTTGATCTAGATATATACTGGTTAGGTCAGGTTAGGTTATGTTATCCTACTGATGTCCCTGAATGAGCACATCAACAGTAATCTTCAAGTATTACCCCTCACGCTTTCTTTATATCAACAATGCATCAGAGTCACCATCAGCTGACTGCCAGTCAGCTGTTGGTGACGTCACTCAAACGTACAAAAACAACACTTCCATACGACTGCACTGAATGACCTCAGAGCATCACCAGGAATATTTATAAGGGGTCAAACCTAACCTAACCTGACCTAACCTAACAATAACCAAACCTAACCTAACCTAACCTAACAATAACCAAACATAACCTAACCTAACCCTTATAAATATTCCTTGTGATGCCCTTGGGTCATTCAGTGCACCCAACTGGGGGTGTCTCCATACGTTTGAGTAACGTCACCAACAGCTGACTGACAGTCAGCTGATGATGGCTTGGCTACATTGTTGAGCTAAAGGAAGTCTGAGGCAGTAGCGCAACCAGGGGGGGGGGCAAGGGGCCATGGCCCCCCAAATTTTTTTTGGGCCCCTGACTTGGAGTGGGCCACCCTACTCAGAGCCCTAGCTAGGGCCGCAGCGGATCTGTGGCTCGAATCAGGGGCCCTTTGAACCAACTGAAAATCTGGGGGCCCGTTTTAACCAGGGCCCGCCTCGAACCGGGGCCCCTGATAAAGGAAGTGCTTTATTTCTGCAAAGTTTTACAAACATAGGGGCCTGCTCAAAAGTAAGTGCATGTTTTCCGCAGACTTTTTAAAAACATGAGGGGGGCCCGCTCTCCAACCCTGGCCCCCCCCCAAACTGAAATCCTGGTTGCGCCACTGGTCTGAGGGGTAATACTTGAAGAATACCCACATCAACACCCTTCAAAATATCCCTGGTGATGCCACTGGGTTCATTCAGTGGGTAATCTTCAAGCATTACCCCACACAGTTCCTGTATTATTACAGTTTAAAGTTACCACAAGACAAGTTTTGCACACATTTTAACACCATGAAGCATGCACTGGGATTAGGTTTGGCTAAATTAGGTTAGGTTTGGCTGTGGTAGATTAGGTTAGGCTTTGTTGTAAGTTAGACAATTTTTAATAAAAAAATTATTATAATTTTTGCTTAAAAAACAGTTCAGGCTAGCTTGTTCAGTTAGGTATTTTAAGTATAAAATTGTTGAGAAAAAATTTGTTGGGAATTTTTTTTCCATTAATTCTATTTTGTTGCATCGAAGGTTAGGCTAGGTTAGCTTATGTTATATCTTTTTCTTTATTTCGAACACCACTTTTTGTGTAATATTACCTACCCAACTACCTGCAAGCCACTTTTGGGGTGTTATTTTGTCTCCCAACTGAAAAGTATGCATTTGCAGACAAAATGAGTAGTCACATCATGTTAACAACTGCCTAGATAGGTAGGTAGGTATCTACCTACCTAGGTGATACAAGATAGGTAGGTAGGTAGGTACCTAGGTACCTACCTACCTACCTAGGTACCTGGGTATCTATTGTGATTCTCACCTTTGATGACATGTTTAGGTCGGTAGGTCTTTTCTTGAACAATTATTTGCAAGCACTAGAATGCAAAATTAAACAACCATAGGTGTATACTACGTGTATACACTATCCTACATTCACCCCACAAACATCCACAGCACAGGACCCGAACGAAGGAGTAATTACGAACCGGTTCGACATTCCTTAGAACCGGTTAACACGATCCCCTCCAGCAGCATTATTTGGCAACCGATGACGTCACATTGGCGTTGCATTGGGCCGTTCCGTAGACACTCCAGCGAACTCCCTTGTATTACACACGGCACTTCAGTACTTAAATAATATCAAAATGTAACAAAGTTCGGTTCCTCTGAAATACTGAAGCATCTTTCCCACGAATATGTGTCTTATTTGTCCCTAAAGCTAGCATAGTCTAATTGGACTCGCGTTGAGATTTTCCCGTCTAGCGCCGCACGCATCGCAAGGTGCTACAGGTAGTAGCAGTATGATGAGACAGGTCACATAATGGTCCCGAGTAGCAAGAAGGGGTAGGAGCAAATGCAAACAACTGCTGCAATATATTTCCTCCATGACCAGGTGGTGCCTACCCCACGCCAGTGGCATACCGAATAGGGAGGCAAAGAGGAAATTGCTCACCCTCTAAGAGGTGGCGGGCCCCCAAAGAGTCATGCCGGGGCCCGAAAAAACAACACTGAGGACACCAACAGACATATAAGGACACACGGACCTTAACTATTGTATCGGCACCAGACAAAGATAAAGCATGCCACAAAAATAACAATCTAGACTCGGAACATCATCGTGGGGCCCGGCAAATATCCCGATAAAAAACCTCCAAAATGTATCGGTAGCCTTCTTGGGTTCTTTTACGACGCATCCAACTGCGGCAATACAGCGTCGCCAACCTGTCACGCCGGTTGGTCGCGGGATTCGGTAATCTCACCGATTGTGGGATTGGAACCAACGATCTTACGATCAACAGTCCAACTCCCTGCCGACTGAGCTACCGCGGCCCCGCATCGGTAGCCGAACAAATGTTCGAGGGCCAAAACAAATCATTTTGGGTCGCAAAGGAACGCACGAATGGGTCCTACAAATCTCACCGAGAAATGGAGCCATAAGCTTCGACACCAGATCTACCCTTAAGTTTTCATCATCCCCATCCTGTTGTATTTAGATACACATCATCCATGGTAATCGGCTTGCAGAACCCAAGCATGCTCCAAGATGACGTCACGAGCTGCGAATAATTTTGGCCGATGCCGATTCCCAAACAAACGTTCACTCATTTGTTGAATGCTCCAATGATGGGGGGAAGGGGGTTGTTGGATCGGTGTGCTAGTAGGGAGGTGCTTCCTTTACCTATGCACCTAGGTACCTAGGCGTAATTAGGTGCCTATATGCATGAAGACCTGCCTAGGCACATATTACGCCATTGATTTAGTGCTGTTACAGTGCTTACCGTTGAAGTCCTATCCAAGAATGGCTCTAAAAACATATGGAGATAAGCCAATCAGCTTCCAGCTGGAGGAGGGTGGAGAGTTTTATTGCATTGGCTCAGAGGTAAGTTTTTCTCTGCAAGGGGATGAGCAATGTGACAAAGAAGGGTGATTTGTACCTACGTATGTATGTGGTTAACATATTGAAAATGATAATGTACCTAGGTAGGCAGGGGAAGAGGGGGAGGGGGTACTTTCATACTTAAGACAATGCAATGAATGGCTCTACTGCTGCTTCTTTATGGCCGAACCAGTAACTGCATGGTGTTTAATGGTGACACACAAATGAACAAGCTGAATTTTTTTCTCATGAAAAGTGAATTTTCATGGAAAAGAACTGCTTGAATATGGATATCAATATCCATATTCAAGCAGTTCTTTTCCATGAACATCATCTAACCACTTGCAAAGAGCAACTTTAAAGCATAATTATTTCTTAGTGGTGTGTCATATTCCAATCATGAGAATGTAGGCAGTTTTACAGCTGCTTTTTGCTCTTGGGTCACATGGTCTCAGGAGCAAGACAGGGAGAAGACGTGGCATAATGATCTGCATAAATTAAGAGACCACCAAATATAATTATCGTCAGTTTTAATAACAAAATAGGTTTTACTATTGACACTGCTGAAATAAGTATAATTCAACTTACAAACACCACCAAATTGCAATACGCTTTCTGATTTACGTGGAGTCTGCACTCAGCTTTTTTACCTTTATTTTTTTGTCAGCTGATGGCACCATCCAGAGTAAAATAGTCCTTTCTGAGAAATGGCACCTCTCCAGAAAAATTGCACCTGATCAAAATTCCCGGATCCACCCCTGCTTGTTTCTCCCAACCCAAATCCTTGTTGGTGACACCCATGCTCATTGAGTCACCCAGTTGTTACAATTGTCAACAAGCCCGACTGCACCACCCATGTGTGTGACTGGGTCAGTATCTGAATGAGCCCCACTGGAGGGACACAGATTATTTCCCCTGCTGAATTTTGAAACTTACCAGCCAATTTTGTTGCTTTTGATGCAAACAACAGGGCTGAGCAAGATGAGCTCAGGTAAGTCAAGTTTATTGACCTAAGAGTTACCTGTGGCATCACAGGTCAGTCCAAAGCTTAGAACCTGACCCACTTGGCAGAAGTTTCATCTTCAGTTGAGCATTATAAAACTAAGCAGCACAGAGGTCAAATTCAGGTGCAGTCATGTGTCCTGCATCCTAAGGGAGCCAAGAAAGGCATCCATAAGTAAAGATAAAGTCTAGGTCATGGTGAGCCACATGGTATTCTGAGGTGAGATATTTAATCTGGTCCTACACCCACATCACCCACATGTCACATATTTTTACAAAATTTTGCCCCCAGTACGGCGAGGGTTGAACAGAACACTCATCTCCGGAAGGTATGCCCCCAACAAGAGGCGAAACGTGTGCCCCGCCAATGAAATTTATCAGGGAAACAATGTCTATCTGAGAGAACTTGCAAGTTCACCCTCATTCACCCCTTGCCTTGAATGTTTCTGTTAGTTGTTCTAGTAGATTACTTAGAGCTAGAACTTAAAGACTCTATCCTGATGCACATTTTTAAAGACTATCCTGATGCACATTTGTATCTACCTTAGGGAAGTAGTGTTAGGGGACTTGTGTTTCATTGTTGAATCAGAACAGCTTTTCTGCTCCCTATTACAATATGTTTTCTGTGATGTGATGTCTGTGATTTCTGTGATCTCTCCATTAACTTGCTTTTACATTTGTGGCAAAATAAGGATCATCCCACGGCATAGTATCACACCCAACTTCGACCTAGTCACATGTAGCACTGATCTTATTGTACATTTCATTGCTTGCCTGACCATGTTATGGGCGTTGCATGACCGACGCAGTCGATGCATCCCTAAACTCCAACCAGCCAACCATCCTGATGTACACAATTTTGAACAAAGTGAAAGGCCCACAAAAACGTCCTGGAATGCACAGAGCCAATTAATTGCGGCAAGCAAAGTGGAATGCATCTACCCTCCAGCTGCAGACCTAACCATGCCGTCTAGAGGCGACATAAGCGTAGGGTGCCATGCCCACCCAAGATTGTATTTCAGAGACTGCCTGGTGGTCTCTATCATGACTTATGGGAAACCTAAGGAACTTTTATCTCGATTATGAACTTCTGGCTATATTTTAGAAGGTACTCGTGTATGTTTTATTGAATGTTATGCAGCATACACCTTTCCCATTCCCATGGTGTATTTTACAGTGTGTATAATTACATGGATGTATGTCACTATGGTATAAAAGTAAAAGTAAACTTGGCTGCCACCAAATATATAAATATCAAACCAGACTAACTGTAATCATATTCTCAGGCTGGCAACTACCTCAGATTATTCCGAGGCTCCCTGTATAAGAAGTACCCAGGCCTCTACCGGAAGTTCATCAATGTGGAAGAAAGGAAGAAGCTTATGGACATGGGTGAGCTGGTGGTGGTCTACCCGACATGTGTGCATTTTGACTTTGCATTGTATATATATTCATGATGATCAAAGCAAGGCAAAGATCAAACAAGGTCAGCTCAGGCCAATGACCTCAAATTAACTTTCAAGGGTCAAATTCGTACATGAACATGTTAAAACAGTCACTAATATGCTGAAGCATCTATGAAAGGTCAAGTCCAATGCAGTCAGTTGTACATGAAATATGAAAATGTGAGATTTCGTCGAAAATGGTCGGAGATGTTCTCTCTTATTAATTCCGTGACCTGCTGTATGCCCAACGTAGTCAATGCGCCCCTTAGCCAGGAACTCCATGACCTAACATGACCCAGATAAAATCTTATCACAACAGTGTTAAAGGGATGCCCCACAGGCTATGCAAAATGTGAGCGCCATTCGTTCAGCCCTCCAGAAGTTTGGCCTCAAAAAAATAAGGGGATGCATCACTCCCCCCACCGTAATGTTACTGATTGGTTTAGAGGTAAAAGTTTGCATCGATAATTATGTTTACTAGTTGGCTCTGTAACCGGACAAATGTACGTAGGCAAATGCACGTAAGCAAATGTGCGTAAGCGTAGATGTACGTATGACAATTTTATGTAAGCGCAGATGTACATATGACAACATGTATGTATGCACAAATGTACATACGCACAAATGTAGACAAGCGCAAATGTACGTACACGCAAAAGTACAAAGCGCAAATGTACGTATGTGCAAAAGTATGTAAGCGTAAATATACGTATATGCAAAAGTGCATATGCGCAAATGTATGTATGTGCAGTTGTGCGTCTGCACAAATGTACCTAAGCTGAATTGTACGTATGCACAGATGTATGTAGGGGCAAATGTACATAAGCGTAAATTTATGTAAGAGCAAATGTTCGTAATCGTAAAAGTATGTAAACGCAAATGTACGTAAACGTAATGGGCGCTACATGACCAATGTAGTCGATGCGCCCTAAAGCCCTAATAACTAACTACGTAAACGTAAATGTGCGTATGGGCCAATGTACATACATTTACGCATTCGTAACATTGGGTTTACGTATGCGTAACTTTGCGTTTACGTACATTTGGTTAGGTACATATGACATACGTACATTTGCGCTTACATACATTTGCTTATGCTACCTTTGCCATACGTAGCACATTTGCTCTTACGTACATCTGCATAAGTGCATTTGTCATACATACTTTTGCGCTTAAGTCCATATGTGCGTGCGTATATTTGCGATGACATGCTTTTGCCCTTATGCACATTTGCAATTATGTATATTTTCGCAAACATACATTTGAGTTTATGTACATTTATACATACGTACATTTGCGCGTATGCACTTTTGCGCTTACGTACATTTTCACAGCCATACATTTGCACTTACGTACATTTGTACATGTGTACATTTGCGCTTATGTACATTTGCACATGCATGCATTGGCACTTCGTACATTTGCTCTTACGTACTTTTGCACTTACGTACATTTGCGCATACGTACATTTGCGTTTATGTACTTTTGCGCTTAAGTGCATTTGTGCTTACATGCATTTGCGCTTACATGCATTTGTACTTACGTGCATTTGATTTCGTATCTTTGCCATACGTACATTTGCTATTACATACATCTGCCATATATATACATTTAGTCATGCATACTTTTGCGCTTTCGTACATATGCGCTTGCATACATCTGCCATACGTACGTTTGCCCATACGTACATTTGCTTACGTGCATTTGCTTACATACATTTGCTTACGTACATCTGCCATATATACCTTTGTCCTTACATACATTTGTGCTAGAATCAGTTGGCTCATTCAGGTTACATGTAGACGTCAAATATATGCATTTGCGTAGATTGCCACATAACATCAATCACACGCCATCACAAGTCTTCGTCCTGAAGCGATGGCTATGTGGCAGGCACTGTGAGCAGGGGCGGATACAGAGAGGGGAACTTGGAGCATATACCCCCCTGGAAAGTAGCGTCTGAGACCTGTAAAGTGACCTCACAGGAAGGCTGGAGTGAACACCCACCCCCTCGACTCAACTTTTTTTGTCAGCCAAAGGCGCCCCTGGCTCAGTGGAAAGGGCGCTCCTTCAGTGTGTTCGAGTGCACCCTCCCCCTCCGATCGCTCAGCGGATTTTTTTTTGGTCAGCTAAAGGCTCCCCCTTCAGTAAGCTTGGGTGTACCTTCCTTCTCTTGACGAATTTTCAACCGGAGGCTCCCATCCGGAGATTTTGTGCCCATCATGAAAATTTGTCGATCCACCCATGACTGTGAGTGTCATGTTCTAAAAATAAAAACATAAAAGGAGTGCTACATGATCAATGTAGTCGATGCGTCCTAAAGCTCCAATAACTAACTAACTCTACAGATTTAAACAGTGACTCATTGAAGACGATACAACATATATTCTGATTATCAATGAGGAGGAACTTATTTTGGTATGCATTCTTCTTGGGCTTATTGATATGATTTCTGATCTGAGCTTTCATTCTACATAGTAATAGACTGTTAGAGAAGATGATTAGCCCAGCATAGCCTCTATTGTTATGGAATAAAATTATGGTTATATCTTGTGTTCCTGCGTTTTTGTCCAACGTGTTATGTCTGATCGCATTGCTCCACCATTATAACCAAAATTAACGACACCAATTTCCAGAGGCACAAACACGAGTTTTTCATCCAAACAATACAAATTAAATAACTTGTTTCGGATTTGCCAGCCGGACAAATATGCTCCTCAAATCCATTTGTCTTCCATGGGTGCAAAATGACAGAGTAGTAAGCACACCCTAAAGCATCAAACCACCACCACCAACCACCACTTATCTCGATTCTTGCCAGTGCACCCTTGAATTAACCAATTATTTTTATATATAATAAAGGGCGTCTGGAAGCTGAGCATGGCGAGCTGAGCTCGGCGACTCGTCATCAGCACCACCTGTACCCAGCCGCTCCTGTGTCGCCAGGCCTTAGCCAGCACATCCTGGCATCGAATGTGTCGCTGCTGCGCACGTCTGAGATCGAAGACCTGATCGCCGGCAACGACGACCAGTACCGCTCGTCCGGCCACCAGACCGCTGCCCCCAGCGAGGTGATCGCCACACCGAAGTGAGTTGACGACCAGTACCGCTCGTCCGGCCACCAGACCGCTGCCCCCAGCGAGGTGATCGCCACACCGAAGTGAGTTGACGACCAGTACCGCTCGTCCGGCCACCAGGCCGCTGCCCCCAGCGAGGTGATCGCCACACCGAAGTGAGTTGACGACCAGTACCGCTCGTCCGGCCACCAGGCCGCTGCCCCCAGCGAGGTGATCGCCGCACCGAAGTGAGTTGACGACCAGTACCGCTCGTCCGGCCACCAGACCGCTGCCCCCAGCGAGGTGATCGCCACACCGAAGTGAGTTGACGACCAGTACCGCTCGTCCGGCCACCAGACCGCTGCCCCCAGCGAGGTGATCGCCACACCGAAGTGAGTTGACGACCAGTACCGCTCGTCCGGCCACCAGGCCGCTGTCCCCAGCGAGGTGATCGCCGCACCGAAGTGAGCTCAGCCCCGGTAGAGCGTCGGGCACACCGACTAATTTGACCATTGCTGACAGCTGCATGACCACTGCAGTCGATGCGCCCCTAAACCCCGACCATTGCTGACAACAATCATTCAAAATCCTAAATCAAGTTGTCCATCCTGGCCTATCCCAACGTTGGGTGCACCTCAGGAGAAACCTTTGAAGCTCAACACTTCATGAAGTCTAACAGTAATTCGGGTCGTATTTTTCTGCGTTTCTTGTTCCAGTTGTTTTCCCATTCCAGTGTTAGCAGAAGCCAAAGATACATTCGCAAGCTAGGGTGACTTGCAGTTATGCTGTGTTTAGTCCTACCAATAGCTGCAGCCGTGTGCAGTGCAATTATAGCCATGAGACTGGAGGCGGCACGAACGTCTTTCATCCAAATCCTTGATGGTCATCAAATTTTACCTTGCTTCGGCTGCTCTAATCATGCGGACGAGATATACACAGCCAGGCCATGTCATTTCAGTATATCCCACTGTAATTGTTTCCATCTCAATATCATAGTAGGTGTATCATGTATGATGATATGTATTATGCATGGTGATGTATCACATGGTATTTCTTATCCATGATGATGTGTATGATAATATGTGTAATGTATGCATGTACATGTATTATATATATATATGTTATATCTGCATGAAACAACGTTAAGAAGCAACCATATTTTTTTCTCAATATACATGCTGTCGTGCATATTATATCTTCGTCTATTTCTTTCAGAAGGCCATTCTTCCCAAGCTTATGTTGTGGAATGTTCAGTCGTTGCAACGTTTTCCGGTTCCTGTTCCAGCTGGCATCTACCGCAGTGTCCACATCGACATACGTCCCATGCATGTGTTCGTATCGGCGCTCGCCCGGTGTATGTTTCTATGTGTATTCTGTGTCTCGCGGGTGTGTCGGAAGTAGCATGTGTGTGTGTGGGTGTGTGTGGATGTGTGTATGTGAGTGAGACCAGTGTCCAGCCCGTATGTGAGCCTCGTCTATTGTTGCCATGCGTCCCGAATGTTGTCACCAATGGATCGGGCTCGACGCTATCCCGTCCGTGCGTGTCGGCGTTTATCTCGCCTGTGTCGGAACTGACTGATGTGTGTCCGCTGACGACCAACCGCTGGCGTCTGGCCGCTGTCGGCTGACGTGTATCTCGGCTGTTCCCCGCCGTCTGGCTGCTGTCGGCTGACGTGTATCTCGGCTGGCTGCTGTCGGCTGACATGTTCTCGGCTGTTCCCCGCCGTCTGGCCGCTGTCGGCTGACATGTATCTCGGCTGTTGGCCGGCGTCTGGCCACTGTCGCTGACGTGTATCTCGGCTGGCTGCTGTCGGCTGACATGTATCTCGGCTGTTCCCCGCCGTCTGGCCGCTGTCGGCTGACGTGTATCTCGGCTGTTCGCCGGCGTCTGGCCGCTGTCGGCTGACGTGTATCTCGGCTGTTCCCCGCCGTCTGGCCGCTGTCGGCTGACGTGTATCTCGGCTGTTGGCCGGCGTCTGGCCACTGTCGCTGACGTGTATCTCGGCTGGCTGCTGTCGGCTGACGTGTATCTCGGCTGTTGGCCGGCGTCTGGCCACTGTCGCTGACGTTATCTCGGCTGGCTGCTGTCGGCTGACGTGTATCTCGGCTGTTGGCCGGCGTCTGGCCGCTGTCGGCTGACGTGTATCTCGGCTGTTGGCCGGTGTCTTGCCGCTGTCGGCTGACGTGTATCTCGGCTGGCCGCCGTCGGCTGACGTGTATGTACTGTCCGCCGGCGTCTGGCTGCTGTCGGCTGACATGTATCTCGGCTGTCCGCCGCCGTCTGGCTGCTGTCGGCTGACGTGTATCTCGGCTGTTGGCCGGTGTCTGGCCGCTGTCGGCTGACGTGTATCTCGGCTGTTGGCCGGTGTCTTGCCGCTGTCGGCTGGCGTGTATCTCGGCTGGCCGCCGTCGGCTGACGTGTATGTACTGTCCGCCGGCGTCTGGCTGCTGTCGGCTGACATGTATCTCGGCTGTCCGCCGCCGTCTGGCTGCTGTCGGCTGACGTGTATCTCGGCTGTTGGCCGGTGTCTGGCCGCTGTCGGCTGACGTGTATCTCGGCTGTTGGCCGGTGTCTTGCCGCTGTCGGCTGACGTGTATCTCGGCTGGCCGCCGTCGGCTGACGTGTATGTACTGTCCGCCGCCGTCTGGCTGCTGTCGGCTGACGTGTATCTCGGCTGTCCGCCGCCGTCTGGCCGCTGTCGGCTGACGTGTATCTCGGCTGTCCGCCGCCGTCTGGCCGCTGTCGGCTGACGTGTATCTCGGCTGTCCGCCGGTGTCTGGCCGCTGTCGGCTGACGTGTATCTCGGCTGTTCCCCGCCGTCTGGCTGCTGTCGGCTGACGTGTATCTCGGCTGTCCGCCGGTGTCTGGCCGCTGTCGGCTGACGTGTATCTCGGCTGTCCGCCGGTGTCTGGCCGCTGTCGGCTGACGTGTATCTCGGCTGTCCGCCGGTGTGTGGCCGCTGTCGGCTGACGTGTATCTCGGCTGTCCGCCGGCGTCTGGCCGCTGTCGGCTGACGTGTATCTCGGCTGTTGGCCGGCGTCTGGCCGCTGTCGGCTGACGTGTATCTCGGCTGTCCGCCGCCGTCTGGCCACTGTCGCTGACGTGTATCTCGGCTGGCCGCCGTCGGCTGACGTGTATGTACTGTCCGCCGGCGTCTGGCCGCTGTCGGCTGACATGTATCTCGGCTGTTGGCCGGCGTCTGGCCACTGTCGGCTGACATGTATCTCGGCTGTCCGCCGGCGTCCCTGACGCCTGACGTCTGACGCCCGACACACGCCTGCCCGGCAGAGAGGCGAAGACGCCGCGGAAGAATGTGGTGCAGGTGCCGGTGCTGCCCAACAGCTCGCACATGGACCCGGTGCCGCAGTCGACGCCCGTCAACCGCAACCGCGTCGTCACCAAACGCGTCCGCTCCTTCCCGCTGTGGTAATGTCCTCTATGTGACCACTGCTGTCGATGCGCAGATAACTGATTACGGTAATGACCTCAGGGTATTCATTCACGACCGGTGAATGATCAGTAGCCATACGTCGGGTAGTTGTTGTCACACTGCTGTAATACTTGGTCGTCTAGTGCGGCGGATGGGTACACAATACAAATGTGTAGGGGACGAGTGGTCTAGGGGTAAGATGCTCGTCTCACAATCGAAAGATTGCGGGTTCGAATATCACCTGTCGCTACTCTTCGCCCGCGACCAATCGGCGTGAGAGATTGGCGACGCTATATGACTCAACGGTCGACGTGTCGTAAAACCAATAACCAACCAATACAAATGTGGTTCATTGTCGCTGCTCTTAGTTATATGAAGAAGGTGCTTAAATCGTAGAGGGAGGAGACATCTGCATCTTGATGTGCGAAAAGTAACGTTTGCAATAGGTCCATGGAGTAAGGCTAAGCTGAACGCCTCAGATTTTATCAGCCTTGGTGCGTAGGGCCGCGTGGCCTACGTCTATCTATTGATGGCTCAGTGCTGCCTGTAACCAATAACTCGTGAAGGCATTCCCATGAAAGTTAGGTATGCCCCAAATACATAAGTGCTGGTGAGATTCGTGCCAATTGGTTGCTTCAGTCTTCCGAATTTGACTCGAGTGATGGATGATTCCCAGAAGGGATGACATATTTTCTTATCTACTCCTTTCCCGTACCATGTGTTATAAAGCTCATGCTTTATTAAGAAAAAATTCGATTTCAATCCCCCACCTATGCACTTTTGTTAAATAGTGTTCCTTGAGGTTCCGACCTCTTGTTCTTTCTTGGTACAACGTACATTTTGGCGACTCTGGCCCGGGTGCATGTCGGTTTGGTTTCTGCCCTATATATGTGCGCCGATTGTGTACTGAGCCGGCTCGTGTCCGCCAGTTTCGACGACACCGAGCCGGAGTTGGTGCAGGACAACGCCATGCAGGAGGAGCAACTGGTGCCCATCCGGCTCGACATGGAGGTGGACGGACAGAAACTGCGCGACATGTTCACGTGGAACCGCAACGGTGAGGGGCGCGTGGTGCTACCGTGGTGAGGGGCACATGGAGCCGCAGTGGTGAGGTGATGTGGTACTACCGTGGTGAGGGGCACATGGAGCCGCAGTGGTGAGGTGATGTGGTGCTACCGTGGTGAGGGGCACATGGAGCCGCAGTGGCGAGGTGATGTGGGGTCGGGACTGTGATGGTGCGAGCGGCGACGGTGTGGGCTTGCTAAGCAAAGTGGCTGTGTTTCCATGGATAGGAGGTGCCTGAGGAAATTAACCAATGCTGGCGGTGTCGTAGCATAAAACTGAGGATGTTTTTGAGTTTTGATACGTTAGTGGCGCACAAGATTATTGCCTGGTGATGTGAGGTGAATATTTTTGGACACTTCGCATTATGCTATTGATTATGCATGGATAAGATGAATTAACACTGTCTGGTATCTTTTTTCTGAGCCTCCACTTCTGAAGATATTGGTACTCCCATGCTGGCCTCTGCACTCTATATTCATACCACATGGAGCACTTGGGATACTCCGATGCCATGCAGCACCTCCATGCAGCATTGACTAGGAGGTCGACTTTCTCAGCCCATCCCTGTGTTCCATTTTATCGGGGTCTGCAGACGCTGATATGTTGTTGTTTGTTGATAATGATGCTGATCACGCAAGATTGGTTTGTTGAGGTGTGCCACGACCTTGAACTGATTTGGACCTGACCTGACCTGAGCCTGGTTCCAGACACGCTGATGATCCAACTTGACCTGACCCGGGCCTGGTTCGAGAGACGCTGATCACCCCAAAGCAATTTGCCGAAATATGCGATGACCATGACCTGACCTGGACCTGGTTCCAGAGACGCTGATCACTCCGGAACAGTTCGCCGAGGTATTGTGCGACGACCTTGACCTGAACCCGATCACGTTTGTGCCGGCCGTCTCCCAGAGCATCCGCCAGCAGCTTGACAGCTATCCGAGCGACGCGGGCCTCGATCAGATGAGCGACCAGCGTGTCATCATCAAGGTCAGAGCTTGCCCTTCTGACACCGTTATCAGTTGGACTGAGGTTATCAAGGTCAGAGCTTGCCCTTCTGACACCGTTATCAGTTGGACTGAGGTTATCAAGGTCAGAGCTTGCTCCTTCTGGCACCATCATCAGTTTGACTGAGGCTATCGAGGTCAGAGCTTGCCCCTTCTGGCACCATCATCAGTTAGACTCAGACCACCATCAAAGTCAAGATGATGCCTTCAGCTTGTCACCTACCGTGTTTCATATGATGGTGAAGATCTCCAGGGTGATGTGATAATGAACTTAGCATGTGCCACTGTGCAAGTTGTACCAGCTCATTGTCGAAAATTGTAACTTGCGTTATTACCGCACGTTATACGTGCGGTACGTGTGCCACACAAGTGACACACGTGCTGCTTGATAGCCTGATCGTGCTGTTGTGGCGCTTGATGCCACACACGTGACACACAAGTGATACCAGTGCCGCTGGATCTCCGCATCTGTCACCGGCTGATGTCTGTCGTCGAGCGTGACGTCGCACGGTGTTCGCGTGTCGCCAGCTGAACATACACGTGGGCAACATCTCGCTGGTGGACCGGTTCGAGTGGGACGTCTCCGACCCGAGCAACAGTCCCGAGCTGTTCTCCAAGCAGCTGTGCGCCGAGCTGGGCCTCGGCGGCGAGTTTGTCACCGCCATCGCCTACAGGTCAGCTGGCGGGCCGGGCTACTGGGTCACCGTCAGGTCAGGTCAGGCCAGCCGGCGGGCTGGGCTACTGGGTACTGGGCAGTGTTGGATTTTCACTTCTCAGTCTTGGACTCAGAGTGTATAATTTTTGGGCTAGCCAAAATATGGAGTGTATAACCTTGAGAAGCACCAAATAATGGAGGGTATAATTTTGGGATTTGCCAAAATATGGTGTATACCCTAGAAACACTAAGTAATGGAGAGTACACATTTCCTAAAATTTAGTGGATGTTTCCTGGGATGAAGAATAAAACACCCTCCAATTATTTTATACTATGTTGCCTAACTCAAAGCCTTTTGGGCATTATTTTGCTCACAACCTGAAAAGTAAGCATTTGCACAGAAAACAAGTGGTTCCATCATCTAAGTCACCTTCATAAACATGGTACTCCAAAAAACCTACCAGCCCATAATTTTGCTGTGGTGCTGTTAGCAGCAGTGCCAAGAATCTTGGCAAGATTTGTCCACAGCATAGCTGAGAAGTTTGGGTATTATTGCAGTATAAACTAATAACAAGGCAAGTTTTATACACATTTTACTCGTATTATTATGCTTTAAGGTGGCAACAAGACAAGTTTTTATACACATTTTCCTCCATGAAGGAAGCAAATGAGTTAGGTTTCGTTAGGTTAGGTTAGTTCAGTTTTTGAAGTTGGAAAATTTTTGGATTCTTTTAAGAATTGAAGTTATTTTTTTTCTTCAAAAGCAGCTAATGTTAGGTCAGGTTAGGTTTGGTTAGGTTTGTAAATTGTGAAAATTTTTCAAAGAACAAATTTCTTCGCAGTTTTCTTTTTTATATTTTTTTCCTCCAAGGGGAGGTTATGTTAGGTTATGTTGCATATATTTTATTTTTTAAACATTTATTTTTATGCTATGCTACATAACTCATAGCCCATTCTTGGTGTTATTTTGCTCACAATCTGAAAAGTAAGCATTTGCACAAAAATAGTGCTCCCATCATCTTAGTCACATTGGTAAACATTGCATTTCAATGAAAATGCCGAGATTTCATAAAACACCTTAAAACACAAATTTACATATTTTACCTCCGTGAAGCATACAAAGAATGGGTAAAGTTTGGTTAGGTTGTTAGGTTAGGCTTTGATAGGTTTGATAAAAATGTGGGTAAATTTGTTTAAAAAAAGTTATTTTTTTCTTCAAAAACATTTCAGGCTATCATATGTTGGGTCTTTCCTTTTGAAATTTGAGAAACAAAATTGTTTGGAAATTTTTAGAAAAAATATGTCATGCATGGAAGGTTACGGGAGGTGAAGCTGGCTATGCCCCATCTTCTTTTGTTATTGTGAACACTACTTTTTAAGGTATATTAGTAATTACCCAACTTCAAGCCCTTTTTGGGTGTTATTTTCCCTCGCAAGTGAAAAGCATGCATTTGCAGAGGAGACGAGTGGTCAAATCATTTTCAGCACATTCATAAACATTGCATTAAAAAACAAAGTCCAAGGAATGAGAAACTACAGTACCAGATTTTCTTGTACTTCGCAACCAGGCAAAAACCGAAAGAATGGACCCAACCTTACCTCACCTGATCGAAACGCAATGGAGGGAAGAAGTAAACACCACGCGGCGGATAAATACGCAATTGTGGTTAATGGTATTTAGTGCGGCGGATATGGACAATTTGCATAGCCGGCGAGGAACTATGACCCAAGGCTATTGAACAGCTATGACCTACAGAAAAGGCTAAAAAATAAATTGTGATAAAATAAATCCCCCCGAAAAATTCAAGGAATAATTATTTTCTTCAATTATCTTAAATATGTACTTTAGTATCTTAACTCTGGGCCACCCAGATTAAATCCACACAGTCAAATTTTATTTTTGCGGAGTTGTAGAATATCTGTGTCCGAGTGGCATCAACAGTATTTGTGTCACGAATATGTGGCGCTCTGAAACAATGTATGTCATGAAATCAAAAGACACCGAAATTTCTGGTTATCTGGTGGTCTATTTTGCCACAAAGTCTTAACAGCTTTGGAGAATGTCTTGGACGGATCTGGCTAATTTTCACGCGTAAATTTTACCTGATATCTTTTATTTAGATCAGCTGCGATTGCTTCAAAAACCCAGAAATACGCCTTTTCTCTTCCATAAGCTGATGTAGAACATCCCAATCTTTCAGGAAGCATTCAAAGGCTAATTATTAATTGCCTTTCTTCGGAGTGGTTTAAAAAGCTCCCGAAAGAGTGGGAGCTGGAGAGGCATGATTCACCCCCGGCCAAGAGCCTCTAAATTTCCAATCCGTCCCAGAGAGTGGTAGTTTTCTTTACTAGCCAGGCGACGCATGCAAGCTTCCTTCATTGGAAGAGGGATTACTTCATGTTTTGAATTTGGAAGTCCAGAGATTATATCGTGTGGCAAATATAAGTAGTTGTGCAGTGCGCTGGTGCTAGGATGTGGGTATTTGGATGATTGATGGACTGGTAGGTGGGAAGTGAGACTCAAGGCCCTTAAGTGAGAGTAGTAATTGCTGTGGTGTGGTGTCGACCCGTCGGTGGGTGTCGTCCTACGTAAGAAATTAGGCTCAATTGAATTGTTCAAATTGAATGCCTCTCATTGCCATTGGTGTGGAAGGGTGAACTATGATAATATTGCGATGCCTTACCTATAGATAGATTGCATGGATGTAGGTAGGTTACCTAGTACGTACCTACCTACTAGGTAGGTACTTGGTGCAAATCTAGGTAGGTAAGTTTCACCTAGGTGCATCTGCATCCACATCAACATGCAAGTGCATATGCACCCAGTGGCATACCTACCTAGGGTCTTCATTAATGGGTGGCCCTGTAATGGATGAAGCTTTCTGACTTTGTTCTTGTTTGGACAGAATTGTTTTATTTTTTTTTATTTTGAAGGCTGCTGAAAACAATCATTTTCAGCAGACAAATGCTTTGGCGTCAAGGGCTAGTCTGCTTATTTTGGTGTCGGAATACATGATTTTTACTCCTATTGGTTTGGTGTCACTCCAGTGCACCTAAGCATGATTCATGCACATTGATTGTGCACTTATGAAGTGTTTCAGGATATTGTTGGGTGCACCCATCCCATTTGACACTGAGTACAATTTTGTTGTTTTTTTTGCCTCCCACCTCATAAAAAACTGCCATGCCAAAGCATGACTTGCACCTACTGAGATATTCGGAAAATCATTCCCTTTATGCCTATCTAGTTGCGAGTTGTGTACTGCCTACTCCAGTTCTCTTTCTAGTTTTGGTCTTGCATTCTTCTGAGCACTTCTGGTCAGGGCATTTTTGTGAATGGAAAGTAAGTGAATGAAGGCATGTATGTTTGTTTATTCACTTGTACTAGGCAATTACACTTGCACCAGTATACACTTGACTTGCACCATTATATTTGTATATATTCACTGTTATGGTCATATGCATAGTGATCCCAACTTTAGCTTCCATTCTGCTGGTATCCCGTCATTCTTCAACTCTAACAGGCATCTCATCTTCTGTTCTTTTCCTTGCATTATCTTTGAATGTTTCTGCAGCCCTGGTGATCAGCTGAAATAACAAATGGACATTATTCTCAATAATGTTGCCAAGTTGATGTGTCAAGGACCCAAAATGATTACACAAGATGAAGATTATTAGAACTGGTGGATCTCATTCTCACTACTAGTCAAAGATCACCATATAGTCCATTGAGCGTGCTGCTCTGTGGGCTATGTTAACAATTATCATTATTTGATAGTGACAGAACTAGTTGGGATTTCTTGTTATGCATTAGCTCTTCATCTGGTAGTTTGGCAGCCCTAGGAGTGGATATTTTTGAGAGTGTATAATTCTTTGGACAGCCAAATGTCCAAAAAATGCCCATTTTTCCAACACTGGTACTGGGTCACTGTCAGATCACGTCAGGTCAGCCGATGGGCTGGGGTACTGTGTCACCGTCAGGTCAGTTCAGGTCAGCCGACGGGCTGTGCTACCAGGTACTGTGTCACCATCAGGTCACGTCAGGGCAGCTAATGGGCTGTTACTGGGTACTGAGTCACCGTCAGGTCACGTCAGGTGAGCCACGGGCCGGGCTACTGGGCACTGGATCACCATCAGGTCACCTCAGGCCAGCCGACTGACTGGTCACTGGATACTGGGTCATCGTCAGGTCAGCCGATGGGCTTGGTTACTGTGTCACCGCCAGGTCAGCTCAGGCCAGCCGATGGGATGTGTTACTTGGTATTGGGTCACCGTCAGGTCAGCCGATGTACTGAGTTACTGGACACTGGGTCACCATCAGGTCAGAACAGGTCAGCCGACGGGCTGGGTTACTTGGTACTGGGTTGACTTCCCTTGCCGAACCCGGGGTATGCTGCCTACTGACTACTGTGGTTTGGTTCCTCTTTGGTTCATTAGTTTTTGTTTACGACGCATCAACCGCTTTTACTTTAGCGCTTTAACGTCGCCAATATCCCGTGCCGATTGTGGGCGCTATGTGACCAATGACGTCGATGTGCCATAAAGTCAAAATTACTAACCAACTGTCACGCCAATTGGTCGCGGGCGAGGAGCCGCAAAAGGTGACACTCGATCACACAACCTTCCGGTTGAGAGGAGCATCTCACCGTTGAACCACCCACCCGATTGTACCGTCGTTATATTCAGCGCTTTTGCCACTGGTTTTATGTCTGCGGTGTGCGTGGTGCAGCATGGTATAGTTGTGTCTGCTGTTCTCGGGAATATTCTCGCCTTGATCAGCTGGCATCAAAAGTCTGTCGGGGTTTGGCAAGCACAGTTCGACGTCACACTGCATGACCGCTGATGTGACCCGGTGACGTGTGTCAGCACAGTCGGATGTCACATCACATGATCCGGTGACGTGCTCCGACAGCATCCGCGGCCAGATCAGCTGGCACCAGAAGTTCGCCTTCAGTGAGCACAGTCTGACCACCATCGGCCAGCCGTTCCGACAGCAGCCAGAGGCCGACAGCTGGGGGCCGTTCCTGGAGGCGCTCACCGACGCCGAGATGGAGAAGAAGATCCGCGACCAGGACCGCAACGCCAGGTCAGTGGGCTGTGGTCGAGACCGGAACCGCAACGCCAGTTGATGAGTTGTAGCCGAGACTGGGACCGGAACGCCAGGTGGTGGGCTGTGGCCGAGACTAGGACCGGAACGCCAGGTGGTGGGCTGTGGCCGAGACTAGGACCGGAACGCCAGGTGGTGGGCTGTGGCCGAGACTGGGACCGGAACGCCAGGTGGTGGGCTGTGGCCGAGACTAGGACCGGAACGCCAGGTGGTGGGCTGTGGCCGAGACTAGGACCGGAACGCCAGGTGGTGGGCTGTGGCCGAGACTGGGACCGGAACGCCAGGTGGTGGGCTGTGGCCGAGACTAGGACCGGAACGCCAGGTGGTGGGCTGTGGCCGAGACTGGGACCGGAACGCCAGGAGGTGGGCTGTGGCCGAGACTAGGACCGGAACGCCAGGTGGTGGGCTGTGGCCGAGACTAGGACCGGAACGCCAGGTAGTGGGCTGTGGCCGAGACTAGGACCGCAGCGCCAAGTGTTGGGATATGGCCCAAACCAGGACCGCAACGTCAGGTTAGTGGGTTGTAGCCGAGACCAGGACCGGAACGCCAGGTGATAGGTTGTGGCCTAGACCGGGACCGCAACGCCAGGTCAGTTGGCTATGGCCAAGACCAGAATCAGAACATCAGGTCAGTGGGCTGTGGCCGAGACTAGGACTGGAACGCCAGGTGGCGAGCTGTGGCCGAGACTAAGACCGGAAGGGGGACGAGTGGTCTAGGGGTAAGATGCTCGTCTCACAATCGAAAGATTGTGAGTTCGAATCTCATCTGTCGCTACTCTTCGCCCGCGACCAATCGGCGTGAGAGATTGGCGACGCTATATGACTCAACGGTCGACGTGTCGTAAAACCAATAACCAACCAACCAACTAAGACCGGAACGCCAGGTCAGTGGGCTGTGGCTGAGACTGAAGCCAATGTTGTGTACTGGTCTTGGTTAGAATGGCCCAGAAGGTAAATGCGTTTGGCGAGCGTTCTTAGATTGTTGTTGGAGGGATATGCGAAGTTTGCCGAGCTAGGCTGCCAATCAGATGTGCAGCCTAGTTCGTTATCGTCAGATTCGGATGATAGCATCGGTGTTAATTTTCATTTGTCGGAGTAATTTATGCCGCAGCATGCCATTCCTGTTTCAATTGTCACCTAGTCATCAGTGATTTGTTCATTTTGGCAGGCCAGTATGCCATGCCTGCTCCAATAGCCGTCTAGTCGTCAGTTATTTATTGATTATGGCCGGCGTATAACGCTATGCCTGCTTCAATTGTCATCTGGTCGTCAGTTATTTATTGATTATGGCCGGCGTATAACGCTATGCCTGCTTCAATTGTCATCTGGTCGTCAGTGATTTGTTGATGTTCGCAGACGGATCCGACGCCTGGCGAACGCAACGCCCGGCTGGTAGCGTCGGCCCGCCGCTGTTGCAGTTCTGCAGTCCTGCAATCCTGCAGTCCTGCTGTTCAGTTGCGGACTGGACTATGCAGGGCCGAGGGCCACTCAGAGTCTCGTCCAGGTCGGCCGGAGGTCAGCGTCACGCCGCTTGTTCAGCCCTGTGCGTAGGCGGACGGAGGCGTGCCTGAGTGCCTAGGTTAGCCCAAGTCGCCTAGGTTAGCCGAGGTCGCCTAGGTTAGCCGAGGTCGCCTAGGTTAGCCGAGGCCGCCTAGGTTAGCCGAAGTCACCTAGGTTAGCCGAGGTCGCGCCGCAGTGTCTGGGCGAGTCGGAGCCATGCCGCTGCTTAGGTTCGCTGAAGCTGTGCCTTTGTGCCTAGACCAGTCGGAGTCGTGCCTAATTGCCCAGGTCAGCTAGTGCCGAGCCTGAGTGCCCATCTGACCAGTTAATCTGGGATGTGTCAGGATATCTGGGTCGGCTGAAGTCGTGCCTGGATGTCTAAGTCAGCCGTAGTAGTGCCCAGGTGCCTAGGCTAGCCGAAGTCGTGCTTGAGTGCGTAGGTTAGTCGAAGTCGTGTTTAAGTGCCTAAAGTCAGCCAGGGCCGGGGCCTGAGCTGACGGCGCAATTCTAGCCTCCTCTGGTTTACAGACCAAGAGCGATGGACAAGTGTGTGGTGAGGTTGTAGGGTGGTGTGGCGGTGCGATATGTTGCATGGGCACGGTTGTACATCGTCACTCGTGCCGTACGTGGCATTTCTGCTGGCCAGTCCAACCTGCTGTGCGCTCGGATATTCTGTGATGGTCCGAGTCTCAGAGTTCCCGACATCGGCTTTGTAGGGGTTCAGCAAGCATGCTGCTTTGCCCAATGAAATCTATGATATAAAAAGTTGATATTAGCTTAGTTAGAAAACGGTTGCTATCCTGTTAGCCTAGAAAGTCCAAGGCTTTACCTTCCACACAACCTTCAATTTTAAATGGAGGAAGCAAACCATGGTGTATATCGGCGAAGTGAAGGTTCTGTTCACATAAACTTCTACGATTGCTACTTTGTAATTGGTTTCACTTACTGTTACATCAACATATGGTTAGGAAATGGTGCAGCACGTACACACGCGGGAAAGCTATTGGCAGCTGCTCACTCAGTTTCCATTCCGTTCGCAACTTGATTTTTTTATCGTATTTTGTACTTCCCCATTTTTTTTCTAATCAGCTTATGTGTACGCACTTCCCATCTTCGTGGGTGGGAGGCTAACTGCTTGTTTAATGTATTTTAAAATAATGATCGTTGCTGGAATTGGAGGAATACGCTGCGATACATGCTGGGACGTAGCATGCATATATATATATAAAGTATATAGAACATTATCGTCTGAATTTTTTTCACGCAAACTACGCTTCTGCGATAACTGTACCGGTCTTTCAGACTGCTGGTTGCACTTATCCGAGAAGAAATACCGATGTGTTCACATGTGTGCTTCGCCGTTGCAGTCATTGACTACGTCGCCGAGGTGCCTGTTATCGCAACTGCAAGACGTTAATACACTTGTGGCGCTTGTGCGTATATTCAGTGGGTGCAACCCACCACCGCAGCACACAGAAAAGTTAGTCACATGGCTCACATCACAACCAAGTTCGTCCCACGGCGACGACAAATGAATAATCCATGATATTATCAAGGTGTCCTTGCACTGTTTCAGAGTGGTCACACATCAATGCCTAAATTGTTGCTTGTCTACACGTCACCTATAATTTTCTTACAGCTTTGCACTCACTTCTGACTCGCACGCTTGGTCTCTTGCGATGGTGATGGACAATTATCGGACAGCAGTGGTCTCATTTGTCAACTTTGCGGCCCGTTTGGCCTGCAAATGCCAATGCGTCCGGGTGAAGAAGCCCTCAAAGCCGGGTGAAGAAGCACTGGGAGCCGGGTGCCTGTCGGCTGTCCACCCCGCTGCGGACCGTGCCAACGTCACGACCGGGTGCCTGTCGGCTGTCCACCCCGCTGCGGACCGTGCCAACGTCACGACCGGGTGCCTGTCGGCTGTCCACCCCGCTGCGGACCGTGCCAACGTCACGACCGGGTGCCGGCGTCCACCCGCGCGGACCGTGCCAACGTCACGACCGGTGCCTGTCGGCTGTCCACCCCGCTGCGACCGTGCCAACGTCACGACCGGGTGCCTGTCGGCTGTCCACCCCGCTGCGGACCGTGCCAACGTCACGACCGGGTGCCTGTCGGCTGTCCACCCCGCTGCGGACCGTGCCAACGTCACGACCGGTGCCTGTCGGCTGTCCACCCCGCGCGGACCGTGCCAACGTCACGACCGGGTGCCTGTCGGCTGTCCACCCCGCCCAACGTCACGACCGGGTGCCTGTCGGCTGTCCACCCCGCTGCGGACCGTGCCAACGTCACGACCGGGTGCCTGTCGGCTGTCCACCCCGCTGCGGACCGTGCCAACGTCACGACCGGGTGCCTGTCGGCTGTCCACCCCGCTGCGGACCGTGCCAACGTCACGACCGGGTGTACACAACTGGTCGGTCTGCGTGCATGACCACTGGCGCGAGCTCCATTGAAGCACGCCAGTTGTGAAGTTCGGCCACAGCACGGGCCTGAACATCGACTTTTCTGTAGTCCAGTATCTTCTGCATGGCGAACAACGTCCTGATCGGCGACAGCTTAGGTGGGAGATGAATCCGCACTTTACGCGAAGAGCGACATGCGTCTAGTTTACGCGGTAAATTTAATGACTGGATCTATGCCAGGGAGTAAGCGTGCCCTGTTGAAACCATGTTTCCCAGGGCAATGCTTTGGTAAGGACACTGTCTGAGTCAGCCGATGTGAAATCGTGAGGGAAATGTGATGTGTCACGAGTCTGGTCTGAAGGTGATCTGCGCCCCGCCGTTACGGTTCCTCCAAATCTCCCGCCGAGTGGTGTACATGGCCAGTTGCGACAGTTACTAGGCTGCACGTTGGTGGTGAAGGATGGCAAGCTGATCAAGAGTAGGTAAGTAAGAAAGAGTAAGTAAGTTCAAAGAGATACTGTCGTGCTTTCATTTCGTTTTGAGAACATTCCCAGATATAATAATAACCAGCCCGTGAGTCATTTCGGTATGTATTCTTCTCTTTGCTATATATTATACCTAATGTGTGCTGTATGTGTAATGCGCATATTACACTGCCGACAAGTCCGGTAAAGAAAACTGTCAACGCTATAAGAGACTCACTTGACCCATCCGCGTATGTCTCATTTTTATAGTCGCGTTGGTGAAGTTAGACATGCGTCAAATTTTCAATATAGCTGGTTGACATTGGTTGTTACTGACATTATCGACGCGGTAGTTTAGACAGCAAAAGTGATTGATTCTGTCTGCTCCAAAGCTAAGCACAAAAGGTAGGGAGAATACAGCCATGCCCAGCATTGTCCACGTGCAGTCGAAGCGCTACTACAGATTGGTCGTTCCACGCGGAAGCCATGTTGCAAAAGCGTGGAAGTTCCTTCTCCACATTTGTATGTGCAGACCCAGCTAAGTTGTCGCAGTTACAAATGTGTGCCACCAAGAGCGGAGGCTGAGGCAGACACACGGGTGGGTGCGGGTCGCCCATGATCAGCTCCTCGCTGACTCAGGCCGCACTACCACTGACGCATCGACCTCAGGAGCATACCCGAACCTTTTGTTTCTCCATGAGGCCCGTCACTTCCATCATCTCGCAAAATAGATTGGTTGGCTTCTACTTCTGCCACTGACCTCAATATTAGTGTGACCTATTATGTGTACGTGAATTAACCTCACGTCCGCGAATACAGCTCACACTCGCATTTTACGGGGCTCTAGTGCGGCTTTAAAAACTGTGCGAAACAGTGCCATAGTAAGATTTCATGGCTTGCACCATTTGATCGGCGCATGTCAGTGGTAGAAAATCACAAAAAGCCCGATGCTACCAATTTTCAATGTTGGGTGCACGAGTTCCGGTAGTGACAAGTCATCCTGTATTTACTTTTTGTAATGAATGACCCCTTGTTTGTCCAGCTGCAGTATCAGCTCATTAGGTCCGCTGTCTGATGTGTTATTTTTCAATGTCCCATCGTACGTGGTCTTTTTGTACCGGTCTACTGCCGCACAAGCTTCCTTTTGACATCCCGTGCCCAATATGCTTCCCTGCTATGGCGTCCCGTCATCGTATGTTCTGCCCTCTGATAATGCCCGCCATCGCATGTGGTGCCCTCTGATAATGCCCGTTGTTTCATATGCTGCCCTTTGATAATGCCTGTGGTCGCATGCTTTGCCCTCTGGTAATGCCCGTCATCGCATGTGGTGCCCTCTGATAATGCCCGTTGTTTCATATGATGCCCTCTGATAATGCCGTCGTCGCATGTGGTGCCTTCTGATAATGATCGTCATCGCATGTGCTGCCCTCTGGCAATGCCCATCATCGCATGTACTGCCCTCTGATAATGCCCGCTATCGCATGTGCTGCCCTCTGATAATGCCCGTCCTCGCATGTGCTGCTCTCTGATAATGCCCGTGGTCTCATATGCTGCCCTCTGATAATGCCCATCATCGCATGTGCTGCCCTCTGGTAATGCCCGTCATCGCATGTGCTGCCCTCTGATAATGCTCGTGGTCGCATGTGCCCTGGCGGTGACCTATGAGGCGGGCAGCACTGGCTCCTGGATGAGCCGGCGGAAGTTGAGGCCGGATCTCCGGAATGTGGCGTACTGGCGCGCGTCCAACAAGTCGATCACTGCAACAGAAACGGGAAAATCACCAACCGGGTACTCGGTGGCCTTTCAGTGGAGCAGGTGTATTACCGCCGGTAAATACCCACCATCACTACCCCAAATCGCACCCATCGCCCACGCTGTAGCGTTATTACCGCCGGTAAATACCCACCATCACTACCCCAAATCGCACCCATCGCCCACGCTGTAGCGTTATTACCGCCGGTAAATACCCACCATCACTACCCCAAATCGCACCCGTCGCCCACGCTGTAGCGTTATTACCCTTTAGCAACGTGATTTACTGCGATTAGCATGATTTTTTATGTTCGTGAAAAGTGTGTGGCATAGGAACTGATGGCAACAGTGAAATTGCAGGTGACGATTCGAAGTGCATACGAAATCCTTAGCGGTAAATAACTCGCAAACCCACATTTTGTGGTTTCACACGTCATATTATTCGGACACCTCACTTTGAAATTAGCTGACCATGTCATTAAAATATTTTCATGTTTTAGCTCATTCAGTTAGACGGAAATGCTTATCTTCTGATCGATGTCACCACATCTTGCACGCTTTGACAAACGCTGTCCGTCTTCGTACCCAACCATTACACTAGAACATGTCAGTAACACAGCAATACTGTTATTATGTGGCACCCAGTCCATTGGGATTGTAAAGATTGTGTTTATTTGTCTGAGAGCAGCAACTTCTGCACTATATGCTTCCGAAGGTTGTGAAAGCTCAGCTCTTCATTTTGGCAGATCTGCAAATTTGCATATCTTCAGCCCCTAATGCAAGACGCCGAAGTTAAAGGGAACCTCTATGCATAATTGAACTAACGGCTGCACCGCCTTTTTATTCCCGGGAGCCCCTATTGGAATCCCTGCTGGAGCCCGTACTGGAACCCCTGGAGCCCCTGCTGGAGCCCCTGCTGGAACCCCGCTCCTGGGCGACATGCTCCCAGCCTTTCAATAGCTTGCAATGACCAGCTGGCGGCGGCGGACCGGCCACGCGCTGTCTAGTCACCCACCTTCGACGTCGGCGTCGAAGCCGGTGGGCAGGTGGTGCTGCTCTGCGCTGGCGTCTTCTCTGTGCACGGCGATGCGCACCTCACCGCGTGCGAACACGAGGTGGGGCCGGGAGCCGCTCTGTCAACACACAGACAGAGTCTCGTGTCGAACATGCGGCACATGGCGTCAGTGTACGGGCACGGCGCCGTTCTATCTGCACAGCGGTTGCCACCCAGCCGGGGGCGATCTCGTCTTAGCAGACCGCGTCGACTGGCTTCGCCAGCGTCTAACAGTCAGCCACTCAGTCTGCCATCCTGTCAACAAGTCGGTCTGATCAGTCAAGTTAGTCACTGAGCAGCCAGCCGGTTGAACTCTTCGGTGGTTGTCCGCTGACTTCGTCGATCCTCTGACTTGTCCATATTCTACTGGTCAGCTGGCGCGTCGGTCATTTCCCACTGATCAGCTGGCGTGTTCGGTCATTTCCCACTGACGTCTCCCGGAGCATTGTCACCATATTCCAATGATATCCTGGCACGTCCGTAAGAAACGTTTTATCCGCATGACCCAATCATGCAGGATGTTTTATTGCGTTTAGCTAAGCTTGAGATAATCGGTAAAACGGTGACATTGTGTTGGATGTTAGGTAGGAATAGTGGGGAACGAGGCGACTGAAGAAGCAGCAAAGTGTGCTGCCCGCAACCAATGCATTCGTGCACTGCCACTGCCCCTTCCCTGTCCATGCGCCCTACAACCCAAATATCAGCAACAACAACTGGCACGTCCGTCATCTTCTACTGACTTTCCATAACACGTTCGTCATATACAGCTGACCATCTGGCGTGTGCATCATGATGTATTACCTCCTGATGTGTTGTGTCAGTGAAATGTCATGTGGCAATGAGTTCAATGGAAGAACGTACATCAGAGAGATTAATAGCACAATACATAGTTGCCTGGGTCCAAATGCCCTTAAGCCCAAATAACTATGTCTTGTTCCATCGATCTCCCTGATGTACGTCCTTTCGTTGAATTCGTTACCACATGCCATTTTATTGTTATTTCAAATATGTCTTATCGTTTTGGTATCTGTTAGTGGAAATCAAAAGATATACCGGGGGTGCTTTTGCTGTAGTTGGACATCTTGAATGTGTAGGGATGTTTATTCAATGAGTTCCTATGTTAGATTTGCGGGTGCTTTGCAAACATAGGGCAGGGCGCTGTATAACCTACGCAGTTGATGCGCCCCTAAACCCCAATAACAACAACAACAGCAAACATAGGGCATGCCCAAGCGCCTACGAAATATGCAATTCTCCTCCCATGTACTGGCCACTCCAATGCGCATATAGTTCCCTTGACTAACCTGACATATTTTGTTTCGTTGGCCTCCCTGATACTTCTGTCACTTCTCTGACCTCTCTGATATGTCTGCCACTCATCTGACCCCCCTGATATCTGCCACTCCTATGACCTCCCTAACATCTACCACTCCCATGACCTCTTTGATATATATGTCTTCCCACTGACCTCCGTGATACATCTGCCACTCATCAAATCTCACTCATATGCCTGTCATCCAATTGATCTCCCTGATATGTCTGTTTTCCCGTGACCTCCCTGATATCTCTGTCGTCCCACTGATCTCCATGATATGTCTGTCGTCCCGCTGATCTCCCTGATGTCTGTCGTCCCACTGATCTCCCTGATATCTCTGTCGTCCCACTGATCTCCATGATATGTCTGTCGTCCCACTGTCCTCACTGGTGCTTATCACGCCAACCACCTGCCTGCCACGTCTCTCGCTCCACTGACCTCCTTCATTCGGTTGCCGCACCAGCGTGCCTCGAAGCCGTCGTTCTCGCGTTCCACCTCGATGTACGCGCCGGCGCAGTCGACGGTTAGCGGCGCGCTCAAGTTGTGCAGCGTCACCAGGAGATACAGGTGCGGCTCCGTCTGCCAACACGGGCCCATCCGTCAATATGCGCATGCGCCAACGCCAAGCCATTTCCGCCAACGCCTTGGTGAGTATGTTGGCCAGGAAGTCGTAGGCTTACAACCGTCGGTACTGGTTGTGTCAATTTCATTCTACATATTTCGAAATGTACTCTTGCTGTCAGCATAGACTTCATGTTGACACAAAATTGAAATCAAAATCCGCCTATCGTGCCATTGGTTATCTTACTATGTCGGTGCCAAAATATATTTGGGTCACCACCAGACTCAGCTGCTGCTCAATCTTTAACTGACAACTCTGGCGCATTTCAAATAATCGCCCAGCACTAGCACATGGACACTATGTGGCCAGTGACGTCGATGCGGCCCAAAACTCAAATGACTAACTAAACAGCCCGAGCACAGGCACGAGAAGTGACCTCAGCACATGTCTACTCAGGCTTCAGCGCCGGAGGCCAAGACTGGACCCACACTCAGCGTCACAGCGGAAACAATCGCGCACCGTCACCTGAACCTTGCACCGGCCCCGGCCTCCACCGGCACAATCTCTGGTGCCCATCTCTACTGGCACGATCTCCATTGGTGTCCGTCTGTACTGGCACTATCTCCACCAGCACCCATCTCCACCGGCACAATCTCCACTGGCGTTCATCTCCACGGCGTAATCTCCACTGGCGTCCATCTCTACTGGCACTATCTCACCAGCGACCATTTCCACCAGTGCCCATCTCCACGGCGCAATCTCCACCGGCACCATCTCAATCGGCATCATATCCGCTGGCATCCATCTCCATCGGCATCCCTCTCCACCGGTATGCATCTCCATGGGCACCCATCTCTATCGGTATTCAACGGCACATTTCGGCCGGTATCCACCTCGTTGGCACCCATCTGCACCAGTAGACCAGGTTTGGATTTATGTTTTTGCAATCCTGGATTTGTGCATGGAACTTTTGGTGGATTCCAATTCAGAGATAATACTATTTGCTTCTGTTCTGACATAAAACTGCTCCGTTTGGCACTTTCCGGTCAGTTTCGGGCATTACCATAGCACAACAATAAGTCAGCAGTAATTTTCAAACAACTTCAAGCTGTGGCGAAAAAAGCGAGAGGCAGAGGGCGATTTCCCGCAGAGGGCGATGTCCCGGATGACGAGCATCCGGGACAAGGCCGCGTTTGGGGCGGTCCCGCCTGCGGCGGCACCCACCTGCAGCTTCCACTGGCAGTCGACGTGGCCGGCGCGGCGGTACGGCCGCCGGTCCGGCCAGCCGCCGGACCGGCGCTGGCGCACCATCCTTGGCCGGGGACGGCCGTGCAGCAGGGCCGACTGCAGCTCGTACGGCTGGGACGCGATGAAGCTGTACGACCAACAATACAAGTCACGCGCGGCACGTCTTCACGTCCCAGTACGGCTGGTACGCGGTGGAGCTGCACGACCAACAACCCAAGTTACGCGTCGCATGTTTTCACGACGCCAGTGAGAACGATTCTAGATGTAGCACTGGCAGTCTTGGGCCATGCCACAATAGCTCTCAGCCGAATAAGCGACGAAGCTGGTAAAGACTGACGAAGGCAGATGCCTGATCGCGGTAATGCCGTGTGTGTTTGTCACGGAGTGCGTGAAGAAGAGCGGATCCCGAATAGTTGCGTCAAGGGTCTCTATATGTAATTTCAATAAGCGAGGGGTCGCGGTGCTCTTGCCGTTCCGCGATATATCCTGACGATTTCATGCGTGCCAGTGTCAGAATGCACATCCCCGATGACGGTCTCGTCGAAGTTCGACAGTTAGCAGTTTTTCTGTGACAGTTTACTTATTTATTTATTTGTTCATTTAATGGATCCTTTCCTTGCACGCCAGCTGGCAGCCGGCGCGAAAGCTGACTGGTCACTTCGTGCCCTCGATATAGAGTGGTCGTTAAGCATTTGAGCTCCTTGCACCTGCGTAACTCTTACTAAGTCATGTGTAAAATCTACGGAACTCATTCATGTGGTCGGATTTTCGTGTTCGCAATTGAAACCTAAGTGTAGCAGTGTTCACTCGCTTGATACCTGATTATCTTCATTTTCTGGCAATAAAGCTCATTATGCATTGTTTGACGGGTTTAATTTTGTCCAGTATATGAAGACCAAAAGGTGATCCAGCATCATGGTTGACGGCAGTGTGCCGAACGCCCAATTCCGTCCTACCTTCACCCACTTCTAGTCATCCCACGCATCGTGTGGAAGTGCCACCCTATCCACGATCTGCATCCCTCCCCCTAGATAGCCAGCTGCGGCATGACCTGCAGCGTACAATTGCCCTATCGAACTACTCACCGCAGAAGGCGTTCGTCCAGCCGCCGGACGCGCTTCCCGGCGTCGTCGTGGCCGCGCCGGCCGTGGCCGGACGTGTCGCTGACGTGGCCAGGCAGCGGCCGGCCCGGTCCGGCCGTCCCGGACGGCTCTCCAACGCGGCCAGCTTCCCCCCGCCGACGGAAGGTGGCACCACGGTCGTCGGCCGCCACCGCGGCCGGCCGGGGCCGCGCAGGCCTGTACCGGCCCGGGAAGATGACGTGGCCGCCGTGTCTGGACGGCCCCGTGCGGAACCGGAAGTAGGGTCCGGAGCCGTGCGTGACGACTCCCTGCGCGGGCCTGGGTCCGGGTCTGCGGTAGGGCTCGTAGTCGTGGGCGGTGCCCTCCTGGGTGCGTCTATGACTCGGGTACGTCTCGTAGTCGTGGCTGATGCCCTCCTGGGTGGGTTTATGATTCGGGTAGGGCTCGTAGTGGTGGGTGCTGACCTCAGGGGTGGGTCTGTGACTGGGGTACGGTTGCAGTGGACTCGCCATCACGTCGGGAAGGGACGGGCCGTGTCCGGAGAATCCGGTCCAGACGGGTCGGACCGGCTGCACCGGGTAGTTCGGACTGTTGTGTGTTTGGATCAGGCGGTACACGCCATTCAGCAGGCTGTCTCTGTCGAGCTTTTTGCCGGGCGTACCGACAGACCCTGCGCCGAGCTGCGCTTTGGCATCTTCGTCTGCAGCATCTGCGGATGTCGCTGCGACTGCATCCGTAGCGGCCACGTCATCGTCAGCCTTGACTGTTTCAGCATTTGGATCGGTGTCCAGAATCGCCTCCGTGTCGGTGGGGTACTGGCCCGACCCCCGAACGTCCGTGTCGTCCGCCGATATGTCGAGCGTCCGCCGTGCCTGAGCCGAGTGAGACTCGCGCTCGAACTCCGAATCGCCGCTACCGTCGGCAGCGGCGACGGCGTCCGCCTGCTCGGTCGATTCGGCCGCCTCCGTCGGCCGCCGCGCGCCGCCGAGCGAGTCGGCCGGGCCGACATCGGCGAACACCGCACCGCGATCGCCGACGCCGGCGTCAGGGCTGGCGATCACTTCACTGCGTCTGCTGGCGCTGGCGCCAAGATCGCCACCCTCCTGCGCCTTCAGCGTGGACAGCACCTGCTGGAGCGAGTCGTGGTGCTGCACCAGCGGCAGCAGCTCGTCGTCGTCCAGGCCGTCCGCCTCCCGGTGGTCGCCGATCACCAGCGCCTGGATGTGCGCCACCAGCGACGTCACGTCGTCGAGCGACGCGCCCAACGCCGGGGTCAGGGTGCCGGCCAGCGTCGCGGCTACCGCCGGCGTGGCTGCCGCCGCCAGGTGGAATGCTGGCACGGGGGGCAGTGCAGCGGACCCGCTGCCCTCCTCTGTCGCCAGTCCGTCGCTCAACGGCGCGTCGCCGGATCCTTGATCGTACAAGAGCACGACGACGTCGGCCGGCTGGTTCGGGTCGTCGTCATCCTCGTCAGCGGCGGCGGCGGCGTCCGCGGGCCCGTCGCCCGACGCTTCAGCAGCGACTGCGTCAGGCTCAGCGTGCTGCTGACCGGCGGCGGCTTCACCGCCTCCGCTCTGCTGCGCTCCGCCCGCCGCCGAGCCGACCGCCGGCTCGGCGCCGAAGCCGGCCGTGCCCTGGGCGCTCGCGTCGGCCGGCTGATGTGTGTCGTCGGCCGGCTGGTGTGTGTCGTCGGCCGGCTGGTGATGGACCAGCTGCGGCGCCTCGGGCAGCACAATGTGCGGCTGCTGGTCGTACAGCGGCGGCGGGCTGGCGGCGGCGCCGGCCAGCACCACCAGCGGCGTGGGACCGACGTCCGGCTGACCGACGTCCGGCTGACCGACGTCCGGCTCATCGGTCGGCGGCGTGTCGCCGCTGCCCAGCTCCAGCTCCAGCTCCTGCTTCTGCGCCGCGGTCGGTCCGCTCCAGAAGCTCACCTGCCTCTTCTCGCCCTTCCGCACGAACAGCACGGTGGGCTCTGGACCGCAGCCGGCGGGCGCCGTCACTGCAACGGCACCGCTCTGTGTCAGTGGGAACGGCACAGGGAGGGGAGCACCGCGCTGCAGGTGAAACACCGCACTGGCAGTGGAACACCGCACTGGCAGTGGAGCACCGCGCTGACAGTGGAGCACTGCCCTGTCGGCGGAGAATAGCATTGGCGGTGGAGCACATCAATGGCAACGGAGCAGTGGTCGAGCGAGTGAGCGCTGCACTGAAAATGGAACACCACCCTGATATTGGAACACCGTGTGGTGTTTTGCGGCACCACTATGACTGTGGAATGCCCCACTGGTATATCTCGTCATCTCCAGTGGCATTGACCCGCACGCAGTACATTATGAACAAGCACCTATTAGCATTATTATTGTTGGCATGATTTCCAATATTAGTACTATGATCACTAACATGCATTATATGTATATATATATATATATATATATATATATATATATATATATATTGTGTGTGTGTGTGTGTGTGTGTGTGTGTATATGTATATGTATGTTAATATTTGCAGGTGCTGACCTTGACCGATACTTGGGTTCATTTCTTCTGATGAAAATGAATATATTTTCTGACTGAGATATCTATCGTATGCAAGTAATGTGCAATGCAGATACAAGTAGGACGAAGCTAAGCTGTGCATCGGGCTATTTACATCGATTTGCGATTAGCTGCCTCTTACCCAGTTATGGCCGGGACCCGGCTTGTACACTCGCAGTAGCCCAAACCGAGCGGTACAGTTTTGCCGGTCACCATGTACACATGCGCGCGACCTGCGTCACGACTGTTCGCAATTTGCGTCACAACTGCCCGCGATCTGCATCACAACTGCCCGTGATCGGCGCTACCACTGCCCGTGATCTGTATCACAACTGCCCGCGATCTGCATCACAACTGCCCGTGATCTACATCACAACTGCCCGTGATCGGCGCTACCACTGCCTGTGATCTGTATCACAACTGCTTGCGATCTGCATCACAACTGCCCGTGATCTACATCACAACTGCCCGTGATCGGCGCTACCACTGCCCGTGATCTGTATCACAACTGCCCGCGATCTGCATCACAACTGCCCGTGATCTACATCACAACTGCCCGTGATCGGCGCTACCACTGCCCGTGATGTGTATCACAACTGCCCGCGATCTGCATCACAACTGCCCGTGATCTACATCACAACTTCCCGTGATCGGCGCTACCACTGCCCGTGATCTGTATCACAACTGCCCGCGATCTGGATCACAACTGCCCGTGATCTACATCACAACTGCCCGTGATCGGCGCTACCACTGCCCGTGATCTGTATCACAACTGCCCGCGATCTGCATCACAACTGCCCGTGATCTACATCACAACTGCCCGTGATCGGCGCTACCACTGCCCATGACCTGTATCACAACTGCCCGCGATATGCATCACAACTGCCCGTGATCTACATCACAACTGCCCGTGATCGGCGCTACCACTGCCCGTGATCTGCATGACAACTGCCCGTGATCTACATCACAACTGCCCGCGATCTGCATCACAACTGCCCGTGATCTGCATCACAACTGCCCGTGATCGGCGCTACCACTACCCGTGATCTGCATCACAATTGCCCGTGATATGCATCATAACTACCCATGATCGGCGCCAGCACTGCCCGTGATCTGCATCACAACTGCCCGTGATCTGCATGACCACTCTCCGTCATTTCCGTCACAACTGACCGTGATCTCCGTCGCAACTGACCGTGACTTGCGTCCCAACTACCCGTGATCTGCGCCACGGGCAATAGCGCTGTGTGACGGCATGGCATACACAATTAATGAATATACGGACCCGCTGGCTGAGTTGCGGGCGTTCCTGTTCGTCCTCGTTAACTGGTGTGCCTGGTCCATGGTTGGTACTGACAGGGGTAAAGCTGTGCATTCAGATGGCTTTGCTCCCGTACCACCCTACTTGCCCCTACATATTGTTCAGTCCATGGGACGTACCCGGCTCTGGATATTTACATAAACAACACTGAGCTAACTACTTCAGATGTCCCATTTTCCTGTTCCGTTGGTTGTCTAGGTGTATGTGCCAATTTCTTTGGCCCACCACCAACATTCTGACTTCCCCCGGACAACGAAACTGCAAAATGTTCATCACGTCGGCCGTGGCCCTGACATGACCTCTCAGCGCTGTTCGAACACCAGCGCAACTGCGCAAATATATCACTCGGCCGACTCAGCGAGCACCCCTTCTACGGCCCCCGTCACTCGTGGCCTTCAACAAATGCCGTGCATTCAATGAACGACTGAAGCCGAAATGACTAACCAACGTGTTTTACTTGGTTTTGTTCTAATGGGTATAGAGTTAACAACAGTGACGTCACGGACTGTGTGTATGCGTGTGCATGTGTATGCGTGTGCTTCTTCACTATTGCTTATGACCATACATTGGCAGGGGTGACCCACTATCTCTCGCCCTGCTGCGGTGCTGCCGACCGACCTGTCGGTCCATCGCCGCCTGTCCAGATCACAGGACGGGTGGGGATGCTTCGTCATCTCCCAGCTCTGCTGCGGTGCTGCCGACCGAACTGTCGGTCCGTCACCGTCTGTCCAGATCACAGGACGGATGGGGATGCTTCGTCATCTCCCAGCTCTGCTGCGGTGCTGCCGACCGACCTGTCGGTCCATCACCGTCTGTCCAGATCACAGGACGGATGGGGATGCTTCGTCGTCTCCCAGCTCTGCTGCGGTGCTGCCGACCGACCTGTCGGTCCGTCACCGTCTGTCCAGATCACAGGACGGGGCCTCCCCCGTCCGGGCGGCGGTATGCGGCGGGGCGTTTGCGGCGGCTCCGGTCAGTCCGTTACCGACTGTCCAGGTCACCGGACAGGAGCGCGGCGGCGGTATGCGGCGGGGCGTTTGCGGCGGCTCCGGTCGGTCGTTGACACCGGCTCTCAGACTGCACTCGGCACCAGTCCACTCCGCTGTCGGCCGGAACATATAAAATACGGAGGTGCGCGCGCCAAGGTCGCCGACCACCGAAGCGCCGTGGCCGCTGACTGTTCGGCGAACCGCGCTCCCGACACAACGGCGACGGCCGCCTGCCTGCCGCGGGAGGGAAGCATGTCCAGGGGGCAGACCCTTCGCTGCTCCTCGTACTCTCGGACCAGCAACAAAGCCATGACAAACGGCGCGACCATGCAGGCGCCACCGCGGTACTTTGGCGGACCGACCGAGAAGGATCGTGTCAGGTCATGCAACAGGCGGTGAAGGCATGAGGCTTGCACCATTGTACGAGATCCGAAGCCTGCTGGCCTCATACCGCCATGCAGCAATTACAACCATAAATATAATGATAATGCGAAATGTTTGGTGGTGTTGCCTGTGCCAAAGAGCTTTGAAACTCCTGGAATAGCTTCGGGACGAATAGCGGAACAAATAGTCGCATTCCTGCCAGTTGGACATGGACAACAGCACTGTTCCCAGCGAGAGATACTGGCGCCAGGCAGATGTATGCATCAAATGAAATCAAATAAAAATGAATGCTTAGAACTCACGTTCATCGCGCTTGAATGAGAAGTATTTCAGCTGCCCATTAGCACGATGGTGATGCTGGTTTGGTCTCCGACAATGCGTGGTCTGTTAGTGTTCACGTCCTGGACAGATAGCGCTCCATTCGCCTCACACTCCCGGACTGGCTTGAGGACAAATTCATTGGCATCGCCAGGGATCTGGCTTGACAGTGATGGGGGTGCGGATTCAGGCCGTTTCCAGTATTTTGCGTCGGAAAGGATGAGGTGCTGATTTATAGGTAGCATCAAGAAGGGTTCATGTATGGTCACCATACATGACACCATATCTTCAGTGAAAGCGGTGATCCATAGGTGTCACCAGGAATTTGTGTTAAAGTAGAGGGAGATGGGTGGGAATGATGGATCCATGGAAACTCCAGATGAACCGGTGGCATTTTGAAGATTTTGGTTGACGGATAAAAGAGGGACGGACTTAGAGGGTCACTGGGAATTTGTCTGGAAGTAGTGGTGACTGACGATTCAGGGCCGTTTCCAAGATTGTGTCGCACGATGGATGCTATCTCGGTTCACGGGCTTTGTCAGGGGCTCTAGAGGGGGGTGATGGTGGTCCTTCCACACACTGCGTTATATTAATACGAGGTGTGAAATTTGATAGGCTACATTATCTAGTTTGCTACCAATAAATAAGCTATTGGTTGTAGGGTAAGACTTATTCGAGGCTATGCATTTTTCAAAGGGAGCGACACATTCTATGTTGTTTGCCTATTTTTACATTCTTCACGCCACCCCTCGTGGGAGCATTTGCGAAACTCTGAATTGCCAGTCCAGAATACGCCTTTTGCTTGCGTCAGCTAGGTGGTGGTTTCACTGCCCGACCGAGAAGCTCCGGTCATCACCGACACCGATGCGGCAGATCCTCCTGGGCGAGGATCCAGATTGGCTTCCATGGAACGCCGCCGCCTTGCAGCAGTGCGGCCCCGCCGGCCGGCACCTTCAGACACCACGGCCGGCGGCTGGTGTACCGGCGCCGGCGCCAGCACCAGCGCCGGCGCCGGCGCGTCCGCTTCACATTCCTGCCCGACGGCCCGGTGCTGCACCGACAGCGTCGACCCGCGGCGCCGACGATTTATGGAATGGTCCGGCCCCACGTGGCGCCACGCACAAAAACGGCCACGCAGCCTGCGCCGGCCGGCCGAGGCGGCAGCCGGGGCAGGCGGCGACCAGGGTGCAGCGAACTCGAGCGCCGGCGTCCCGACACCCGGCCGACGCGATCCGGCGCATCAGCCGCCGTGCCGAGCGACGCCAGCCCTCCGACGGCGCGCGCTGGACAGCCGAGTTGTCGCTCGCCATTTGGCCACGAGCGCGCCTTCGAGCGCGCCCGGCGGAAATGTCGGCGAGCGGATCGCGAGCGACCGACGGCGGCGAGCGAGGTTGGTGGCGGCCGGCCCGCATTCGCCGCGATTTCGCCGCGAATTCGCCGCGCGCCTGCGTGTAACCGGCCGCGGCGGCGCCGCCCGCTTCCGCTGACCTTGCGGCACGTTCCGTGGCGGCCAGCGTTCTCACGGCCGGCGTGTGGATCTTCGCGCCGCGTCGGCGAACAGAGCGGGCCGGTCGCCGGCGCCGGCCGGCCGCCGAGGCCCAGACAATGGGCAGCGGTCGGCGCGTGGACCGGAGCCGCGGCGGCGGCGGCGGCGCCGTCCTGACCCGTCCGCCGGGGTCGTCGACACGTGGTCGCGCCGGCGTGATGGATGTCGGCCGATACGGCCAATACGGCGTCAGCAGCGTTCGGCAGCGGAACCGAACGGCGGCCGACGTGTGTCTGTGTCTGTGTCTGTCGGTGTGTGTGTGTGTGTGTGTGTGTGTGTGTGTGTCTGTGTCTGTTTGTGTGTGCCTGTGTCTGTGCATGTGTATGTGTGCCTGTATGTCTATTTGTGTGTGTATCAAATGGGGATCGACACGAATGTTGGGGCCATGCGGGGATGGACGGACACATTCTACCAGGAACGCACACACACGGACAAGCGACTCGCGCAGCGTACATCCAGTCAGAGCCCCCACAGTCATTGGCATCCATCACATGAGCTTCCGCAAGATATGGGCCTGAGCAGAATGACCCATGCCAACGACATCTCCACACAGATCCACAACAAATCCCCTATGTAGACCCCACATAGATCCCCAGACTGGTTCCCGCCCGCATCGCCCCATGATACCGACATTTGCCCACAGATCCCTTACACATCCCCTATGTAGATGCCCGTATAGATCGCCGGACGGGTTCCCGCCGCCCCGGCACATGACCCTGGCGTTCTTACACAGGTCGTCCACCCGTTTATGAACAATTACGTGGGGCTCTGTGCTGTTTCCGTGGCCTTGGCATCCCAGACCTCTGGGCCAGTGCCAGTAATTGCTCAGCTTAGCCAGGGTTTGTGTGGGCTTTGTGCTGTTTCCGTGGCCTTGGCATCCCAGGTATATGACCCCTACCAGTTCTCATCTTAGCCAGGGGTTGTGTGGGCCCTGCTCAGGCTAACAGTTCAGATGCTGCAGCGCTAGCGCTACCTCTGGATATCACACATGGAAATTGGGAGGAACTGGGATTTTCGGGCCTCTGGTTGAAAATAAAGTTAGTAATATGGCCGACGGTGTAGGTACACTATATGTTCCGAAGTAAAAATTCAGTGTGGACGTCCCCAACATCTGAATTGGGGTTATTTATTACCAGTGCTGATACGTCGTCCTGACTGAGTGTTCTCCAAATGTATACTGGGCTGATCACTGTGTACATATCAGCTCATACCGAAATGTGACCAAGCGCGTTTATCAGGCCATCACTGGCCAACTGCTGCGTGCCTCAAACTCACGCAGCAGGTCGTGTCAACATGTCTCAAACACTTGGAGCCAGCCAGATGGCACCTCGTGGTTCAGTACGCGCTCTGTTACGACCAGACGGCTCTACGTGCCCGAATCACCGGCTGACTTTTCCCTGAGCCTATACCTGCAGCACCACATCGGCACGTCGCCTGCGGTCTCATCCGTTGTTCTACTCCATACTCCCCACCCATACCCCACTTGGCGTGCCGTCTGGGCATGACCCATCGCCGCCCCCCCCTCCACCACCGCTGGCCGTGTGCCGTTTTTGTGCGCGTGGCTGGAGCTCGTGATGCGTCACCGACCCCGCTGACGCGGCGGCACGCGTCCTTGCCAAGGTCTCACCGCGCTCCGCCAGCAGCCCGCAGCAATTGCCGCGGTCATTAAGCCGAGCGGTACGGCCGACCTGCTCGGCGAGTCAGGCTTTCCCGGCGGAACCGGCTGGAACTGCGGTGCGCTGACCGACGTCTTTGTCATCCGTCGACTTGCGGTGAAAAACACTCTTCAGCAAGCGATCTGTTTGCCTTCCAATGCGGCACATGTCCGCATTACGTGGAAGCGTGGTCGTTCTACGAGGGCGTTCAGACGAAGATGACTGGAGGTAGAAGTTATGTTAGCAGCATTCACGGTGACGTGCTTATCAAAGTCGTTTGCGATGCAGCGCAATTCTGGAAACGGCATATATCGTCAACTCTTTTCCATTGTACATCTTCAATTCCAGGCCCTAGAAAGGTAAGCGATGCGAATAAGCGATCATAACTTAAGTACACCCTAGTCGTTTCTTCCTTTTTAAGTTGACTGCCTAATGGACAGGGTGAAGAGACGTGACTGCAGGTGGGTGCCTATGAAATGTACTGCATTATATATACAGATAGATACAAATATCACGCATGATATAGATCAGAGGCGGTGGATTGTAATTTTGAATGTGGAAAAGTTGAAATTGAGTTCGAAGCGCAAAGTTCCTGTACCCTCCTCCATTCTTCCCTTCCGCACGACTTTTTTAGTGCTTGGATTTCGGCCACTTGGTGAGCCCACTTGGGGCTGCTAGAAGTGCGCAGCGCTTCCTGAGTGGACGGAAGTTCACCGGGTGAACCACGTGCCACTGTCCTGTGCCAGGGTCGTGGTAAAAACGAAAAACCGGCTCCCCGTTGCATAAGCGTAGGAACACCGGGGGAGGAAGATGGGTCGGCACCCCTTCCAACTTTTGACGAGTTTAACATTGATCCTATTATGGGCGTTCCATGGAAAGAATGGACTAAAAATGGTTCTGGCCACTTTTCATGTTCGGGCCAGTTGCCACGCTTCTACTCCATTGCAAGGAGTTGTGATCCACTGAGACATTCCAGTAAAGCGCATAAGTTAAATAAACTAATGACCAAATGAGTCCTGCATGCCGACATTTTGCGAATAGCATCCTATCGAATCCTGTACATCGTCCGAAGACATTGATGTATGCTGCTTAGCTCTGCATTGCAGGCCTCTGGTGTTATTTTCGCTTCACTTTTGAAAGCAATTGAAGCGTAGCCAGATACATTTTCGCGTGTATGTTTTATATTTGGCGAGAGTAACATGTAGTGACACATTTCCCATGCTCATTTTCCAACCCGAGTACAACATTCCAAGTTACTGGATTTCGATTTAAAAATGGCATCGTGTGGCTGGTTCGGATGTCAAGAGTAGAGCTGGTTCGGACTGCTTTTATATGGGGCTGTTGTAATCCACTGGAAAGTAGTTGACTGAAAGCTTGCCAGCAAAACGCTATGAATTGAACCAAATTTAGCGAAAAAATGAAGTTCTGAGGGAAAGAGTGTAGTCGTACATGTACTTAAAGTTCCACTCACTTTGAGTAAAGACTACTTAAAGTTCCACTCACTTTGAGTAACTCAGATCGCGAGTGTGAAACATGCGCGGTCACGATATTCTAACAAATCAGAGTCGGAACTCTTCGTGGAAAGTGCAAGAATACAATGTTGTCAATAAAATCTTTGTTGTATATCAAACTTCACAATATTGACCGGTTACCCTTGGTCTGGACTTGTCCAACACCTCGCCAGAATCTGTACCACCAGTGGGGCAGGTTCGGACGATTGAGAGTAGTCCATTTACCCAACCTTGGTGGCTAAATTTGCAAACTTTCTCCCAGGTATAGGTGGGGCAAGTTAGCCGACATATATAGCCACCTAATGCGGCAGGCGCCTTTTCTCCAACTTAAGACACTGTCACGTGCGAGTGTTAGATCTGAAAAATGTTCAAACCAACCACAACTTCTCCTAGTTTCAAAGGTCATTTGTTATTTTGCTTCTGTTTTTCTTCTCTCCATTTTTGAGACGTGGCGCCATGATGCGTCCGAATTTCTTGATACGGAAAGAGTGAATTAAAGTTTGATCTTACTAGTATGCGTATTGTCGGTCAAAGACATGTGAAGTTGGGAGGTTGGAACAAGCTATATAGTACATTACACGCCACCGCATGTCAGTCTTCGACTTCCCAAAGAAACGGGCTTGTCGCAACTTTTTCAATTTTGGAACTTGATGCCCTTATACCCACATCCCTATGAGGTATCGTGAGCATATGTTTTCGAAAGTTGAAGACAAAGTGCAGAAATGAAGTACCCAAATTGCCTGGTGTTAATCCTTGTTATTTTGAACCCATTTTAGGGGTAAATAGCAGGAACAAATTTAAAGATTATCATTGCTAAGAATGAGAGCAATTAGTCTAATTGAAGTCAAATATTCAAACCAAAGATCAGATTAAATAAGATTATCTAGTTCTTGGGCCGGGCCTCCAAACAACAAGGGGTTATGAAGGCTTTATTATTGATAGATAAGACTGCAAGGTCTTGTTTGTGCTGCTGCAAGAAACAATCGGACATTAGCACTAGGTAGCCAGCGCAAGCAAGTCCTGCACTTAGTTGCGCAAACTCTGCCAAATATGCATCATGCATCACAGAACACGTGTCTGATACCGATGTCTTGTTCACTGCAGACGTCGACCTTTTGAGAAAAATCACTGAAGCAGCAATGAAAGCACCTTAGCACGATGCGCACCAGCGCACGAAGAGCACGCAGACACGCCAAAGGTTGGCTCGTCCTAAACGTCCATCGAGCTGCACAACGGCAGCACGGATCGGTGGCAATCAGCTGAACCGTGACGAGGTTGGCACGCTGCAGTCGTTCCGCCAAATCCGCGGCGGGCTGGCACACGGTGCCATCGGGAAGCGCGTCCAGGATGGTGGCAAAACGTCTGCGTGATGAGTGTCCGCAGACTGCATGCTCACGTACACGCATTATGCAAATGTCGGTACAGGTGTAGCGCATTGTGTGGCTGTGTTGTTGGCGCCGAAATGGAGCGATGTCAGCGTCACCTTGTGGGATGTCACTGGCAATGTCTATATTAGAAGTGTCGATGCTGCGTCGCTAACACACTCGCCTCGGAGGCACGAGATCGTTCGTTGGGATCTCACCTGGATGCGCAACAATTCGGCTCGACTGCCATTTGCCGTGGGAAAGCTCTTGAACATCTGAGCATGCCATGCGAAAGCCCACGGTATTTGTATCTGTCAAATTATCTTGTGTGTACGAATGCGAAGAAAACTGTGTGACTGTATGACCCTTTGTAAATCCGTATGAGGTCCTCTCGTCTGTATGAACGTAAGAATATGAATGTGATGATTTGAAAGCGATCCAACTTTTATGTTAATGCATGAACAATGTAAGCATGTACAGATGACGTGAGGACTGGGATGTGATCGGTTTGAATAATTATATGAGTGCTGTGCTGATCTATGATATGAGAAGGCACCTTATGTCCTATGAGTCACCCCCTCAATGCGTCCATATCAAGTCAATACCCATAGCAGCTTGGCACTAACCCTATGGGTTAGTGCCATAGGTGTGATACTAACGACGGGGGTTGATTTCTGATACAAATTATTGGAGGGGGGGGGATACACGACGGCAATGGGCAAACCCAAATGGGTTGGGGGCACTCTATAGGGTCCCATTTTAAAGTTCAAATCATTGTGTGTGTGGGGGGGGGGGAATCCAACATTGAGGGGCCACAAAAGTATGTAAAACAACACCCCTGACACTAACCCTAACCCTCATGAAAAGTGATGAACTGGTCCTCTATACCTCACCCTGTTCCTAAAGCTATGCTGTGAGGAGCAGCCTTCGACAGGTATGTATGCAAGGACTTGTGATAGCAATAGGACCTGTGATTTTCTGCGGGGATCTGTGTCCGGTATCAGAACTGACCAATAGTTGGTGTGAGAACTGACCTGTGTCATAGTTGGGACTAACCTCTGACCAATGCTAGGACCAACACGTGGTCGGTATCAGAACCAACCTGTGATAAGTGTTGGGATCAGCATGTGGCCAGTTCTAGGACTAATCTGCGAGCAGTGTTAGGACTAACTCGTGGCATGTCTGAAGACTAACTCGTCACCGGTCTGACGACTAACCCGTGACCGATCTGAAGACTAACCCGTGACCGGTCTGAAGACTAACCCGTGACCGGTCTGAAGACTAACCCGTGACCGGTCTGAAGACTAACCCGTGACCGGTCTGAAGACTAACCCGTGACCGGTCTGAAGACTAGCCCGTGACCGGTCTGAAGACTAACCCGTGACCGGTCTGAAGACTAACCCGTGACTGGTCTGAAGACTAACTCGTGACATGTCTGAAAACTAACTCGTCACCGGTCTGACGACTAACCCGTGACTGATCTGAAGACTAACCCGTGACCGGTCTGAAGACTAACCCGTGACCGGTCTGAAGACTAACCCGTGACCGGTCTGAAGACTAACCCGTGACCGGTCTGAAGACTAACCCGTGACTGCTCTGAAGACTAACCCGTGACTGATCTGAAGACTAACCCGTGACCGGTCTGAAGACTAACTTGTGACATGTCTGAAAACTAACTCGTCACCGGTCTGACGACTAACCCGTGACTGATCTGAAGACTAACCCGTGACCGGTCTGAAGACTAACCCGTGACCGGTCTGAAGACTAACCCGTGACCGGTCTGAAGACTAACCCGTGACTGATCTGAAGACTAACCCGTGACCGGTCTGAAGACTAACCCGTGACCGGTCTGAAGACTAACCCGTGACCGGTCTGAAGACTAACCCGCGAGCACAATCGACCTGAGCGCTGACTGACCTGACGTGGACGATCCCACCATGGTGAGCACGATGGCCAGAAGCGCCACCCGGCAGCCAGTCGGTGCGGCCATGTCCTCCTGCAGCCGTCGTGCCGGCTCCACTGACCGCCGGCTCTCGGACCCGCCGACACCTGCGACCGGGCTCCGCTCACGTGACCCACCGCCGGCCGTCGTCATGCCGTCACGTGACCGGCCGGCCGGCGCCGTCTGCGTGCCAGCCATGGCGGCTGCCGGTAATTATGGCAACCCTTAATACTGGGAAGTAAGACTTAATGGCTGTTGAATTTAGACTCCTACATATACATATATATATATATATATATATATATATATATATATATATATATACCTATATATATACCTATATATATATGCACTGTCTGGGAACCACGCCACAAGAGGGATATATCATGTAGATTTGCATGGTTTTCCTCTCGAGACAATCTTGCTTATTGCGAATGCAAACCAGACCGCAATCCAACCAATGTCCTTAAATTATGAAAGTTTTCAAATTTGGTGACATTCGGCTCGTTTTGCTGGTGTGTATGCTCGTGCAATCCATCTACCTTAACCCGTCCCGTCTCTGGGGGGAGGGGAGGGGGGGGAGTCTTTTTACGCCCCTTGAAGTTTTTCCAAAATAGCGGGAAAATGGCGTCGCGCAGCGCCACAAATTTTATAGCACCTTTTCCTTGATCATTTTTACATCTGAAGATAAAATGTTATCCTCAGGTCATGTAAGGTTATCGATCTAGCTCAGGTCGAAGAGAACCACCTCTAAAAATGTTTGGGTATCGATAACTCCTACACATGAAGAGATACTGGAATGAAACTTGCTGCGTGAGTGCAATTTGACATTGTCTTCAAGAGGTGTATTGCAGAATTTTGGATGGGACCAGTTCAGCGACCTGAGGTCACGGCCAATTTTGACCACAATTTTTAGCAGATTTCCTATTTTTGTAATATGCATGCTCTTCTAACATTATCTCTACCGTGCTATGCAAGCAGAAGCATTGAAAGTAGCTCCTTATGCAATTAGTTTGACCTCCGTCAAGTGGCCTTAGGTTTTGTCAATGCCTTGGCGATTGCAGTCAGAAAATGAACGGTTCAGCTACCGACATCAAGTCAACAAATCCCTTGAGATGAATGGAGAAGCAAACTCTGGTTCAGAAGGTCTTGACCCAGAATTGTTCGCCGTTTTGCTGAAGCGATTGTGCATGCTGCAATTTTCCGACGCGTCTCTAAACACCAAATCATGACGGCATTAGAAAGCATGCAGTGCCCGTCGAAAGTGTGTTTTACATACTTCAGCCTCACTGGGTCCAGGTGACACAGCTTGGAAATATGAGTAATGTAAAATGATGGAGGACAGGGCACCGGAGCGTCCTACGTTAAAACGCACAGCCAACCATCGCAGCCCAAAGCCACATGTCCATGCTTATTCCGTGATTCTGCGATGCATCATTATAAAGTTGCAGCCTCTGATTAGCGCTATGCCCGGTCCGATAATTTTTTCCTGTTATTCGAAGGAAGACTTTCCCAGCCATCGACCTTGCCCGTAACTACCTAGATTCATCGGTATGTACATAAGTACTACTTATGTAGATAGGTAGATGCTACATAGGTGTGTAGAACTACTTATGCGTGAGTTGAGCCAGTTTTGACCATGACTTATAGACCAATATTTGACAGACTTGGTCGTATTACTTCCTCCTCAGAGGCTTCATTTGGATGACGGAGATAGGTTAGGAGATAGATTGGGGAAGTCGCATTTCGAACTAAATAGGTGGGTCTGGCATTGTATTGTCCTATGGTGACCAATATTTATGTCGTGAACTGTGTTATCTGTATTGAAGTGAACTGATTATATGTTGATCTCGTCCTTTTAACTTCTATATTTTCAAGCTGCTTTTCATGTTAGTCCTGATGATGGCCTGACGCCGAAACATCCAGTCTATCCATAAATAATATATTGTCTTAATTATCGCTATAACACCTAGAGCAAAAGGTACGCTTTCTTAGGTAACAAGTTGAGTCCTGAATAAAGTATTGAAATAAAATGGGGCAGCGACTGAAGCCCCTCAAGCGTTCCCATACGGGACTTTGTACTGCAAATTTCCTCGAAGCTTTACCTTACTTTCTCGATTGACAACAAATAAGGAAACCCGCCATGTGAATTAACGTTTGCCACCTTCATGTGTCAGAGGCTCATCTTCAATTATGTGTGGTAAATTATTTGGTGGACATTTCCGTGTCACATGTCTGGCGTGTGCTGACGCTGCATCGTTCAGCCAGCGAATGCAGAGACAATACGGCCGAACTTCCCAGCCGCTCTCTGTGTAGTCGTGGTGCCACGGCACACTGGCCAGCCGGGCAGGCGACGAGGTGCGCAGTCCACCACCCGCCGGACAGGTGATTCACTAGCCTAGCCAGCCGGACAGGCGACGAGGTCGCAGTCCACCACCCGCCGGACAGGCGACGAGGTGGCAGTCCACCACCCGCCGGACAGGCGACGAGGTGTGCAGTCCACCACCCGCCGGACAGGTGACGTGGTGTGCCGTCCACCACCCGCCGGATAGGCGACGAGGTGGGCAGTCCACCACCCGCCGGACAGGCGACGTCGTGCGCAGTCCACCACCCGCCGCCACTGGCGGTTGGCGACAACATGGTGCAGTCAACTCCGCCAAATCTGGCAACAGATATAATGTTCTTTATCTACTCCTGTATGTGAAAGTTGCCTTCGCGTTTTGCCATGGACATAAAGCTCTTCAAGGTGTCACAACCTCCATGTATTTTCTGGAAACATGGTTATGGTAACCATGGAAACCATGGTAATGACCGTGATCATGCGACAAATCAACACACAGATTCCCGTGCACGAAGGACCTGTTGCATTCTATATGGCATCCTTATCGGTTTAAATCATCCATGATTCAAAACAGACCAGCTGCTGTACTTCGGGACAAAAGCAATGCCAACAGCATTTGCAATGAGTGATGTGGTTTCACCATGATAACTTACATGCACTTTAGTGATAGAAGTACACGATGCCGTGGCAGCCTTCACACCAACACATAATCCAGATTCTACGGTTGTTGTACACCTGTTTCGCTGTCAGCTACATGACGAGAGCCGACGCAAGTCGTGGGCCGATGTGTTCCTGATGAGCTGGTGATTGTGTTCGACTGATGCAGATTTGCGACTGGAAATTGGGCTGCATTTTGTCTACGATCATTTATCCCTATGCTGGTCGACCGGCGTGTTTCACATCTTCGTCGTAATCGCCCATCGATTGTGCTTGATTCGCATGATCGTAATGGCGTGCCGTTTGCGCTCGGTCTGTATTGTCGTAATGGCGTGCCGTTTGCGCTTGGTTTGTATTGTCGTAATGGCGTGCCGTCTGCGCTCAGTCTGTATTGTCGTAATGACGTGCCGTCTGCGCTCGGTCTGTGTTGTCGTAATCGCATGCCGTCCGCACACAGTCTGTATTGTCGTAATAGCGTGCCGTCTGCGTTCGGTCTGTATTGCCATAATGGCGTGCCGTTCGCGCTCGGTCTGTATTGTCGTAATGGCGTGCCGTTTGCGCTCGGTCTGTATTGTCGTAATGGCGTGCCGTCTGCGCTCGATCTGTATTGTAATGGCGTGCCGTCTGCGCTCGGTCTGTATTGGCGTAATGGCGTGCCGTCTGCCCTCGGTCTGCATTGTCGTAATGGCGTGCCGTCTACGCTCGGTCTGTATTGTCGTAATGGCGTGCCGTCTGCGCTCGATCTGTATTGTCGTAATGGCGTGCCGTCTGCGCTCGGTCTGCATTGTCGTAATCGCGTGCTGTCCGCGCTCGGTCTGTATTATCGTAATGGCGTGCCGTCTGCGCTCGGTCTGTATTGTCGTAATGGCGTGCCGTCTGCGCTCGGTCTGTATTGCCATAATGGCGTGCCGTTTGCGCTCGGTCTGTATTGTCGTAATGGCGTGCCGTCTGCGCTCGGTCTGTATTGCCATAATGGCGCGCCGTTTGCGCTCGGTCTGTATTGTCGTTTTGGCGTGCCGTCTGTGCTCGGTCTGTATTGCCATAATGGCGTGCCGTTTGCGCTCGGTCTGTATTGTCGTAATGGCGTGCCGCCTGCGCTCGGTCTATACCTTGCACTTAGTCGCATGCCGTCAGCGCTCGGTCAGTATTTGGTTCATGCCCAATGCACACCGCTCCGGGGTATCAAACAAAGCTGCCAGCGACATCTGGCAAGGAACACTGTGACAACGTCGATGCGAGTGGTACCATACGCCTGAGGGCGCACTCCCATCTGCATGGGCTTACACCTTGCATGGACAACTGCATGGGAGTACACTGTGCACCACAGCAATACTGCCGTTTGAATGAACACCATAACTTGCCACACAGGTCAACCTTCATTAGGTATCGCATCCTGCGATGATGGAGATACGTTCGAATGTGTCTTTAATGAACTCATTGTCATTGGTGGCCAGATTCGCGATAGACAATGCATGAAGGGTGCCAGTCGCTGGTTCAACATCCAAATCCAATGACAAGTCGAAAAATCATTGAAAATGCGAAAGGGCAGCACAATAACAGAACCAACATATACAATACAACATAACCACAACATATATAACACATAAACATAACCACGTCAATATGGTGCACCTTTTTCAATTTGAAACCTATCTTCTTCACTCTTCTGTTTGTGAACGGAGTGTACTTGGTGTAAGAGCTCGGAACTCATTTCTTGCTCACTTGCACTATTTACATTATTATGCTGTGGAAGTGAGTTCCGCATAAAACACTTCCGGACTGGTGCCGAAGACGTGACGAGTTGAGTGATGCTGAACCTCGACCTCCGACAGCTTCACACTACCCTGCATACAGATACCTCACCACGGTGAAAATGCCATCAGGTTTCCACGCTTCTGCAGGCCGCAGCGCAGCATGAAGCACACCGTTCGACCAAGTCCGCACGGTCGCATATCTGAGGACGGACCACAGACGTTCCGCACGGTCATCCGACAATGGGTCCCCAGTGCTCCACCACCGACGGGGCCACGTAGTACAGCAGAGACAGCCCCAACACCTTGAGCACGTTAAATGCCACCGACCCGCCAAAAATCCACAAGCCTCGGTCCATTGAAACCGGCCTTATGATCACTCCGTGTATGGTGCGCCGTGACGCACGGTGCGGCGAATGTGCCGCACTGGAGTTTGTTCGTTCTGCCGTCAGGAGGTCATGAAGCGCCCGGTAGAGTAGGCTTGGCAGGCTACGTGCGGTGCGTGTGTGTTGAACGTCGGGGTTTGAGGGGAGACCACGAGCAGGCGCACCTGGGGACAAACAGACAGGTCATGCATGCAGATATGTTGGAATGTCTGAAGCGCATTCGTCCTGTTGCAGCCAGTAACGGTTCGTGATTGTCGATGCCAGCTGGCTTTATGCACGATCACGGCCGATGACTCGGCCCACACTGTTTCACCGGTAGGTCGCGGGACTGGGTCGACGTAGTACGAGTTGAGGTGAGGTAGACTAGGTGGGGGATGGCCGGGATATCGCATATTAGTGACAGGAATGCTGCCCTCAATATTTAATTCATGAAAAAAAGAAAACAGCAGGTAAACCCAGCTTTCCGAGGAGATAGGTATGCATTAAGTGCCTTTTTTCTTCTTAAACATGGTGACGCCACGTGCTTGATGTCATATGTTGCACGAATTTTGTTGCATGTAGCTCCTGGGTCTGCTTGAGTCTACCAAGGTCTTGGTTTCAGCTACTTCGAGCGGAACGTATTACCACGGCAACGCAATGCAATACTACATGTATAATAATAAACAATGCATAGCCGTACGATATAAATAAATATGGAAGAAAACATGTTATGCATCATAAAGTATCATCTACCGTCAACCCTGTGGAACTGCCCATCAAGCTTTATTGTTGTTCGTATTTTTTTTTCATGGGAATCATATCTGGGTTCGAGTATACCACATATGGTTGTGATGTCGATTGCCCTTGGGCAGTGTGTCGGCGATACTTGGGGGATGGAAACTCGCGAAATTAGCAACCACGATGATTAATGAATGCTAATTGGTGTCTGTAAGTCCTGCGTTAATGTTGCACCGCGTCGACGACGCCAGTACTGGGGCTGCAGCTGGTCGTAAAAGCGTGGGGTCCCCAAGATACCTGACATGTTCACGTGCGAAAGCACCACTTCAATAAGAGTTAATAGGATTTCAATTCAAATCCCGCCTACGATCATGACATTTTCGGAAATGTGACGCCAAATATATATAAAATCTTGGGAAATTCAGCCTGACCCCAGTCGTAACACTGTTCCACCTACAACGTTACTAGCAGTACGCATGGCGCAGCTATGACGTTGAAGTGTTGCCAATTTAAGTGTAGCTCTACTGTCCACATAATACTCCAAGCTCAGTTGGGTTGGCATTTAATAAAGCGTTCGGCAGAATTTATGGCTGTTTTTTCAAACGTGCACACCCACAGAATGCCTTGGTGTGCCCGGTCTATTACTGCTGTGGGATTGCATGATCTCAGAAGCAGGCTTCATCTCCCACGTACCAGATTTGTCTAAACTACTGGCGTACCTTAGTGACGTATCTTAGTGACGACTGCCTACAACGGCGCGGCGTCCGCTTGGACCGACTGACCAAAGCCATCCGAACCTGATAGATGCTTCTCGGACATACTTCATATAGAGGACCAAAAAAATGTACGCGATGAGAATCCTTATTGTTTGGATACATTTAGTGACATACTTCGAAAAAAGTGTTCTGCAAAAAAAACTCCGGGCACCGCTCCTACTCAAGATGGTAGATAGCAATGCCGTTAGTGAAGTGCTTGACGAACTGTGTTTGGCAATTGTGTTCGCTATATGCTTATCAGTGACTTACGCCAGCTGGCATGACATGAATAATATAGCGTTCAAACAGCCTTCCCCAACGTTATGCATGCACTGAGAATTATTATCGGCACAATCAAACGTGACAAAGCTATCTAGATGTACCTTACAATCACACATATATCAGTCTATCTGCGAGTGTGATCAAGCCATGCGATTCCCGGGTCCATGTGCAGGAGCGTGGAGTCTCGGCCGAGGCACGTGACCCGGAAGGCAGCCATCAGATGGACACAAGTAACAGTATCCGCTGCAAACTGTCCGCCCCACATTCACATGTCGTGTTTTGTGCGGATGCTACGCGTGACGGCCCGTAGTCCATGCAGAGGCGCCGGCTGAAAGGTCGGCACAACCCACCGGGCATGGCGAGGAGGTTGTTTTGCTCGGCGTTTTTCGAGGCGGCTTCTCTTCGTACTGGTGCTGAACTCACGCCACGGGTTTAGGCCATTTGAATGGAGCACCGAAGCCGGCGGAAAGGAATAACGGTTGGTGCGATGGTGTGTCTCACAGTGCTGACCGGTCAGCAGTTGGTACGCTGTCCACTTCGACGGTGTCCGGTCAGTAGCTAAAAACAAATGTGTTCAATTTTCTGATATTTTATTTTGAGTAGATGGTAGTAGTTGTTCACCGTCCACTTACATATCGCAATGGAATACGCTTGAAGCGTCGAATGAATAATAAGCATGCTAAACAGGTCAGAAATTGCATTAATGCGTGACGAGCGAAATTCCTAATACCATCCCTTCTTTGGAACTGCATTGCTGCTCTCCAATCCGTGGCGGCTAAACATTTATGAGGCACTGGACTTAGGTTCAATAGATAATCCAACGTGATTAAATCTGGTATTTCCTTAAGCATTCAATCGATTCACAGCTTCCCCGGCTCCGGAGAATACCCACAAGAACCACTAGGAAAAACGATGCATGTTGGAGGTGAATTCTTGCGGCACAGTAGGCGTCCCGCCGGGTGCTAGGCCGGCGTGGCCTGAGTCCTGGGGTGGAGTGGGGAACGTTTCGACGCCCCTCTGGCTCACGAATGCCGCATCGAAGAAAAATAAAGTAATTTCGATGGAAAACCCCCAACGAGTAAGTAGTAGAGTAGCAGAGTAGTAGAAGCACACAACACATGTCAGTAAAAACAATTGACAAGTTTTTGGCCTGTATATCAAATGCATGAGATCAAGAAGAGGGCCGCTAATGACCACTAATGACGATGGAGATATTCTGAGTACACGAACCGAAAGCTGATGAACCACATTACTTCCAAATGCAATTTTACGCCAACGGCTTAGATATAAGCGTCGAAGAATTCATAACCACTCCACTCAATGCTGCGTGCACCGTATGTGGTTATCTTCGTGAGGTTTTACTTTAACGACAGATGTGTTCATGCATTTTTATATACTACGATGCCGTGCCAACCACCTTTGCAACTTAAACTTTTGACTTTCGTCAAGTCCTAAAACCACCTGATGCCATTTTGGGTGCGAAAATCGGAGTTCCTATATTGCCATTTTTAGCGATCTGCTTTGCTTAACTTGAACCTCACGCAGATAGACAGCCTAAAAAATAAGTATATTATATGATAAAATGGACTTGGATCATTCGTAAGATGAGATCACTCGTAGGTCACACCGCACTTTTCGTCGAATTATCCATACCGTCTCTCTCCAACTCGAACACGGTGTGCCGGAGAGAAAATCGGCCACGCACTGCAGCCAGCATCTCATCGAGTACGCACTAAAACGGGTACAACTGTTGACATTGGGTTAATTCTTAATGTTACAATGTATCAACATTTAGAATATTGTATTTCCATTTCCAACGAACTCTTTATTTAGCATTACCGTTTGCTACCGTCAATAATCTCCCCCACAGCATGACACCATCTGGGTCAATTTGTGATATTTTTGTCTATTTTTCGGTTTGGGACAATGTACTTACTCATTATCGAAAAGTTAGCGATACCCTCATGCAGACTTTCTGGTGTCTGAATTTGCGGCAAACTCAAACGTGTAGTTTTCATTTAGTGTTTCAGTCAAATCGCCTGGAATTCCTGCATAACTTAAGCATGAAAAAAACCTCGAAAGAAAACGGCACAAGTTATGATAATATGTTGTAGTGCAGTCTCCATGCAAGCCAACCAGTGCTTGTGTTGATGTTATTCTGTGTCGGAATGCAGTCGCCAGCGGTTGTATTTATGTGCTGCAGTGCAGTCTCTAGTTCAACACTGCGGGGTGTACTGCGATGGAAGCTGGATGTGTTGTCAGTATGCTGGTTATCGACTTATGCGGTGTGAACAGTGGCGTACGGAGGGGCGGGGACAAAGGGGGTAATTGCCCTCCTATTGAAACGTGGTAGATCCCAAAGAAGTCGCGCCGGGGCTGGGACAAATTGCGTAGTGCCCCTAAAAATAACTCAGGGTCTCCAAAAATCGCCCCGTGATCCAAGCAAATAAAACCGGGGCCTCTACAAATTGAGCAGGGACACCGCAAAATCAATGCGGGCCCGGAAAATTGTTCTGGAGCCCCAATGACCCCATCAGAGGTGAAACAAATCCCGAAGCTTCCCGCACAAAATAACACCCGGCCCCCGAATAATGGCTGCGTAGCTCACACATATCGTGCAGGGACCCCACAATTTCCAGTCGGGGGCCAAATAATTCGAGTCAGAGCCACAAATCAGTACATTTAGGTCCCAAGTGTAGTCCTTAGGTCCCCAACTTTTCTTCAATGTTTGAATCATTGCAGTTTGCCGCACTGGGCTTGCGGAATCTCGCAAGGTGAACTTTATGTCCAAGTCCAAGTCCAAGTCCAAGTCCAAGTCCAAGTCCAAATTCAAGTCCAAGTCCAAGTACAAGTACAAGTCCAAGTCCAAGTCCAAGTCCCAAGTCCAAGTCCCAATTCACCGAGGAACATTCAATAACACTTCCAGATCTAAAGAGATGAAGCTCTCGAATCCTCACATGCCATCCGGCCAACAAAGCACCTCACCGGTTTAAATTTTTTATCCAAAAGACATGGACGGAAGCAACGGTAGGTATATCTCCAAAAGCTGCATGCAATAATACGCTGAAAATACTCTCGCTCAGGTGTTTCGCATTCAAGCCACTGTGAAGACAGCACCGAACGGCAAATAATCACCACGAGCACGTGCCAATGTTGCAGACACCACGCGAACCATCTGCATTGAAACTTCCGAACGTGAATTCCAATCACGTGCTGGCGGTTGACTGATGGCCCGGATCGGCGGCACCAAAGTGGCCTGCTTCCATGCTATGCGTACCGGCTTTCACTGGTGGCCGGCCCGTCCGACGGTCACTGGTGGACAGGTGCCGCCGTCAGCTGGGCTCCGATCACACAGGTGTATCGGCGGTGGCACCGATACACCACCACCGGAACCGTGGCCCCGTGACAGGTGGCCGACGCAGTGGAGGCCGATGAGAGTGAAGCGTTCGAAGTGGATTGCTGAGAATGCACTCTCAGTCGCCGAAGAAAGCAAAAGATTATGACGTTTTGAAGTTGGATGCTGAAGATTAGGACTGCCAAAAGCAGCAGTTGTTGGTATCTCAGATCCGTATATTTCGAGCGAAGTTTGCGCTTTTGCTTGCATGGTACAACCAGCTAGCTTTAGATAGTGGCTCCATTACCCGATTTTCCAGTGATTATGTCGTTTTTGTTTTCTCCGAAATCCGGCCCACAACAAAGTACATTCTATTCGAAGAGCATTGCGCAAGCTCCACTCGCAATTATCGTAGAAGACGTAAAATCGTCTGGTGAGAAGTTCAAATATTCTTGTTCAACACGCGAAGACCGGAAAATTATCTCGTCTGCACACGACCAGGATGTTCAAGTGTCATAATATCAATGAGTCAGAATATTCCACTGCCGTGATTATCAATGTGCGATAAAATGTCCAAGTTGCAGAATGTTCAATATGTCAGAATATTGAACACCTCCACAGGGTACCGTGTTAATTCTGGAGCCGCTTTGCAGTTGGGAATTCTGACGCTTGGACATTCCGTCGCACACCAATGTTCTTAGCTGTTAGACATTGTGAAGTACCATAATGCCGCGATACAATGTCCAAGAGTCAAAATCTCGATGCGTTACAATGTCAACCATTTGCTGACTTTCCCAGATGAGCCAGCGAAGGATTTTCAGCTCCATCAACAAAGACGTTCGGCTGCCGCATTATGGGGCCGTCTGTTTCGAACTGACGGATGCAAACTTCAGTTTACAGAACAGTGCTTGACGAGGCACTGATGCAGCCCGCAGTGAGTGGAATACCGGCAGTTGTAGCCACGCTCTCTCATTCTACAGAGACGAGCACCACAGTCGCCGTATGACTTTCCCTCCAAAAACTATGCTCTGCAGAAGTGTCACAAGAGCCTAGGTATGCCGCACTCCGATGGAAAGAAAGGCGCATCCCATGGAAGAAGGCACCCCTTCAGCACCCGTCCCTTCCTCCCATCAGGCCCCTCGAAAAATAAATCCTGGATGCGCCTCTGTGCTTAGACATAGCCGTACGGACGCTTCAAAGAAATAGAGTTCTATGGAAAAACGAGGGACGTAGAGAGGAGAGAATGCAGTATGACCATTGCAAACACTAATTACTGAGCCTATTACTGATATGCCAGACGCACTGATACTTGCCTCGGTCCTTAGCCTGGGCAAGTATAACAATGGCTTTATTTTGTTTGCTTTTTTGTTTGTTAATTTCTTCCCAAATTTCTCCTCAGGGTAGGGGAGAATGCGCATATTGCATCAAGTCTCCCATATGCGCCCATGCCGACAATGAATAACCGACAGTTCTATCTCACTTCTGAATGTATCGGGGGACGCGTAGTCTAGGGGTAAATCGCCCGTCTCACAATCGAAAGATTGTAGGTTCGAGTCTCACCTGTCGCTACTCTTCGCCCGCGACCAATCGGCGTGAGAGATTGGCGACGCTACATGACTCGACGGTCGACGTGTCGTAAAACCAATAACCACCACCACTTCTAAATGCATGTTATTGATGACCAGCACTATCTCATGTCTTCCGGTCTTCAGTTTGCAAACAAAGGCCGGGGAATACAAACGGGAACTCATTGTTTAAATTGTTAAATTGTTTAAATTGTTGCCCATCTCTTATTAATTTAACCTATGTCCGGACAAGATTATGTATTTATTATTATGATAAAAACACTTGCATTCTTATTAGAGAAACATGATATTGAAAGCAAATCCTGAGAGCCATAATTGATTTTTTTTTACCTGCTATAAATTCCTACTACCGCCCATACATAACGTCCCACGCATTTGCGGTACAGGTGGGCGCCGATAGGCTAATCTGCTCTACGTGGCTGCAGTGACTATGATCCGGTGAGGTCGAAGAGGAACTATGAATTACAGATACTGGATAGTTTGTTGGGCTATATGCTAGGCTGCACACTCTTGAAGGTTAGCTGGTTGATTATATTTATTCACATATTCATAGTTATATGCTAGGTGTTTGGTTTGAACCGCATTTAAGCCTACGGGATTTAAGTCTGCGTCCGTATATTCATCATCATGCATTTCGGAGCTCTTCACAAGAAAGATTTTCGGTTCACCACATCAAGGGTATGAAGCGGGATACAGGTATGCAATGCAAATTTTCGAGGCAAGTAAAACAGGTTGCGGCCTAAGGTGATGACCGGGTATCCGAATATTGGCAAAGCATCGACTTTTTGAAAGAACAAGCACTTGGCGCCTCTCACATCAGATGGCAGACGGTCCCACGCTCCTACCGCTCGCCACTCGAATGATCGTCCGGCGAATTCAGTTCCCACGCGTGGAATGTGGATCCGGACGGATCCACGTGGAATGTGGATCCGTCAGCAGTCGCCCCTTGTGCTGCGCTCGCTGGGAGACAGCGCGACGAGTGGTACAGAGATGTCGAATGAGCTCAGGTGCGTGTGTGGTGCGACCCATCCCCTGGCGACTTCGAACCGAGCAAGCTGGAGTAGCGAAACAGACCAGCTTATGACCTGCTACGAGGTCCGGCGATTGACACCACGTGTGACACGATGTGGTCATTGTTTGATCCCAGGGGTGAGGTTAAATGCCAAAATGTATGGCAATCGCAAACATTCATCGACTTTCTACGAATTGTGACAAATCGGATGGCCAACAGGCCAACCCAGCGTGATCTTTTGGATCTTGCAATTCTAGCGATAGGCCGCAAGTGGCTGTTTGTTCCACATATAACATGCTGTGTCAGGTCAAATGCATAATGGTGTTTTCAAATCATTTGAAAATATGTTGACCACGTCTAATTTGCAATTGTCAATGGTAACAATCAGTGCTGAGCTCAATTTCCGCATCCAAATTACCCTAGATTAATTCGAAATCCGCAAAGGTCATTCGAGATAATTTTGGACCACTGACTTTGGCTAAACCTGAACAGTGAGCGACTTAGATGATTCTTCTCCGGGGGAAAACTTTGACGTGGAAATGAAATGATTGAAAAATGGAGCTTAGAACATCATACAAGTTTTAAATGATTTCAGGTTCGGGTCACCGACTTTTTATGCCTTTGTTTCATTTTATATAGTTAAATGGCCATAGGGTGAAAGCCCAAGAGCAGTGTTTGGCGTATATGAAATTGATGGACCGAATGTATATATATATATATATATATATATATATATGTGTGTGTGTGTGTGTGTGTGTGCATGTGTAGCAGTGTGTTGTATGTGTGCATGTGTGTGCGAGTGGAAGGTGTCAAAGCTCACATACATACCTACCTACATTGGTATGCATGACACATGTACCTTATATATATAGACCAGAAATCCAACCAAATGTGATATTTACAAGATAGCCGTTTTTCCCTGCTTAATGTCACTTTGAATCTGATTGACCCAAAGAGACCTAATCATGTTGATGCCTCTAAGAGTAACGCATTATTGCTCGCTGCTCTTTCATATCATGGAGTGCATGATGTCATGTCAAAACAGAGCATATGCTCTAAAAATACAGTAGTACATTCGCCTCGTCACGCATTAGGGTCGTTGACCTATCATGACCTTGATCTTCAAATTGTTGTATGCCCGTTAGAGCATGATGCGCGCACAAAGAAGGTACGAATTCTTTCATAAGAAAGGAAATGGTCGCAAAACACTGGCTTTCAAGAGTAGATCAACTTCTTGGAAATTTTTGCCCAGACATGACCTCAATAATGACGTCATATATCCGTGACCTCACAGGATGGACACTTGAAATCATCGGAGAAGGTGTGAAACGGTTCATCAATAGGCTGTTTTGAATTTCATGATCATTTGTCGTCGCGCTGAAGCGCCAGACGCCTAACATCTTAGGGGAGGGGTAAGCACCAGACGCTGCATATCTTATCGGCCTCCACGGCAGCTCCGTTAGTTTGAGCGCTGGCCTACACTGATCTCCCCCGTCCTGGCAAGGCAGGATTCGAGTCGCTTCACGCGCTCGCGCTTAGCACCCGACTGTAAGGGTCAATTGGCAACTGGCCCGATAAGGTCGAGAACTAGCTACCGGGGTGGCCGTATCGGTGCATTGACGTCATCTAAACGTTCAGCCACATTTCTACCGTACAACTGGAATTCATGGATCGGGTGGTGTGGTCAGAGTTCACCAAACAAGCTCTACCTAGCAATAGCATCCTGGTCTATGAAGCCACCCCAGCAAGAATTTGAACATTATTTTAAGAAGAAAAAAATGTAGTCATAAACCCTCGAAACATAGGTCATGGACCAGTTACCGTCGACGAGGTACAGTTATTCCAGGCATGGTGGGCATTCGGAATGCAAATTGGGTTCCAGTTCTACAGATGGCATACTTCTACGTACTGTACGGCTCATACTAACTAACTCCACGGCTCACGACCACGTCATTAAGCAGACTGCCAGGTTTGGTCAAGTACTACCTGTCGGTCTCCTTCAGGTATAAATCATCCTCTCAGGTGAAGCATCAGTCTCACAGGGGGGGAGCATCTCTGGTCTGGCGAACTACATCTATAATGGAATTGGATCCAGACGTGAACGAAGTGAAATTCAGGTATCACTGGGCTGCACTTCATCCCCTTCTGTAGAAAAGCGCTTTGGCAGATGGCGGAGGTGAGAAGGACAAGGTGTATTCCATTGCATTTCAGAGTGCGCGCTCGTGAGCACGTCTGGCCCACTAATCACCTAAGGGATCAGACAGGAATGACAGCAGCAGAATACAGCGGAAGGGAATGGCGGAAATCACAGAGGCCCGTTACCAGCGAAAGCACCGGGCACGAGACCCGTGCGACACCAGCGCGATGTGACGATGACTGTGACGGCGAGGGCATCGTACCTGACGTAACGGCACCCAGCAGCAGAACAATGAGCAGAAGTCGCGCCGACGCACCGCCGCCGCCACCGGCCATCTCGGACGCGTGAGACGCGACTGTGGCGAGTCGGCGCGCGGCTCCTCGGCGGCCGTTCGGGCCGCAGGTCGCGTCGGGTCGGGTCGGGTCGAGTGGCTCCCCGGACCGGGAACCGAGCCGGACGCACGCGGCTGCACGTGCCGCGCGAGACGGAAAGACACGCGGGCACTTGTGGCGCAGGTGGTCGTCACGGAGTGGCAGGCGCATCGACCATGGTCACCTGTCGGACACGGTCGGTGTCCGAGCGCAGAGCGGGCTGTGCGGAGAAGCACCTCGTCTCGTCGGAGCGCGCTGTCGGGACACCAACGCCTGCCCGCTGAACAGCGGTCCGGCACTCGCTTCTCGATCAGAAGGCCACTATTGCCTACAGCCTGTCACAGTCCAGTCCCTGCGCGCTTGCACTGTCACTGTTTGGTCACCACGTGGCACGTGCGATCACCTCGGACACGGCGGCGAGCTGGGCCTGGACACAGTCCGGCAGGCGTCGGGCACGGGTCAGCAAACACCGTGTGCAGCCCCCATCCGAAGAAGGCCAGCTTCCACCGGCCGCGTGGTCTTGGGCTGACACTGTGGACCCTCACTGTTGTGCGGCTGCACTAATCCTGTCTGATCTCAGAGGCACTTCGAGGTGAACTCTGGCTGAACGCCGGCTGAATTGAGACTTGATTTATGTTGGACACTGCCTGGACTCCCGCTGTATTCCGGCTGGACTCGGGCTGCACGTGGGCGAAACTCAAACTGGACTCCGGCTGGCCGGCGGACTGAGTTCGGCTGGACCGCGCCTGGACGCCAGCTGCATTCGGGCCGGATTCGTCCTGGACAGGGGCTGGACTCCGGCTACGTTTCCGACCGGGGCTGGACTCCGGCTATGTTTCCGACCGGGGCTGGACTCCGGCTATGTTTCCGACCGGACTCGGGCTGAGCTCGGATCGGCGCCGTCTGCCGCCGCCGACGGCCACCGGACAACTGCCGCCAGAAGGGAGCCGCGCAATCTCTCCGGCCACAGACAGACACCGGTGCGCGCCGCCCGCCGCCGGCCGCACGCGCGCGCCGACCGGGCCTCGGGCCCCGGGTCCTTGGGCCCTGGGACCTCCTGGTCGTAGGTGGCGTGCCCCGGGGCCAGCCCGTTACGCCGGGCGACAGCAGGCGTCGCACGCAGTCTCCGGCGTCGGACGCCGACCAGAGCCGCGCTCAGATCGCCGGTGGCCGATGGCCGCCGCCGAGCCGCGTCGGCCGGCCGTGTGGTCACCGACCACCAGACGCGCCGTGCATGCAGCCGGTTGTGTGGTCACCGACCACCAGACGCGCCGTGTATGCAGCCAGCTGTGTGGTCACCGACCACCAGACGCGCCGTGCATGCAGCCGGCTGTGTGGCTACCGACCACCAGACGCGCCGTGCATGCAGCCGGTTGTGTGGTCACCGACCACCAGACGCGCCGTGTATGCAGCCAGCTGTGTGGTCACCGACCACCAGACGCGCCGTGCATGCAGCCGGTTGTGTGGTCACCGACCACCAGACGCGCGTGTATGCAGCCAGCTGTGTGGTCACCGACCACCAGACGCGCCGTGCATGCAGCCAGCTGTGTGGTCACCGACCACCAGACGCGCCGTGCATGCAGCCGGCTGTGTGGTCACCGACCACCAGACGCGCCGTGCATGCAGCCGGCTGTGTGGCCACCGACCACCAGACGCGCCGTGCATGCAGCCGGCTGTGTGGTCACCGACCACCAGACGCGCCGTGCATGCAGCCAGATGTGTGGTCACCGACCACCAGACGCGCCGTGCATGCAGCCAGCTGTGTGGTCACCGACCACCAGACGCGCCGTGTATGCAGCCAGCTGTGTGGCCACCGACCACCAGACGCGCCGTGCATGCAGCCAGCTGTGTGGCCACCGACCACCAGACGCGCCGTGCATGCAGCCAGCTGTGTGGCCACCGACCACCAGACGCGCGTGTATGCAGCCAGCTGTGTGGTCACCGACCACCAGACGCGCCGTGTATGCAGCCAGCTGTGTGGCCACCGACCACCAGACGCGCCGTGTACGGATCAAAGCGCCGCCGATATTGATCGTGATCGGGCACCTGCGGCTGGGCAAATGCCAGAGCCAGAGCCAGGCTCGCAATTGCTGCGAGCAGGCGCAACGCCTCGTATGGAAAGATGGGCAAGCAAACCGGAGTGAGTAGTTCCGCTTGAATACGTGAATACATATACGGTGGGTCGGGATCGACAAATGCATGAGTAGCATACTGATAAGTATGGGACAAATTATTATCATGCTCGCAATTCACAACCCGATGTCACAAAAACCAAGGAGATATATCTGTATTTCAGCTCTGAGCCATCTGCAGTCTAGGCGACGTGATGATGACATGTGTCCAAGATCTACAGCACCGTCTCCCGAGGTTATTTTGGGGTACTGTTTAGGCGCGAAATAATCAATAGTCGCAATATTAACAACCGCATGTACATCAACTTATACATGCATCATATATCATGAGGTACCATAAACCCACATATTTAACTACGCATCTCCGATACACATATACACACAAATGTCTCTGTATGTTTATGCATGTCCACGAACACACAGTCACAAACACACTTGTATATCAGCCAGGGGCGCATACACCTTTTTGCGAATCCACCTTGGAACCGGGTGGATTCTTATTCAGTATGCTCTTGCGATCACTGGAAGGTACTTTTTTTTAATCTAGATTCGGTCACAATCTTATATGGTCGCAAAATGTTCACCCGCTGACCGGCCGCCGCGCCCAAGCCGGACCAACTTGACCTCTGGAAGCCCCAGACCTGGTACGAGCCGACGTAAGTCCCAGACCCGGTCCAAGCTCAAGCCTTGCATGAAACGCTATAGAGAAGTTTACGGCCAAGCCCGACAGGGGCCCGTTTGGGCCTACTTCGGGCGCGGGGATGATCAACGACGACTACCTTGGCTATGGCATATAAGCATTGCTCACATGACTATGATCATATGTCCTAGTCATGGCAGCACACAGTGATTGAAGCATTCCATCATTTGCACTCACGTTCAGACATTCGACAAAATATAATCCCGTTTGATCAGCTGTGGTTTTCTTCAACATGAGCTACTCTGAACGGCGGCTATTCGTTGCGGCTACTTCGAACGGCGGCACTTTGAAGATTTTGAAACAACTCTCTTTAACTCGTTCCAGGCTAATAGACATTAATGACCTTGGCCTGAAACATGTACGAAATATGCAAAAAGATGAATAAGAAGCTACGGAAAGCTTCGTGTTCCTGTGTCTACTTATTCTGCCGCAATCCCGGAAAAAATCTGCGTGGAGGAGATCTCGACATCCCCTCCTGGGCTCGGAAAGTGTTAAGTAATATTCATTGCAGCGTAAAACTCACATCACGAATGCAAGGTATTTCTGGATGAATATTGACCACTTTTGCCTGCAATCCTGTGGCTTGTGTTGAATTACGGTTGCTTTTTAATTGAGATTGGATGCTTAAAGAATATGTTGGTTGTCGGATGCCCTTCGTATTTTGCTTGTGTTTTTAAACAGCAAAATATTGCCGTGAAAGCGTAACTATTTGCAATGTTTGGTAAATCTCCGCTGGAGAGGAGTTGCGTGGAGATGTTTTGTAGCAATCCCGAAGGCATCCGCAGGATGCGGTAACAGGCGGATAAGATTTCGGGCATAATTTGGTGGCATTTTTCCTTCATGTGGAATTTTCCGAGCGAGACATTTCTCAATGCAATGCCGTCCACTGCAAACTTCTGAAGTGATTCTCTCGTTTCTACTGTAGTATAAAGTGCAGGTGGTGGGGTGGGTACGGATAATCAATTTTCGAATAATGTATTTCAAATGTTGGTGGTGATGACAAATTGGAGGAAGATGTAGTCTCAGGTTGATAATAGTGCAATCATGTACAATTCATACCATTCATTGGATGAGCTATGAACTGAGTATTTTCCGGGAAGCAAAATGTTGCGGAGAGCGTTTTTGATCAAAATCCAGAACGAAGCCGGTTTTCAGAACAGCCCATTTGTGACGACATCCAAGCGACACCACAGCCAGCTCTCAGAGAACGCGTACAGCCGAACGCTCCTCCGGCGACACCACTCCGGAGAGGGTCAGCAATTGGCGCCTTGGCGCCACCCGTTCACCACCAGGCGCCAAACAATGCACCGTGAAATTGCGCCACCACATTCCTCGGCCGTCAGACGCGCTGCGGGTCGACGGCCAGCCGTGCGCGCCAGCTGACAACGGAGGCGGCACGGGCGCACACCCGGTCCTGCACCCACGATCATGGCTCGAGCTGCACACACGGTCAATGTATTCATTATTCTGTGCGCGGCGGTGGACGGTCGTTCGGAAGTGGGTCAAGCCGGTCACGGGGATGGCCGCGTCGGCGAGGCTTATACGCTCGGCGGCTGCACATCCCGCACCAGATGGCGGATCGTGATGTCATCCGGATGGCCGTCCTGCAGGTGCGCAGCGGAGGAAGCCCTCTCTCAGTGTGCAATGCACATGAGGCAATGTGGTGTGGGATATGATATGACGTTGTGAACCTCCGGACCAAGTTGCACCCGAACACGCTGCTGAACCTTTTCCCACGTAAAAGCAAACCTCTAAGCAAGACAACAATTTCCAGAACTGATTGCTGTCACCGACCTTCACGCAAACTCTACGAAAGGATCAACGACAGCACAACTTTAGTCCATAGTGAATTAAGCTTGACCGGACACAAAGAACACGGTAAAAGGATACGCCGGGCCAACAGTGACGTGTGATACCGGCAACAGCTGGCGATTCAAGCTGTTTCAGGATGTAACATTTCAGCGATGTGAGCGATGCCATAGCGAAGGCGTGTGACGATAACGCGTGACGTGATAGTGACGTTATCGTGACGACAACGCGACTCCCTCCGTTGACGTGATGTGTCGTCTGTGTGTGTGACGTTGTCTGTGACGTGACGTGATGTGTCGTCTGTATGTGTGACGTTGTCTGTGACGTGACGTGATGTGTCGTCTGTATGTGTGACGTTGTCTGTGACGTGACGTAGTGTGTCGCCTGTATGTGTCGTCTGTATGTGTGACGTTGTCTGTGACGTGACGTGACATGTCGCCTGTATGTGTGACGTTGTCTGTGACGTGACGTGAGGCGTAGCTGTCGTCGTGCGACACGTTAGTTTTTAGCTGGATTGTTGGGTGTGCTGTCATGCACGTGCCACGTGACGCTGTCGTGTGACGGCTTCGTGTGACTTCACCACACGCCGTGACATTGGCGTGACGTTGTCACACCGTGTGACGAATGGTCAACGGGAGCCAGCCGTACCAGCCGCTGCGATCGGGCAGCCGGGCGGCCCGGTGACACGGGGCCGTGGACCGTGGCTACGGCAAACACTCATCGTCCGGACTGTGGTGATCGTGAACCGTCACGGACCGTTACGGATCGTCACGGACCGTCACGGACCGTCACGGACCGTCACGGACCGTCAGCCGAACCGGCCGGCGACGGGACCGGCCGACACGGGGGACGGCGGCGGACGACACCACTATGCCGGCTACAGAGGCGAACTTCAGGTGCATGATGTGTTGAGGATGTGGACGTGGATGGCGACGTGGACTGGGACGTGGATGGGTATGTAGATTAGGACATGGACGTGGATGTGGACGTGGACTACGACTTGGTCGTGCTGGAAACCTCAGGCATGTATGTTGGGGAAGTGGACTGAGATAGCAGTGGTGGAATTCGGAGCTGTGCACCTTCACAAATGATGCAATTGTTATAAAATAGGTACGTTCGCTTTGAAAAAGTGTAATAAGTTAAGGTTTCAACAGACTTATCTATTTAAAAAAAAGAAATGTGGAGTCTATTTGCACCAATATTTTAAAGCCTTGATTTTCCAGGGGTCGAGCACGAAGCATAACAATTTCAGTTTTATAGTTTGGGCTATTCCGGTATCTAGAGAACTAAGGAACATAACTATATCGCTCGCTATAAAGCTTCGTTTGCTGGGCTTTCTCAGCCTATAGGCATTGATGTACCTTACGACGCTTTGACAAAGTTCAGAAAAAGCGTGCACCGAAAATTAATCTTACATAGATTTTATGGTCACCTGGTGATGTGATAATGACGTAGGGTGGCGAACGTTAATCTTGCATAGACTGTACGGTCGCCCGGTGATGCGATAATGGCGTAAGGTGGCGAACGTTAATCTTGCATAGACTGTGCGGTCACCCGGTGATGCGATAATGACGTAATGTGGCGAAAGAAATGCTATATGGACCCAAAAGTTATATTTCAACCTGGCATAAATACGGCAAATTGAGGTCGATTTTCAATCAGCATTGCCATCTGACGCATTCTAGGCATGGTATAGCAACTAACGAATGTACATGTATAATCTTTGCATAGTTTCATGTATTGATCAACATAAGAGAGCCAGTTAGCTACAACATCATGGTTTTCCATTTCATTCATCATTTCATTTGCCATTCATTCTACAACGTATCGAGCTTTTTATAGTACCGTGGTGTCACAGTCTTGATATGGATCATGGCCTAGAAGCATGCAACGTTTTGTTCACTCGCTGATGTCGCTTCTTTCTTGCTTGCTGCTTTAATGTTCATGAAAACAAGTGTTGTAATACGGGTGCCTTGCGGTTGTAACCTTGCTTCCTCCAATGATTGACGAAGATTGGCCAATTAAGCAGCTGTCAGTTCATGAATGTGAACTCAATGGCCTTGATGACCGTACTTTAACATTTGAGGTACAAGTTGTATTTCCTGTTTACAACTACGTGCTACGTCTTGTCTCCATTGCTGGTGAACTTGTTAGTTGGAGGGGATACATCACGTCGAATTCGTCATGGGATGGTCAGCCATAAATCTACAAAGGAACAATATCAATACTATTTTGATAGACATGACAAAATGTGCAGACTAACAATAAGTTGGTTGGTTGGTTGGTTGGTTGGTTGGTTACTTGGGCTTTAAGGTGCATCGAAAATGGGGGGCATATAACGCCCATAGCCAATAAAAAGCGAACAACAGCAAGCGTGGCATGCATTACAAATATGCTTCATTACAGGAGCAAAACCTAACTGGTATGGAAAATACAATTGAAAATGTGTCTCACACCCACGTAGTTCGCTGAAGCTGAAGCAGAACTTCAAATAAAAGCGTCCACATCATGTTTCTGTTTTCACTTTTATATGATTATCACACAATTTTGTGATTGCACATTGTATACAATGCATTCAAAATTGACTTTTCATGTCAGCATCTTTACGAACTTGGCTAAAGGGCTGCAATGCACGTCAGTGCCAATAGTTAGAGAAAGACCGACATACGTAGTTATAAAATAAGCACAACCTACGGATCATGCATGGTTAAACTTCGATGTTCAGCGACCCCACTCATCAAGGCAGTTCAGACAAGGCGCAGGCTGATATATTTATTTTGATTAATTCTTAAGATGCGAAATAACCTAAAGACTAAAACTTGAAATGTATTGTAAGCTCCGTGCACGTTCACTAGACAAATTCCATCTTGTTACATGTTGGTGCCAATGGACCATCCCTATGGCTTAAACAATGAGATAAGTATGTTGAATCTATAACTTTTCACATGTTTGACAAAACGAACATACCTGATGTACAAGTACGCCTAGTTTGATGAAAGTGATTATCCACAAACGCTTTCTTGTCAAGCTTGCCTTCGTTTGATTCAATGTTAAGCTACATTTTTTTTTTTTTTTTTTTTTTTTTTTTTTTTTTTTTTTTTTTTTTTTTTTTTTGTTTTTGGGGGTTTTTTTTGGTGTTTTTGTGGTGGGTGGTTTTTTTTGTGGGGGGGGGGGGGGGGGGGGGGGGGGGGGGTTTTTTTTTTGGGGGGGGGGGGGGGGGGGGGGGGGGGGGGGGGGGGGGGGGGGGGGTTTTTTTTTTTCGGGGGGGGGGGGGGTGGGGGGGGGGGGGGTTTTATTTTTTTTTTTTTTTTTTTTCCGCCCCGTGGCCCTTTTTTCCTTAATACTTTTTTTATACTTTATGACATGATTCCCTCACTTTAATTTTGATTTTGCCTTTGGAGCGCAGTGACGACTATTTCATTTTGTACATGCTGACTTCTGGAGATTCTCCTAACATCAGAGGCCTCCATGCATTCTTTCTATAAAAAGTATTTATCGCTGGACGGCGACACGACAGGTGCACAGAGTTGCGTAAACTAGGAGGCAAACCACAGCAACAGGCGCGGACGAACGCCAGCAGAGCAGGAGAAACGCACGTCCCGCGGTGTGGATTCCGTTTAGTATGGAGCCCCGGCCCCAAACCCGTCATGATAATGGCCGCGGCCATTTGAGGTCTGGAAGCCATGACAGCGAGACGGCAATAACGGCCGTCTGGTCGATGGCGAGTGAACCGATAAACCGGCCACAACCGCGCTGCTCCGTGACCTGAAACTGGAGCACAATTGACGTCGGCTGCATCACATGCGATTGACAACCGGACCACTTAGGGCAGTTTCGACGATTCCAGGACAAATGTACGTATGGCAAAGGTACGCAATCAAATGTACGTAAATAAATCTACGTAATGTACGTAAGCAAATGTACGTAAACAAATGTACGTATGCAAATTTACGTATGCGCAAAACTACGTATGGCCGATGCACATGAGCGCAGATGTACAAAAGCGCAAAAGTACGTGTGTGCAAATATACGTAAGCGCAAATGTACGTATGCTCAAATGTTCGTAAGCGCAAATGTACGTACGCGCAAATGTACGTACGCGCAAATGTACGTGAGCACAAATGTACGCTTGCGTAAATGTGCGTGTGCGCTATGTACGTATGCGTAAATATACGCATAGAAAGTATATATAATAACTAGAAATAAAGTTTGGAGGTATGTTAGGACAACTAAAAGACTGACGGATGCAAACTATCTCGATAATGCTCAGGAGGCAATGCTATATATAGCATATATAGCATATACAGCAATAACCTCTTATAAGAGGTTATTTAGCTTTTACAAATTTAAGTCTAAAAATGTAGTGTAAGGCCACTGGATGTAAATGGTGAAATAGTGGTTCATGATTGCGATATGGCAGTGAGTCCCTAAGCAAGCAATTCTCACCAGTATTTTTTAAAGATAACTCATGCAGGGGAAGGTGGGGTAAAGCGGACCACCGGCGCAAAGCGAACCACTCGCTCTCCCGCCCAAGCAAGTTCTGCCATATATGTACAACTGTCCTCAATAATAGCGAATTATGCTGACGTACTTCCGCCGGCGATGGATTTGAGATTGAGATGGGGGTTCCTCTCCACATAAGAAATTGTATTATTTAGACTTCCTGATCTAATTTTAGTGTGGCGGGAATGTGAAGATTGCCAGGGTGTGTATGTCGCAATGTACATTTGAACAAGTGCCTATGGCGTATATTTGCATGGCTATTAATGTGCCATGAATTAACAACCGCCATATTTGCCACATTGCTTTAAGTATCCGTCTAATCGTGAAATCGTGATTTGGGACAAAGCGAACCACAAGTGGTCCACTTTGCCCCGTGGTGGTCCATTTTTCCCCATGATTTTTTACACGTTTTCAGGCATGGCTGGAGATTCCGGAGGGCAGGGGAGGGATGATCTGAACTCCCCGGTTTGGTTCCCTACTAATGTTAACCCTCCCCGTCTTTCCGTTCATATCCCCACACCCCGTATCTGGGGGTTGATACAACCACCCCCCCTCTAATCTCCAAACTAAGCGTCGCACGAAAACGAAAGAGGTGTCATCGGAAAGCGCTCGACGAGTAGGGCCAGACACCACCCCACAAATGTTATCCCCCAAAAAGTGACGTCACTAGGGGGCCTAGGTTTTCACGACTTACATGATGTTTTTGGCTCTGGGGAGTTCATTTTGGGGGAGATTTAGAAAACGTTTTGATTTGAATTATTTTTGGAATCAGAAAAGGAAGGCGAAATCGACCATGGCCCTAAAAGTTTTTGCCCACCCAAAATAATTTTTTTTTATATTTCTTTGAAATGTAAAAAAAATTGAGTTTTAAATTTTCTTTCATTTTTCTTTTTCTAATGGTAGAGCGGACCAGAAAACGTTGTTCGAAGTCAACTTGCTGTCATAAAAATGCTTACTTTAGCCAGAATCTTATATTTTAACTGGAATGGGCAAATATGCAAAACTAATAAGTAATCAAAAACGGAAAAAAAACCCTCTGGTGCATTTTGTTTCGTCCCTAAAGGTAAGCAAACCCTGAAAGTTTCATTAAAATATCTTTATCCGTTAAAGCGTGACGACTGGTTGAACTTTTCTGGAGGTGACCTCACTTGACCTTGACTAACTCGTTGACCCTAGATGACCAGACCTCAAAATTAGACACAACATGCCAAATTGATGTGGGGAAAGGTGTGCCAATTTTCGGCGCGCTGCCGCGTGCCGTTCCTTCACTCTCCGCGGAAAGCCTTAGGGAGGCGCCTGTCAACCCCCGAGATGGCGCGGGTTAATTTGCAGTTTTCCCTATTCAATCGGAAAAGTTTCGGACCGGACGTCTCTAGTTTGAGATATCTCCAACCTTGTTTTCAGGCCACGCTGTAGGCCCTGTTACAAGTCACCATGCCGCGCAGGTATGACCGCAGTTCAAACCAAGGATCTTGGGGTCCGGAATGAATGAATGTAGCTATACACGTAGTTGCAAATAAAGAGATGAGCTACCTCAAGGCTTCCAAGCAATTCTGCGTCTCAAAATCAACCCTCATAAGGTGGTTTAAGAAGCAATTATCTGATAGGATCGGATCCGTGCAGAATAAACTTTGGCCGTGCAGACCTGTCTTCAATGCGGAACAAGAGAACGAGCTGAAAGCTTATATCCATGGAGCAGCGATTCTTCAGATTGACAACGATACATGTGCGGTATTTGCCTTCTCATATTGCTGAGAGAAACAAAATAAAACATAACTTTAACAAAGAAACAGGACTGGTGGGAAAGGACTGCCTGGCGGGCTTTCAACGACGGCATCCCGATCTTTCCCTGCGGGTTCAGATCTTCGGCATCCCGATCTTTCCCGAGGCTAATTAAGGGGTCCGTGCCAGAGCATTCAATCGGGTGAACGTAGGGCAGTTCTTCGACATTCTGGAAAGTATCCTGGACAGTGGAAATTTCTCGTCACACCGCCTTTTTAGCTGTGATGAGACCGGGTTGACCACGGGCCAGGCAAAGTCATCAAAGGTGCTCGCCGAGAAAGGGAAGAGTCAGGTAAGAAGCCTGACTTCGGTTTAGCGGGGTGTGCTGTCGACAACGGTGATATGCATGTCTGCTGGGGGACAGTACATCCAGCCTTGTTTCATCTTCTCACGAGCAAGAATGAATCCGAACACGCCGCCGAGGACAGGATACACGTGCTACGCTTGTGGCTGGATGCAGCTGGGAACATTTAGCAAGTGGTTCAGCCGCTTTCTGATGTAAGCCAAGCCGACTGAGCACGATCCTGCACTGTTGATCCTGGATGGACACCTATCGCATAGATAGAACTTGGACGTGATCGACCTGGCCAGAGTCAATCATGTGACGCTACTACTGGTGCTGCCACCGCACGCTACTCACCGACTGCAGCCTCTGGATGTGGGGTTCATATTCTCCCTGAGCACGTTCTACAACCAGGCCATACAGAAGTGGCTCCGCGACAAACCGGGTCGAGTAGTGACGATCCACCAAGTCGGCTGTCCACCAGCTGTTCGGAGAAGCGTACCTCCGTGTCGCGGTTCCCAAGACTGCGATCAGTGCCTTTCGGCGAACAGGCATCTGCATGTGCAACCGGTACGTGTTTTTCGATGAAGACTCTGCGCCAGCCGAAGTCACGGATCAGCAAGGGCAGCGCACAGCCTCAGCCGGGGTCATGGATCAGCTGGAGCAGCGCGCAGCCCCAGCCGGGGTCATGGATCAGCTGGAGCAGCGCGCAGCCCCAGCAGGGGTCATGGATGAGATGGAGAAGCGCGCAGCCTCAGCCGATGTCACTGAACAGCCGGAGCAGCGCGCAGCCCCAGCCGGAGCCACGGATCAGCCGGAGCAGCGCGCAGCCCCAGCAGGGGTCATGGACCAGTTGAAGCAGCGCCCAGCCTCGGCCGAGGTCACGGATCAACCGCAACAGCGCGCAGTCTCAGTCACTGCACACTGTAACTCTTCCTTGGCTATTCAAGGCCCAAGTACGTCGACTCTTGAAGTTACATCGGTGCAAATCATGCCAATTCCACAAGTCGGGTGTCAGCTAAGGGACATCAAAGAGGTGAGGCAGAAAGAGCAAGTGTGTGATCTTGACTAGTCCACCATACAAGAGTGGGTTCGAGAAGAAAGCTGACGAAAAGAAAAGGAAAACCAAGAAAAAGCCTATCCCAGTTCAAGAACCCAAAAATAAGAAAGCGAAGAAGCAGACTAGAAAAAAAAACGCAAAATGGGGCGCAACCGGCATGCAAGTGACGAGTGGATTGAAGAAGACAGTAGTGATGCGGTACATTGAGTGTCAAATAGTGATACGGTACATTGAGTGACAGTAGTGATACGGTACATTGAGTGTCAAATAGTGATAGGGTACATTGAGTGACAGTAGTGATACGGTACATTGAGTGTCAAATAGTGATACGGTACGTTGAGTGTCAAATAGTGATACGGTACATTGAGTGTCAAATAGTGATACGGTACATTGAGTGACAGTAGTGATACGGTACATTCTCCTACATTGAGTGTCAAAATTGAGTGTCAAAAACTGTGTCGATGGGATCGCCATGGGGAATGAGAAGGTTTTGAGGTCGATATCTTCCATGGAACGTCATGGGCGCAATACTAAATTTCACCAAGTTTGGAGGGGAGGGAGGCGTGCCCCGTCCTCTACCGTGGTGACGCCCACGGCCATTGACTTAAATGACAGTGGTGGTTTGGTGACTTTCAAGGGTCGGCCCATTCATTGCCCAGGAGTGGAAGTAGCAGGGCTCAAAAAAGCCTTTCGGTGGTCGCCGACGAGATACAATTCTGGGAAATTGGTCGCCAATCAGGTATGGGTCCAATGGAGAGGGGATAGGGTTGGTGTCCTTCGGGACTGGATAACATGAAATTTCAGAAACATGATTTTCATGATTTTTTTTCAGATGACGGCCTTCCATGCTTTTCTTCGATTGTTTCATCAGAAAAAGTTGTCGCTTGGCGCCCTGGGTAAATTTTTTCGCAACAAAAGGAGTGTCGCCCTTCCCAAAGGAACTCCTGAATGTCGCTCGGAGAGCAGTCGTTCGGAGACAGTGGAGGATGAACAAAATTCCCTCGAAGATAGCGAAAAATAACACAATCCGGAGTTCGGCACATAAAGGTGAAAAATCCCAAGCGATCTTCGGCAATCGAACATCAATTACTCGCAATCTTCTACCGTGTATAGAATAGATTACATTTATATTCCAGATGAATACTTATAATTCCCATTAGCTGTCATCTTACATCACATACAAAACAACGAACAATTATTAATTACTAATAGGTACAGTACTTCTACACTTGGACGGTAGTAACAGAACTAGTAGGCATAAGCCCTTTCCTTTAATATCTTCTTCAGCACATTTTTCAGCTTGATATATTTTGTGGAAGACACATGAAAATACGCTGATATGGATGGAATCCTGATCTATATCAATTTCAGTGGTGCACTTCTAAAAAGCGTCCTATCAAAAAATAATTTTCTAGACAAAGCAAAATTGGGCATAACTAAGAGAACATTTCACAACATTGCCGATCAGTTTAGCCGCGGCAGTGGCGGCCTCACAGCCGCGGCATCGGCAACCTCACAGCCATCACAGTGACCGCCTCACGGGTGCGGCAGCGGCCGCCTCACAGCCCGAACCATGGCCACCTCACAGTCGCAGCAGTGGCCGCCTCACAGCCCGAACCATGGCCACCTCACAGTCGAAGCAGTGGCCGCCTCACAGCCCGAACCATGGCCACCTCACAGTCGCAGCAGCGGCCACCTCACAGCCCGAACCATGGCCACCTCACAGTCGCAGCAGCGGCCGCCTCACAGCCCGAACCATGGCCACCTCACAGTCGCAGCAGCGGCCGCCTCACAGCCCCGAATCAATCCGCTAATATGCAGGCGAGCCGCAGCCGCCAGTACAGTGCCGACGACACTCTCGGTCAGCGAAGCCTGGATGGCGCGCAGGTCACTGACTATGCGGATGTTGTCCATCTTGTACGACAAATTCTTGTCTCTATCCTTGAAGCAGCCGCGCGAATCCATGCTCTTAGTTCGGCTCTTGCAGTGCGGAGCTAAGACCGACGAAAAGGCCGTTATCCAGCATATCTTGATGAGAAATGGGTTTACACAAAACGCAATGCATGCAGGGAATATAATAATAGGCAATAGTGGTGTTAACTGAGATCAACGCGAATAATGCTAATTTGAATTAAAATATTTGGCTGTCCATGATATGCCAACATGCTGCACCCACAAGCCAAATATTGCACCATGGCATCACCCCACTCAGTTGAGCATAGAAGAATATGCGATCGATAGTAATCAGAAAGGGTGGGGTACATGTACAACCAGAGCAGTGACTGCCGGGGTTGGACAAAATTGCCTAATCCTGGATTTAGTGCATCCAGACCATCATCCTCTTGAAAAAATCGTCTGCATTTGTCTCACTTGTAGGCCAATAATGGTTCTTGACCATGAACTGCTCTGTAATGTGCTCAAGATTTACTGGAAAGTACAAGCCGAGATTCTGATGCCATAAGCTGGAATAAAAATAACCTCTCCATATTCAATTACACCCAAACATTTCCTCTCCATATCCAGGATTGCAAAGCACAAATCCAGCCTGCCGACTGCTGACAAGTACTCTGTCCAATCAGGGTTGAAAGAATGTTCCTGCACTGGATGTTTTGTCATTTACAAAATTATCCTCCATGGGGAATTGTCTGGAATATATGGGATTATAATATATGAGACCTTTTCACCAAAAGATTTAAGATGTTTGCAAATGACTGCAAACTTCTTCCTGTTTGATTGACATGCCCAAGCTAACTGGAAAATACAGAAAGAAGTTCATGGTTCAGGAAGACAAAATTACAATTTGGGAATTGAATGTTAAGCATTTTGCTCTCGAAATGCAACATTAAAGAGCAAATTCAACCATGTCCAACCCTCCTTGCTTTGAAACTGAAGAATTCCATGACAATTTTGACACACCGCACCAAATGTACATCACATGTACAGATATGCTACAGCTCATGACAGCTTTATTGAAGGGAAATGTATTTAACCAAGCTTTACTGGTTTTGAGTTGTTCCCCATGTTGAAGCAACTTGAGAATACATATTACTCTAGACATATCTAGCATAGCTCCAGACAAATCAAATAATGGTACATATCCAGGGATACTTGGCAAGAAATTATGCTTCAACCAAGCATTTCTTTCAAGCATAACTCAATACATCTGTACTTGTGCCATGATTATACAGTGCACCAGAATTCTGGCGCAATGATTTCAGTTTGAAGTCCAGTAAAACATGCATGTATTCTTTTACACTGGATTGGGATGCTGGTGTCCCATATCCTAGCCATATCCTGGCCAGAGTGGAGAAATACCATCTATTCTAGATATATACTGTTCAGGATATCTGGATAGGTAACTTGGGCAAAAAATATGCCTGAACAAAGAATATTTTTATAGCCAAACTCTACACATCTGTGCATGTCCTGGAATGATTGTACAGTGCACCAACATTCTGGTACAATTACTTTATTTGAAATCCAGAATAATATGCATGTATTCTATTCACACTGGATTTGGATGCTGAAGACCCATATCCTGGCTAGAGTGGAAAAATGCCATCTATCCTATATATATCTTATTCAAAGTATCTGCATGATACCTATACAAAGAAAAGTACCATCATTGTGCTGTAATATCTGTGCATGTTAGAGTTGCTGTTTTTTCTTTTAAAAATAATTGATACTGACAGCAAATTCTGGCATGGCAAGGTGGATGGCACTGAAACCAAAGTAAGCAGACCAAATCAGCACCAGCTCTACATTCCAATGTTCTTCTATATAGGTATCTTTATCTAAACCTTCTCCACTTGCCATCTTAGGAGCTGCAGTCATTTTTAGTTTAGACTGTATACAAGACATGCTAATCAGTAATCACATGCTTTTCCTCTGTAAAGCAAAGGTGTTATCATAGGATATCTTATGTTAGGATTTCTAATTTAATGAAATACAAAAAGAACAAGTTAATTTTGTCCCTCATTTCCTCATTTCCTCTGCAAATGCTTACTTTTAAGTTGGCAGGTAGAAGAACACTAAAAAGGTGGCCTTCAATTGGGTAATATAGCATACAAATAATGCTCAAAAGCAAAAGAAATAACATAACCTAGCCATCCTACCATGAAAAAAGAAACATTAAAAAGTAGAAAGCTTTCATATTTATTTCTCAAGATTCATCAAACGAAAAACCTAACCTAACCTAGCCTAACCTGCTTTTGAAGAAAAATCAACATTTTTTTGTTGTTCAATAAAGGAAAATTGTTTTCCATAAAAACAGCTAAACTAACCTCATGTAACCAAACCTAACAACACTCTTGGCTTCATGGCAGTAAAATGTGTGTAAAACTTGTCCTGTGAATACCTATAATCACAATACCCAAAAATGTACACTAGATGTTTTTGTTTTTAACTTTCAGAATGACATGACACTTCAGGACAATATTAGGTAAATCTGCACCTTCAGGTAATTTTTGAATTCTTGGTATTTCTTTTTCCAATGCAATCTCTATGTGAATGTGGTCAACATGACATGACCACTCATTTCCTGTGCATATGCATACCTTTCAGTTAGTAGGAAAAATAATACCAACAAATGGGCTTGGAGTTGGGTAATATAGCATACAAATAATGTGCAAAAGAAAGAAAAGGTGCAACATAACATAACCTAGCATAACCTAGCCTAGCCTAGCCTAACCTTCCATGTAAGAAAATGCATTTCTTGCAAAAATAAAATTTCACAATTTTTCTCACACATTTTCAAATTTAAAAAACTAACATAGCCTACCCTAGCCGATCTGTTTTTGAAGAAATATTTTTGTTTGTTGAAAAAGGTTTAAAAATGGGTGTTTTTAGCTTACAAGAAAAGCTTAACCTAACCAGTCCTTACCCTATTGCTTGCTTCATGAAGATAAAATGTGTGCAAAACTTGCCTCATGCATACCTTAAAGTGCAATTATAGCCAATATTGTGAGATCATGTTTCTGAACATGATTAAGACAATGGAACCATTCATTCCTGCTCAAAATGGAATGAAATTATGTTTTGCTTTCTTGTTTTTTGCAGAAAATGTTTGATTTTTCCTTTTTCTGAAGATAGTGTTCGACCCTGATATATTTATTTAAAAAAAGAAAAGACTAGGCTATAATTAAAGGCCTGACATAACACATGGGATAAAGTATAAAATCACCTAGTGGCAGAGGTTATGTTAGATTAGGATTTATTTGACATATTACATTCTTCTTCATTATATAGGTACTGCCCCAACTAAATATCAAGATGTTGATATTATCATCGTTACCAACTGGAAAGTATGCATGCACTTGTGCTGGTAATATGTAAATGGCTAGGTAGGCAACATGCTACATCATCTTAATCCCATTATTAAATGTGTTCTTATAATATTTGTTGTCTTACAATGTCATATCCAAAGTAAAACAACAAACTTACCAATGCTTGCACTCTGGACACCGCTACCCAAGATCATATCCTTGTACCTAGGAAGGTACCTTGGCACCTAGGTAGGTTCTTGCCTGGGTACCTAAGTAGGTAGGAGCATCAACATACCTTTCTGTATTATCCTGATCCAATTTGACCTCTAACCTCCAGGAGCAAACTGGTTCCCTGTAAGTATCTTGAATGGTTGGATGGAGTCTACGCCTGAATATCTAACTAGGTACCTACCTCGGCAATGTCAATATGAATCAAGGCAGTCAAGCAATCAATTCACGAAAACAAGACATTAATTCACCATCACGATTAGGTACAAATACCGTAAACAACCAATTTTCGAACGAACGACAGAACAAGCCACCAAGAGTTGCCCGATTTCCAATTCCTCATTTACAACTAGATTTCTAGGCGACGACCACATTGGTCGGCCGGTCCGCATTCCGTCGGCACTTTTGGCGACCACGGTATGCCATTGGTTTAGCATTGTGGTTGTCAGAAAAGCGCCGTCCTGTGCCGACGGGAGCTTCTAGTATAAATATGGTATGTCAGAGGGACGGGATATTTGGTATCATTAGCCGTACGCGCATAGTACACTTTTGATTTGGAAAAAGATCATTGCTGCTAAATGAAAGTAATTCTATCATTTATTGTTCAAATGTTGACGGACATATCAAAGCAAAATTTTGGTTTTGGTCGCCACTGCGGCCTGGTGAGTCTGCACCTGGTCGCCGACGCTATCGCCAGGACGGTGATATTTTTGAGCCCTGGGAAGTAGTGCCATGTTCAACATATATATTTTAAACGAAGATGACTTGAAGCCATTCGCCAGAGATGTAGCTGGAGGTCACCGGGAAGTTTCCGGCTGGGAGGGACGATGCGCTGGTGCAGGCTGCATGGACTGCTCGTCTTGCAACATGAGCAGGTTCGCTACCCAGGATGCCCATGTGTCTGATAATCTAGCGCAGAATAACGGCCTTGCTAAATCTGGAAAGCAAGGGGAAAATTTATGTGAGAGTCCAGTCCTCCGATGTAGGAAAGCAACACACTTGCCAAAAACCGGCCGGCAACTGATATAACAGTCTGGGAAAAGCCCCTCTTGTGTAACACAAATACTGATGCATTTGTATTGATATTTGCAATACGAATACAAACATACAACGCACAGGACTCGAAATACTTCCAGCACGAGAGCAGCGTTGTCTGTATATACACGTAATGTAACGCCTGGCTCCGTGTACGCACGGTGCGCTTCCAGCTGAGGTCCATCGGGATATGTCGTGTAGGTGCCATCATTACCATAGTATTCCTCATTATTTATTACTTTATACATTATTATTACTATGGTATTCCTCAAGTGTCTTGAATCAGCTGCAGCACGGCGCGCTGTCTGCTGTTCAGTCCCGGCTGCAGGAGCGCACAAAGTGCCCCAAAGCTGGGGGCGGGGAGAGACAAGAGCAATTTTGAATCAGATTCTGCCCATGCAACGCCCATAGGGTCAAAGTTCCGTTTGTCTCCGAAGTTGGCGGCGGGAGGACTCTGTCATCCCAGACCTGGCTCCTGCGCCCATGTTAAACTGATCCGTTAGTAGGTTAACCTCGGCCGAATCGATTATTGACTCGACAAGTGGGAGACGTATGGCCGCCGCCAAAGCCAAGTCGTGGACGACACGTGCCGAGATTCATCTGACCTAGTCGCGGAGTCGCCGTATCCGTTAGTCCCAGTGTCGAGCTCCTTCAGTGGAGAACTAGTCGCAGCACAGGGCGCATTGTTCGATGCCTTTGAAAGAGTACTTTGTTCATGACGCACCTACACTTATTTTGCATGAACAACAGTGGCAGTGAGCAGTGGCGCAGCCAGGATTTTCCCAGCGGGGGGGGGGGGGTGTCGACCCCAAACCATGCGATGAAACAGATGAAGCGTCCGGCGCGCAAAGCGCGTTGAAAATTTGGCGTATTGAGTGGTAAAATCTTTAAATGTCTCGTTTGATCTGGGGTGCTTTGATCTTTGGGTGGTAAGAGCTGGGTGGATCCCGCCTCTTGGCCGCGCCTCTTGGCCGCGCCTCTGGCAGTGAGGAACAGCATCAGCATGAGGTGTATGCTGTCTGTTACCCAAGCTTGCATGCATAGTTGAAATGAATTGTATATACAGCACGCCTATGCACACCGACACTGACCGTGGATTTTAGTCATAAGCGATGGGCTCCAGAAGAGGCTGGGCCATCTCCACAAACAATAGTCCGGGAGCAGGAAATTAAATTGTACTTAACACTGCAGGACAGGAAAAAACATGTTCTAATATTGGTAAGCTAAGTCAGATTTGAGGTCATAGGTCTGGTCAGCAAAATGTACTTTGGCACGTTTCGTTTGGCAACTTTCAGCCTTTTCATTGCAGTTGTTCGTAAAAATTGCAAGAACTTGGGCTTTCTAGCTTCTTGACACGTCATTCAAGTAACCTGATTCAGGACAGACACGAGCTTCAGGTCAAATATATCAGTTGAGATCAGATCCGAAATAAGCGCAAATAACTTATTCACTGTTACCAATTACGACGAGAAGTAAATGTATGAAATATGTAATTTAAGCTGTCACGCAGCCTATCCACCAATAATTATTTCATTCGGTACTCATCGGTTTTGAACTTAGCTCATTTGGAGGTCACGTGACACGTAGGTTCCCTCGGCGACGGGTACCGACGGCACCGACAGCTCCGCAACACGCACTTCTGTCCGGCCCCGATGGGGCAGAAAATGAGCCGTCGCCTGAAGCGGCTGTGACGAAACACTTCACACCTGCAGCCCATTAGTGGCGAGCAGCCGGCCGCACGAGACGCGTGCGTGGCGAGACCTGAAGCGGCTGTGACGAAACACTGCACACCTGCAGCCCATTAGTGGCGAGCAGCCGGCCGCACGAGACGCGTGCGTGGCGAGACCGTGCATTGAGCCGTCGCCTGAAGCGGCTGTGACGAAACACTGCACACCTGCAGCCCATAAGTGGCGAGCAGCCGGCCGCACGAGACGCGTGCGTGGCGAGACCGTGCATTGAGCCGTCGCCTGAAGCGGCTGTGACGAGCCGTCGCCTGAAGCGGCTGTGACGAAACACTGCACACCTGCAGCCCATTAGTGGCGAGCAGCCGGCCGCACGAGACGCGTGCGTGGCGAGACCGTGCATTGTTGCCGATGTCCATTTCACCGGCGATGTGGTGTAGGCAATGCAGTGGCTGACGTTGGCGATAATTTGCTGTCAGTCAGGCGACAAATTTAGTGTTCACAATGAATGTCCGGTTGCAAAGCGGCGCCACCGATTTTGGGTCGGTGTGGGAGGGCGAGAGAGCTGCAGGTCCGACTTTGCCACGCAAGGCCATAGGAATACTCTAACATTTCCGAAACCCGACAACTTTCTCCTTGAAAGGAGGATGCATTTTGGCTGCCTATAGATTTATGCGACACAATTTGATGCCCGGTATTTTGTGAGCGACAAATATCAGCATGTATTGGACCTCTGCATTGCTTCACCGGCTGGTGACGCGTCAGCTGTGCGACACCTGTCGGAGCTGTGTCGCACCTGTCGGGGACGGCCCCAGGTACACACCAGCAGACACTCCGGTGCCGAACCAGCAGTCGACACACAGGCATGCATCCCCCTTGGTGGCGCCCATTTCAGGTCACGGAGAAAACGCGGTTGTGGACGGTTTATTGGTTCATTAGCTATCGACCAATCGTCCTTATTACCATCTCGCTCTCATGGCTTTTAGACCTCAGAGCTGAGGTCTAAGGCCCCCGGCAGCTCTGCCGTGGGCCATAATCATGGCGGGCTTGGCACTGAGGCTCCATACTAAACGGAATCCACACCGCGGGACGTGCGCTATATATATATATGTGTGTGTGTGTGTGTGTGTGTGTGTACATATACACGGGTCCTTTGAATCTAGTGGCCGAAATCCGACGAGTTTTGGAAACGTGTGTGTGTGCGTGTTTGTGGGAAGAGGGGGGGTAAGCAGGTAATGAGTCCTAATTCAGATGGTCGCCACCTGGACCAAATACTGGGTACGCCTGAGTCACGGGTCGCCTGAGTCAGCGCCACCCGCGACAACACCGACTGTGACGGCCAGGCCTGTCACATCGCTACCTGTGACGGCGAGGCCTGTGACATCGCTACCTGTGACGGTGAGGCCTGTGACATCGCTACCTATGACGGCGAGGCCTGTCACATCGCTGCCTATGACGGTGAGGCCTGTGCCATCGCTACCTATGACGGCGAGGCCTGTGACATCGCTACTTATGACGGCGAGGCCTGTGACATCGCTACCTATGACGGTGAGGCCTGTGACATCGCTGCCTATGACGGTGAGGCCTGTGACATCGCTACCTATGACGGTGTCGCCTGTTACATCGCTGTCTATGAAAATGTCGCCTGTTACATCGCTGCCTATAACGATGTCGCCTCAGACGTCACCTATGGCGGTGTCGCCTGTGACATACCTACCTATGGCGGTGTCACCTGAAACAACGCCACCTATGACGGTGTCGCCTGTTACATCGCTACCTATGACGATGTCGCCTGTGACATCGCTACCTATGATGTATCGTCTGAGACAACGCCACCTATGACGGTGTCGCCTGTTACATCGCTTCATATGACGGTGTCGCCTGTGACATCACTACCTATGACGGTGACGCTTGTGACATCACTACCTATGAGGGTGTCACCTGAGACATCGCCACCTATGACAGTGTCGCCTGTGACATCGTAACTTATGACTGTGTCGCCTGTTACATCGCTACCTATGACGATGTCGCCTGTGACATCGCTACATATGACGGTATCGCCTGAGACATCGCTACCTATGACGGTGTCGCCTGTGACATCGCTACCTATGACAGTGTCGCCTGTGACATCGCTACTTATAACAGTGTCGCCTGTTACATCGCTACCTATGACGATGTCGCCTGTCACATCGCTACCTATGACGGTGTCGCCTATGACATCGTCACCTATGACGATGTCACCTGAGACATCGCTACCTATGACGGTGTCGCCTGTGACATCGTCACCTATGACGATGTCACCTGAGACATCGGCACCTATGACGGTGTCGCCTGCGACATCGCTACATATGACGGTGTCGCCTGTGACATCGTCACTTATGACGGTGTCGCCCGTTACATCGCTGCGTATGACGGTGTCGCCTGTGACATCGCTACCTATGACGATGTCGCTTGTGACATCACTACCTATGACGGTGTCGCTTGTGACATCACTACCTATGACGGTGTCGCCTGAGACAGCACCGACTATGGCCGTGACGCCTGTGACAACGCCACCCGCAACGGTGACGCCTGGTCCGTCAAGTAGGTACAGCTGCGTCTGCAGTCGCGCTGCCCGGCGTGATGACACCCGAGCCTGCGCCAGAAGCGCCGGAAAACTAGTACAGCGCACCCTCCAGTGTACGATTACCCGGTGATCCGTGGCGAGCGCATAACGGGAAACAATGGCCGATCACTGGTGATCCGTCTACCTGTGAGAGGCGGTCGACCGGAACGAGGCGCCCGCTGGATTTTCTTCGTTTTTCTCTGGCGTGCGGGCGCTGTTCTCCTATTGTATTTCCGCGGTTTGTTTTTCGATGCACAGAGGCAGTGTAGAGACTGTGTGTTGTCCTCGCCTGCCGGCGCCCGGACCACGTGACGGCGCGTTGAGGTGCGGCGAGTCGCGGCGCCGGGCTGAGACAATCCGGAGAGCTGGACACGTGAGCTATCACAGTGCTCGCAACCGTCCACCCGCTTATCCCTGAGTGGCTGGAAGCCCACGGGTAGGCCCATTTTCACATCGTAAGGTGTAATAATTCAATGGCCACAAATTGGTATGAGAATAACGCACCGCCGAGCGTTTCCCAAAGGACACTTCCTGGTCGCGGCTGTTCGGGGCGGTGGGTATTTGCGGCCAAACTGGTGAAACAGGCAGCGTTTAATGCGCTGTGCCTGGGGATGTACCGGATGCGGGCTCTGGCCGGATAGCTGTTTTTTATTAACTTTTCTGTATCCGACCGGACCGGACATACGATCCAGCGCGGATTGCCGGCTACTGGATTCGGCTCCGTTCAGCGGACTGCACTGTGCTTTGGTACCCTACAATACAATTACCTTTTCTTGTGATGTTGCAGATGACCTGCTTTAGATATAGCGTGTGTGAACTTAGTTAGTTATTTGGGCTTTAGGGCGCATCGACTGCATTGGTCATTTAGCGCCCAGCGTGTGTGAACTACAGACACGCCTGATAGCATATGATATGAGGCGTCAGGCGTTCATATGATCGTGACCAAGCAAACATCACTATTGTGTTGACTGCCGAGCTGACACGAGATAAGGGGAATCGATTTTACCCGAGATGCTACGTGTGAAGAGAAGATGGTATTGGATTCTGCGTGCGATCAAAAGTGTAATGTTGAAGTGCCGGCGAAAGGTGTCACAGGATAGAACAGTGGCAGAGCCGCTGGTGTCAAGCCAAAGCAGAAAGTTGCGTCCAAAACAATCGACCCCACCATGCACTGTCTATAAAAACATTGTCTTGATGGGTGCGTGCCTGAGGATGGCCATGCTTGATTTGCACTTTGACGGATTCAATGTGAACCCCCAACTGACCGACGAGGATCTGAGACTATTCGGGCCTCCATCAGAGGCGGATCCAGGAATTGTCATGGGGGACACTTGTCTGGAGGGGCACCTACGGCTGAAAACCTGATGAACGGGATGGGGTGTGTGCACTCGAGCACACTGCCCTTCTCTTACAAGGGGGCGCCTCCAGCTGAAAAACATCCATTGAGCAGGGTGCACTGGAGTCTTCCCTGTGGGGCGCCACATTCCATGGGGGGAGGGGAGGTACATACCCACATGCATCCGCCCTTGGTCGACCCTCAAGTACTATCCGAAGTTTCACTCTGGAACGCCATATTTTACTAACCTCCGACCAGAGGTTTTCCCGTTCACAGCCCTCTGGCTTCCATCAGACAAGTACGAGACGAACCATTATATAGGTAATTCATGTTGGTGAGGTTTCAGTTCGTGAATTACGAGCTTGTGATCAGCGCTTTGAAATGCGGTCGAATAGTTTTCATACATTGTGCTCATCTGATATCCGTCCGGTATGGTTTTCTACGCCAACGATAGACAAACACTTAGGTTCGACACACATGACCAGATCGGGACAAATTATTTGGGCTTTAGGACGCATCGACTGCATTGGTCATGTAGAGGTTCGGGACAAAACCGTGTTGCTCCGAATGCAGCACGGGCGTGATATGTTGTGACAGGTCACCATACACAACACGCTCGAGAGCCCCAGCACAGCACGGGCGAGATATGTTGCGACAGGTCACCATACACAACAAGCTCGAGAGCCCCAGCACAGCACGGGCGTGATATGTTGTGACAGGTCATCATACACAACACGCTCGAGAGCCCCAGCACAGCACGGGCGTGATATGTTGTGACAGGCCACCATACACAACACGCTCGAGAGCCCCAGCACAGCACGGGCGTGATATGTTGTGACAGGCCACCATACACAACACGCTCGAGAGCCCCAGCACAGCACGGGCGTGATATGTTGTGACAGGTCACCATACACAACAAGCTCGAGAGCCCCAGCACAGCACGGGCGTGATATGTTGTGACAGGTCATCATACACAACACGCTCGAGAGCCCCAGCACAGCACGGGCGTGATATGTTGTGACAGGCCACCATACACAACACGCTCGAGAGCCCCAGCACAGCACGGGCGTGATATGTTGTGACAGGCCACCATACACAACACGCTCGAGAGCCCCAGCACAGCACGGGCGTGATATGTTGTGACAGGCCACCATACACAACACGCTCGAGAGCCCCAGCACAGCACGGGCGTGATATGTTGTGACAGGTCATCATACACAACACGCTCGAGAGCCCCAGCACAGCACGGGCGTGATATGTTGTGACAGGCCACCATACACAACACGCTCGAGAGCCCCAGCACAGCACGGGCGTGATATGTTGTGACAGGCCACCATACACAACACGCTCGAGAGCCCCAGCACAGCACGGGCGTGATATGTTGTGACAGGCCACCATACACAACACGCTCGAGAGCCCCATCACAGCACGGGCGTGATATGTTGTGACAGGTCATCATACACAACACGCTCGAGAGCCCCAGCACAGCACGGGCGTGATATGTTGTGACAGGCCACCATACACAACACGCTCGAGAGCCCCAGCACAGCACGGGCGTGATATGTTGTGACAGGTCACCATACACAACACGCTCGAGAGCCCCAGCACAGCACGGGCGTGATATGTTGTGACAGGTCATCATACACAACACGCTCGAGAGCCCCAGCACAGCACGGGCGTGATATGTTGTGACAGGCCACCATACACAACACGCTCGAGAGCCCCAGCACAGCACGGGCGTGATATGTTGTGACAGGTCACCATACACAACACGCTCGAGAGCCCCAGCACAGCACGGGCGTGATATGTTGTGACAGGTCATCATACACAACACGCTCGAGAGCCCCAGCACAGCACGGGCGTGATATGTTGTGACAGGTCACCATACACAACACGCTCGAGAGCCCCAGCACAGCACGGGCGTGATATGTTGTGACAGGTCACCATACACAACACGCTCGAGAGCCCCAGCACAGCACGGGCGTGATATGTTGTGACAGGTCACCATACACAACACGCTCGAGAGCCCCAGCACAGCACGGGCGAGATATGTTGTGACAGGTCACCATACACAACACGCTCGAGAGCCCCAGCACAGCACGGGCGAGATATGTTGTGACAGGTCACCATACACAACACGCTCGAGAGCCCCAGCACAGCACGGGCGAGATATGTTGTGACAGGTCACCATACACAACACGCTCGAGAGCCCCAGCACAGCACGGGCGTGATATGTTGTGACAGGTCACCATACACAACACGCTCGAGAGCCCCAGCACAGCACGGGCGAGATATGTTGTGACAGGTCACCATACACAACACGCTCGAGAGCCCCAGCACAGCACGGGCGAGATATGTTGTGACAGGTCACCATACACAACACGCTCGAGAGCCCCAGCACAGCACGGGCGTGATATGTTGTGACAGGTCACCATACACAACACGCTCGAGAGCCCCAGCACAGCACGGGCGAGATATGTTGTGACAGGTCACCATACACAACACGCTCGAGAGCCCCAGCACAGCACGGGCGAGATATGTTGTGACAGGTCACCATACACAACACGCTCGAGAGCCCCAGCACAGCACGGGCGAGATATGTTGTGACAGGTCACCATACACAACACGCTCGAGAGCCCCAGCACAGCACGGGCGTGATATGTTGTGACAGGTCACCATACACAACACGCTCGAGAGCCCCAGCACAGCACGGGCGTGATATGTTGTGACAGGTCACCATACACAACACGCTCGAGAGCCCCAGCACAGCACGGGCGTGATATGTTGTGACAGGTCACCATACACAACACGCTCGAGAGCCCCAGCACAGCACGGGCGTGATATGTTGCGACAGGTCACCATACACAACACGCTCGAGAGCCCCAGCACAGCACGGGCGTGATATGTTGTGACAGGTCACCATACACAACACGCTCGAGAGCCCCAGCACAGCACGGGCGTGATATGTTGTGACAGGTCACCATACACAACACGCTCGAGAGCCCCAGCACAGCACGGGCGTGATATGTTGTGACAGGTCACCATACACAACACGCTCGAGAGCCCCAGCACAGCACGGGCGTGATATGTTGTGACAGGTCACCATACACAACACGCTCGAGAGCCCCAGCACAGCGCGGGCGAGATATGTTGCGACAGGTCACCAGTGTTAAAATAATAGTTTTTCGACAGGTGTAAGATGTCGAAACGAGTACAGTTAGGATGTCAAAATTCGCGATGGAAACGATGTCGCTTAACATAGCTAGGAGTTCTTCAAACACAATTTTGATCCAACAGCGTACTCATACGTGCACTTCTTTCTTTTGATTTGAAACACCTAATGTAGGGATAGCTATTTTCGGGATAACAATACAAAATACATATCCTTATCAACTGATATCGCGTAACAGACCACAGCATAGGTAATCCTTTTACCTGGAATGGTGCTCAGAGATGTTTGTGCATCACAATCCGCAATGGTGAGTATACGTATCAACAAGATACTGTTAGAAATTATATATAGACTTCATGAAGACTCATCACGAAGCACGATGTCGATACTTCGTTCGGAGGGATGTCGATTCAGTGTTCAGAAAGTGGTATATTCCACCATATTTCATGAATAATTAATCAATGCAGGCCACCATACACAACACGATCGAGAGCCCGAGCACAGTAGGTGCGCTGCGTTGCGACAGGACATCGCTCGAACACTTAAAGACGTCAAAAGCACAAACGTCAGCATAATCTACGACATAATGGGCAAGATTCAGTTGCCATGTGAAGAGAACATTTTGATGAAATATCGACACGCTCACGTAGTCAGAAATGATGAACATAGCAGATGTGCTTTCAATTGGAGGCTACCCTGCCATCTCCCGGCATTCAATTCATTGAGTCAGTTTTGGTCAATTGAGTGTCGAAACAAGCTCCCACAAAGCGCTACCGCCTGGTATTTCGGGATAATGATGCAGTGACAATTATGCCCGATTATCAACTCACAAATATGAAACAGCAATCGTCAATAGTTCTGCATCTGACAATGCCCTGCATGCTATCACCAGACCGCCGGCCAGCCCGGCGTCCGTCCCGTGCTATCACATCAGCACACACCAATACACGCACGGACATCGGCGACACGAGGCACATGCCACAATGTCTGGTGCCAAGGACGTAGCGGCACCGCCGGTCAGGGGCGGATCCAGGACCAGTGGGGTGGGGGTGGGGGGAATTAAAGGGTGTTCGATTTCGAAGAACTCTTCAGATTTGAACAGTTAACATTGGTCGGGTCCGCTTAAGAAATATTTATCGCATGCAATATTTTGATTTCGAGAAAAAACGGCGTTAGCGCAAAATTTCTGCAGCAATGAGCCTTTTCGGGAGAGGGAGGCATAGCCCAGATTTCCCTCCCCCAGTTCCGCCGATGCATCCATCAGCGCCGCGCGCGCCGCGACTTACCGACAACTGTCGGTGTGCCGTGTAAACAAGGAGCGCCGGCACAGCACCCGCGCCAAATTCGATGGCAATAGACGCAGCGAGCCCGGCGGCACCCAGCGAAACCGAAGCGCAACACAACTTATGGCTGCTTGATGTTTCTTTTCGAAATATAAAACACGCCGGCACTTTTCGCTCAGCTCTCTCCTACCATCGGTAGTATTCGCAACAGCATTTGGTAGATATACATTTCGCACGATTGTACTCATGGGAGCTAAAATCCTATCCACCAAATATAATGAAGCTCAGGTATAAATAATCACAAAGACGGTCAACCGTTAAAGCCTGATCGATAAAAGAAATAGCGCAGCCCCTGATCGAAGCTACATTTTGGCTACACCACACTCCCGATTTACATAAATGCAACGAATCGGCGGGTCTTCCGGTCGATGTGTCTTCCGGCCCTAGAAAATCTACTTCGGTGTGAAAAAAAATTGACGGTGTAACTGCATATGCTACTTTGTTTCCCCTATCTTGTAGATGAGGTGCTGTTTTGCTGATGCTTATGACCATCTGCCTGCCGTGTACATTAGTGGCATTGGTACGGTAAATTATTGACGTTTTGTTGGTGCCATTCTTCATCGTGTGCAGCAGGTGGCTGATACACACCTTCTTCCACTTGTCCGGCATTATCTGTACGATTACAGCCAACAGCGCTCACGCACAGCAGCAAAGGTCAGACGAATTTATTTCGCAACACATCACTGTGCCCGCCTGAGCAGAAGCAACGGAGAAATATCGACAGATCACAGATGTGGGCACTGAGCGGGAGCAGCGGTGAAGTATCGACGGATCACAGATGTGGGCACTCATCGCTTCTGGTCACCCAGGTCTTCAATAAGGTCCTCGTCAATCTGAAACGATAGAAATGCAACGCTTTACGGCTACACTTAGCCAGAGCGAGAACTACTAGGAACACATAAATGAACAAATATGAATATTACCAATATGATCCAAATGATCACAGCGTAACGCTAATGTTGACACCAGATGCCGATTTGTTTGTTCGTGCGAGTGGTGCATTGATCGAGCCCATCAACGTACTTCGATAACATTTGGTTTCTCACGTCGAAGGCTCACTCCTGACAGTGACCACGGAAAAGGCCAGCACAACGTCAGCATGGTGTCATGGCGGCGTCCATGGCACAAGAACAGCGAACACCCGATATGTCACGACATGCATAGTCAAACGATAGTCTCGACTGGACAATGCACTTCGCCGCCTTCGAGCCACACAGCCGCGACGATAACACCAGTACTGCCAAGAAGCTGGAGGAGTCTGAGCTTGGGGTGGGCCAGTGGGCGCTGATGGCAGCATGGTCGGCTAACATCGAAGAGGGGCACTGCATATTAACACACTGTACGACGGCAAGCTACTTTTTGTAACTCTTCGACACAAATGCAAAACTTTTCCACATTAGCTTGCGCGAACGACTTCCTGATACGCGGACCTACTGATAAAGCACGCGGCACACAACGTATTTACACTTTCATAGACTGGGAAAGGGAGGTTCGCTCCGGCATAACGAATCGATGAAGTACCACCAGGGCACTGCACCGGATCGAACGACCTCTTGAGTCAAATCATTATCAGACATTCAATGATGTGGACATCAGCGAGCCAGAACTCAGTCTGTCAACTGGCGACGCATCAGGCAACCTGTTCCGCCAAGAACCAGAGCTGGTCGCCGAAGCTTGTCGCAGCCAGATTTTAACCACCAATGTCTGCACCTTCCTCACAATATTTGTCCCAGCGTACTTCCGCTCTTTACTCGGCGAAGCTCGTCGTAGCCAGACTTGAACCAGTCATCCCCACATTCAGTAGCGTACTGCTGTTTCCAGAAATGTGAGAAGCAAAAATAAGAAATGGAACAAAGTCCTGTCTTTACATTCTCCCGATATGCGAAGAGGCTACAGGCGTCCATAATTTTACATGGATGGGAACCTCCAACCTACCGACCAGCTGCCACTACGGAAGGTTAGCGCGACGGCCTGCATTGGTCTCCACTGTTCTGTCAACTCAGGGTTCGAGTTGCTACACGCGCTCACATAGCGCAGGAACATGGCAATCAAGCATACAGTACATCGCAACTCACGTGATTTTCGACTAACATTTGAGGGTGAAAAGTGGCATAACTAGGATTATCATGTGGATGTGGTGATAATGGTTCAGCAGATCAAAATTTCCCCTTTGCAACATGGCATTTGAAGTTCTAACCTTCTCACTCAGAGTCGTGTATGCTCGTTTAATTTTGAAATATATGCACCTTCCTCACAATATTTGTCCCGAAGTACTCTCACTCTTTAATCAAAGAGAGGGGGTTTGTGGCAGCACTTCCGCACGGGCGGAGCTTACCGCACACCTCGCGCCACAGTCGGCACGTGCTATCTGTTCCGGGTGACAAATGGCTAACTGCTTGGTCTGTATTCCGGGGTGTCGAGTTCACCCTCGGGGATGGACGGTTCCCATATTTGTGCTTCATTAATGCAACATGGTGAATGCACGGCATCCGAAATCACATTAGTTCTACATGCATGCTTCAAAATACGTGGCTGTACGAACACTCTAGGTAGTGCCCCTGTGACTGACAGACACAGATTTGCGACTGCACTGCGCTTTTAACATTTGCCCTCGCTCGTTCACCGTCCCTGTACTGACACTGGTACAGTAATTTATTGACGTTCTATTGGTGTCATACTCTCGCGTGCAGGGGACGGCTATGGCCCACCTCCTCCCACTTGTCCGGCATTATGTTATCGTGTGCAGCAGCTGGCTATGGCCCACCTCCTCCCACTTGTCCGGCATTATGTTATCGTGTGCAGCGGACGGCTATGGCGCACCTCCTCCCACTTGTCCGGCATTATGTTATCATGTGCAGCAGACGGCTGGGACCCACCTCCTCCCACTTGTCCGGCATAATGTCGAACAGGTCGTCCTTCACGTCCCCCTGCACCACGATCTCGTCTCCGTTGCCCGTCACCGAAGAGCCGCACGAGAACTTGTTGGCGAAGAACTTGGACGCCACCTTCAGGTCTATGCCTGCGAAGAGAACGTCAGCAGTCGGCGCGTGCGGGAAACGACGGATGTGTACGGTCAGAAACAGACACCACATCACCATCACGCAGACATGGTGACGGCTCGTAGTGCTAAAGTGAGTAGGCTTGCTGTATATCCGACATCAAATGTCATTGTGTACCCATAAATATTTGAAAGTATACAACTTTGAAATACCATGCATTAACTATATTTCGCAAACTGTGCTTCTTCAGTTGAAGTGTCAAGGTACTTGTGGGGGCAAGACGCTGGAAAGCTTTCAATGCATAATGACAATAAGAGAGGAGAGGAAGGGGAGTCGATACCAGTACATGCTCCTAGGCGGCTGTGCTAGTGGAGCGTTGTCGCCCGCCTCTTACTCTCGCTCGCTCAGTGCATCTATTGGCGCGTTATACTGGTGATGAAATATATGATTAGTCGGGCGCGTTATACTGGTGATGAAATATATCAGTCGAACAGAGATAAATCAATGCACAATTCAATAATTAAATGGGCGGATAATAATCACGTTCCGATAGCTCCAATAAAAAGGCCTCTGTTCACGATACGCAAAATAACCACTTCAGCTACGGGAAATGATGTAGTTCGAGTGAGTCTTGCTTTATTAAGTGTACATTTTTTTTCTCAAGAATTCGGTGGCCCAGCATAACACTATTTACTCGCTAGAAACTCTCCAATCGTTCAGCCCAGATTCATGCAGTGCTTCACATAACATGGACCAATTTACTGTGCTCTTGTAAGTTAGCGAAACCACTAATACTCCCTTGGTTTGGGGCTCGTTAAGCAGCGCCACTGAGAACACCATTCCGACTACACGTACTTGGATGTGTTCTTCCCCGGCAAAGGTAGAAAAGCTGGACATTTGACGGCACCTCGATGCTTGTCGAGAGATGCGCCATGCCGTGGGACCACTCCGAACGTGCACATCGTAACAGGCAAAGGGGCGATTGGTTGTGGCAGAGAAGGAACACGGTGCCACCAAACCCATTCAGTTTTTCGTCAACACTACCAAAAACTGACACGCTAAAATCCAACAGCAAATGGGCATCGGAAGCACGACATACTCAGGCGCCCAATGCATCTGACTCGTCATGCTACCAACGGCAGCTTGATGATACATATTCCTGGGCTGTACAGCTGTATAACCGGTGTACAGTTTCAGTGAAGTGATTGAAAGGAAACAGTGACATCTCAGACGTCTGCTATTCTCAGCCGCTAACTAGGTGGTACCAGTATTTGACACAGCGTCAAAGAAGCTGACTTAACGTGTGGTGTACACTGGCGTGCCACCTGTGTACTTGGTACGCTTGCAAAAAGCGAGTCATAATTCACTGCAACATTGAGGATGTTCACCACACTACTCAATTCAGCACACCACTAGACAGAGTGAGGGGGGATGAGGGCGACAGCAGCGCCCCTTAACACCGTAACACAGGAACTACCGCTGACATCTGGTGCACCGTCATATTACTGCATTTAGCAGTATGGCATAACTTGACCCTGAATTGGCGATTCCAGTCACTGCAGCTTCTAAGGTATGAAAGGTTGTTTTTCAATCGCACCTAATCACACGACACATGACGATGGCGTACGGCCGAAGCTGCCGAATCACTTTTGAAATACAGAACTAAGAATTATATTTTGCTCTTCAACATCAGTAAAACTGTTTTATTAATCGCATGACACTGTGGCCACAATGGCGTCAAATTTGGAAACCATCACAACGCTTCCCATATGGCTGCGTCGCTAGCATCGCTCACTATCAAGCTAGCAGGCCGAACATACCACCTAGCCCAGCTCTAAACTAACGGAGCAGCGATATCAGCAAACCCTAACCAGACCAACGCGGGCGGGACGGTGATATCACCGAGTGCAATACCGAACAAACGAGCCGGCGATACCGCTTCCGTGCCACTATGCCGGCACCAGTCGTGTTTGTTCCGGCCCGTGACGGCTCGGGGTCGGCTCCCCGCCCCGGAGAGACCACTGACCGAACGTGCTGAGACCGGTGATGACGGTGACCGACTTCCTCTTTCCGCGCGGCGCACGCGACAGGCATATTCTCTTCTCCACCTCCTCCTTCTTCTTGGCCCGCATCATTCCCTTTCCGCCCCGCTTCTGGCGCTTCTTCTCGTCGTCGCCGTCCTCGTTGCCGTCGTCTGAGAAAAGTCGCAGACAATTGACGAGAAATGGTGACAACTGCCGGTATGCTACAAAACCACGCCAAACACTAACATTAACAGGTTGGCAAACACGAAAAATCGAACAGAAAGTTACAATGTGATCCCGTTCTCCTACACTAAAGATAGCGTGTTTACATTCCAGACTTAATCGCAAAAATGTCTCCAGGCTGAAGTGAATGCATTCAGAGTTCTCCACATGCACTGATATAAGTCAGTCAGCTCCATAGCAAACCTTCAGATTGAGGCGGACTCATCAGACTCATTGCACATGCATGAATTAATTTTGTCAAAATCAGCCACGCGGTGGCCAGTTGAGCCAGAAATGCCTTGATCATAACGAAGCCAATGGCTATTCTATGGCCAAAAGAAGATAAATGTTGACTAGTCTAATCACGGCTAGTCACGATTATCGAAAGAAGAATCTTGGTTAGTCTCGACAGCATGGGAACCATACCTTCCATCGATTTAATTAAACAGAAAAATACTTATGGATGGTGTTCAAAGGCGCCGACGTTATCATACAACAAATACACACTTGACAGATCTGGTAGGAATTTCACATCCGTAATGAGCACCGTCAACCCATGCCAGCTTCCTACAAGCACAAAACGTGGCATGTGTGGGCTGATGCAATGGGGAGCTAAACACATGATCGATATAGAATGGCAAGCCTATCCGTTCAGCATACACCCCGGTTATAGTACACCACAGCGGACTTCGAGATAGCCGACGACCTGTTGGTGGAACATTTCGCACCATGAACCGGATCTCTCTATTCCCAGATCAGTTCGATCAAAACGGGCGATACGCTGAATTGAGTTGGTCTACATGCCGAACTTGCATGTTCAATATGCATTAGGCCCACGTTAAATGAGCCGACGTTATTGAAACTGCACCCAAACTATCTCAATCGTTTTTTTTTCTCCCACATGCGTCGCACGCCATGCTAACATAGAATAGTGTACCGCAATGTCACAGTTTGCCGTGAGCTTCGCAACCCCATACACCTGGGCGAATGCTAATACGAGGACAAACAACATCTAGTCGGATATATGGTCACTTACTCAATTTCAACATTTTGTCGAATTCATCAGGAAGGTGTTGCTCCAGCCACTCCTTGCATTTCTCATACTGTGGGTAGAACTCGCAGTACTGAAAAGCAGCAACATGTGAGTATTGCCATTTGGAGAATAAAACTACAAAATAACTTAATGCTTACTATATCGTACACATTGCACAGGTGAGTGGGCAGACATGTAAAGAAGCACAGTTCTAAGTAACATGTGAATGCAGCAAAATACGAAAATGTTGATGGCAATGATCATACATTAACATGTATTCATAATATAGAATGTGTTCATGGAATTTATCATGGAACAAATTTACTTCAGCATGTGAAAATTGACCAGTGCTCGCTCACACTTATGGCAGTTGGAACTGCATCTTCAATAGAACAAAAGTGTGATATGATCAACATGGTTGATGTGCCCTAAAGCTAGAATAACTAACAAATAGTCGTCGTCCATTACCTCCAATGGCATACTGCAGTTTCCACAGTAGTGGAGAGTGAGAGGATACACAACACCATCTTGAGGACCATTCGGTAGAGCACTTTCAGCCATTTCTGACCTGGAATAAAACACAACCTGTCAGACAAATTTTAGAAAGACACTCATATCCAACCATCTCACAAACTCAAACTCCCATCAGTCACTCATGTAAATTTGAAGGGTTGACACCAGACTTTTCCTCCATCTTTTCAAAAAAGGAACAGTCCTTAAACTTGCCCATGTTTAATTGTTTGCTCTCTCTCTCTCCTTGAGAGGGTCAGCCAGCAACCATAGGTTGATAATGTCTGGGACAGGGTAGCAGGGGTGCTGTGTTGAAACACATGGGGGGGAGCATCAAACTAACAGCAAATCATGCTGCTCAATTCGAACAGCAGCAACTGCAACTGGGAATTGGGTGTGTTCATAGTCATTGCAAAGTGCTCTGCCAACATGGATTCTGATTCCGTACTCTGTTCAATATCAGGCCCACCCTTTTTTCCATTGGCAAAAAGGGAACTTAAATCCCTCCTATCATCTTTTTTATGCACAATATTTTACAAGAAAATGTTGATGACATGGGGATGGTAAGAAAGCATGCCATAAATTAATGCAAATTCTTGTTCATAGTCAAAGAGAATAATCAGGTTGAGCCAGAGGTCGGGCCGGCCTGTTTAAATTATAGTGATTTGGGTTTAAGGGTGCTTCAACCAAAACACATGATTATTTAGAGCCTGGCTTAAATGGTTGACAGACAGATTTCAGAATATAAAACACCAACACAGCTAATTCTGATCCATGCACTCTGTGACTCCTGAGGACATCCTTCAAAACTATCAAATTTTCCCAGTATATGGGTGGTGTGAACACAGGTTTTGGGAAGAGCAGCCCCAGAGTCCAGGTAACTGGAGAACATTGTACTCCAGTGTGCAGGCATGCATCTTGCAAGCAGTATTGGTGCAATGTCATCTGCATTCCCTGTGGTTGAGCTTGAGTGGAGTGTGTGAAGCTGTGATCCTGCTGCTGGCTGCTGTGAAAAGTGGTTAGTTTGAGTGGTAACCATAAGTAGAATAACCAGTGTATTTGTGGGTGTTCTGTTTATTTTTATTGCTATATTTGATCCCACATTTGTGTCAGAGTACATGTGAAGCCAATCCTATTCAGTATGAACCCAGAGTGCAAACACGTTTTCAGGGATAAAATTTGTAAATTTGTCTTAAAAGGTGTTTTTTTTTTCCTTTGAATACCATAGTTATGAAGGTGACTAAGATGATGGGACTACTTATTTTCCATGCAAATGCTTAATTTTCAGGTTGTGAGCAAAATGATGCCAAAAAGGGGCTTTGAATTAGGTAGCATAACATGAAAAGAAATGCAAAAAAAAAAAAAAAAATGCAACATAACCTAACCTAGCCTAGCCTAACCTACATTTGGAGAAAAAAAGAAAAAAGAAAAGGAAACTATAAAAATGTTGAGTAATTTATCTTCTGAAAATTCTCAAAATTAAAAAAGAAACTTAACCCAGCCTAGCCTAATCTAACCTGCTTTTGAAGAAAAAAATCTGAATTTTCTTTGAATTTTTGTGATTTTGTTTGGGAAACTTGGTATCATTGTGCTTTAAGGTGGGAACAAGAAAAGTTTTTACATGCATTTGCCCCCATAAAGCAAACAAACAGGTTAGGTTTGGTTAGGTTAGGTTAGTTTAGGTTCTTTAAGTTGGAAAATTTGTGAAAATTTTTTTTTCCAAAAAATCATTTCCACTTGCACAAAAAATTAGTGGTCCATCATCTTTGTAACCTTCATAAACATGGTATTCTGAAGAATTCACAAAAATAAGAAAACACCTTGTAAGACAAAAATACCATTAAATTTCTGAAAAAGTGCCTTAATTCCAACTGTTAGGTAGGGTTCCCTTTCATGGATTTTTTTTCTCATTTCTTTCTTCATGGAGGTAAAATGTGTGTAAAACCTGTTTTGTGGTTACCTTAAACTGCAACAATAGTTATTTTGGTTTCCAACTGAAAAGTATGCATTTGCAGAGGAAATGAGTGGTTGCATCATGTTCAGCACATTCATAAACATTGTATTAAGAAAGAAATTCCAAGAAATTATAAATTACCTTCAATTGCAAATTTACCACAAGGATAAAAACACTGGATAAAAAAATAATAGTATAATTTGAAAAACTTCAAATAATTTATTTTCTAAAAATTTTCCAAATTACAGAAACCTAACAGATTATAACCTATCCTAGCATAACTTGCTTTCAAGGAAAATAATTTCCAATTTTTAATTTTGAAAAACTATAATTTCCACCTTAAAAACCTAAGCTAAACTAACCTAACCAAATTTACCCTATTTGTTTGCTTTATGGAGGAAAAATGAGTGTAAATCTTGTCTTGTTTTAAGCACAATAATACCGAAATGAGTGGTCACATCATGTTAACCACATTCATAAACATTGCATTGGAAAAAGAAACTCCAAGAATTCCAAAATCACCTTAAGCTGCACCTTTACCAAATCCTGAGCAGCATAGATCGCCAATTTCATCTGATAGACAGTTAGGACCCGTATTATAGTTGTAGTTTGTTCATTCATAGACGCACTGAGATACCTACAGTTCACATAAGCGCGTACCTAAACACCCTCAAATTCTCTTTTGAGACGACCACCCACGCCTGTATCGTGATGGCAATCTTCAAGTATTACCGATGTGTCTGGCAACACAGGCTGGGCTATTTTGATGACATCACAACGTTAAGAAGAATATTTACCATTGCAGCCAATCAGACAACTTCCGTCTTTAGCCATAGAAAGCAGGTTTCCCCATCTACATATAGGATATGAATAGCGAAAATGGAGAAACAGGACAAAAAACAGGAGTCCAGACGTGGAAAAATAACTTTTTCCACGTCTGAACTCCAATAACTCGAACCAGCATCGCTTCTAAGTTCTAATGTATTTGCGTTCTAAATGGAGATCGCGACTGTGCGACGCAAGCATCACCTATGCTAAGACGACAGCGCCATCTACAGCGTTGTTCTGCATGCGACACCTACCATACGCGAGCCGCCTGAGCGAGTTGATCTTGCACTCTTGCAAAGAGCACCAGGGACTCGTCTAACATGTTAACTGCGGGGCCGCATCACCAACCCCCAGTCACGACACTGACTCACACAATCACAGTACCTTCTCCATTGCTTTAGCATTACTGAAGGAGCCGGAATCAACCGGGCGCTAGAGATGACCCCGGCAGGCGAATGGAAACAGCCCCCACTCAAAATCTCTCCGAAGACTAGTCTTCTGAGACTAGTCATCTCCTCGTACACCATAACCCTCGAGACTACAGGGGATATTGCAGCGAAAAGCCAATGGTGAAACCAAACCATGGATTTTTAAAACGTTGCATAGGGACGGGATCGAAACATATATTTTCCGTCAATATGACGCCATAGGTGTATGATTCTGAAAACTATTGGGCAGGCACAATACATGAAGGCAATGGGTGGGCAGAAATTAGTGGGGGGATACCATCATACCACATTTAAGTGTCCCATGTTGAAAGTTCAAAACATTGGGTAAAGCCAACATTATGGGGGGGGGCAAGTACCTTCCCGAAAGCATGCGAAGGTACACCATTATTCTGACGCACCGACACTTAACCCTCGCCAGTATTCGGCATTTTACCACCTTCGGTCGTATAGGGGGGGTACGACCCCCTGGCGATTCGAAACCGTGCATGTTACGAAAACAAACCAAAGACCAAAGTTATAGATCTGGTCGAGACTCGCGATTGAACTTCAGTATAACCTTCTAAGATCAATGGTTGACCTTCTAGGTCAGGTCAAAGGTCTAAAATTGATTTTGTTTTGTATTTTCCTAAGAAAATCGTTAGTTATATCGACACTACTGTCTAAATATGCACGAAATGGCCGGAAATATGTTTATTAGGACCTTGCGAACATAACGACATGTCACACGATGTGATCGGACCAATATGTCATGCACCAAATGAGGTCAAAGCCGTGACCCCAAATATCCAACTTTTTGAAAAGTGGTTCCAATTTCGAAGTTTAAAGTTCCCTAGGGTAAAAATCGACGCTGAATTCGAATTCAGCACGAAAAATTACCGTAGTTCAGCTAAAAAGGTCGAAAGGTTAAACGAGGACAACCGAGGTCAACCGAGGTCAACCGAGGTCACCGATTTTGGAACATTATTTTTCAATGGGAACCCAACACATAACAAAACACATTATACCAGTCGATGTAGGCAACAATAGTCGGTTTTACAGCGGCAATTTGCTCTCCCGTCTAGTCGCTTTTCATCCTTCCAAGTCATTCCTTGCTTCAACTAAACATTCCAGACACGAACCAAAAAAGTACATCGACGAACATTTATTATTAACAAGAATTCGCTTCACTCATTTGTCTTAGGTTTTTCATTAACAAAACTTTTTCTTGGTGGTGAGAATAAAACGATTTTAGACTGATTGTTTTAGTATAATTTTCCTTAAACCATTTTATATTCCGAAACCCATATCCCAATAGACGGCAATTAACGGATCAGTCGGTGCACGAGCGTCCTACTCGTTGTGTGTGTTGTGAATATTTATTAGTTGTGCGGTGTGAGCATGTAGGGAGTATCAGGTATCGATTTATAAACTTGGTTGACATCGATTAAGTATACTTTTGTTATCATTTTCTCTACCGCTGCTCAGTAAATCGGCTTATAACTGCATCCTTCGCTCATTTAACAATAGCGCCAATTTGTCATCTGGCAGTCATTCGTCGGCTGCCAGATAGCGTAGAGCTGGGTGCAGACTCCACAGAAATCGAAAAGCTTATTGTTATTTGCTAATGTTCGTAAGTTTAATTCTACTTATTTCAGCAGCATTGACAGTAAAAACTATTTCGTTATTGAAATTGTTATGAGAATTAGATTTGCTGGTCGCTTTTAATTTATGCGGATCATTAAGCCAGATCTTCTCCCTCTATCTTGTTCCTGAGACCACGTGACCTGGGAGCAAATGTCCGCTGTAAAACCGACTAATGTCATGCTCAGGTGCGATAATTACGTATTTGTTGAAAACTGGTCGGAGGTGCTCCCCTTTATGACCTCATAACTCCGTGATCTGACATGACCTCCAAAAAAAGTTAACCAAAAGTCGTCAAAAGGTTGCCCCAGAGGGTACTGAAAATCTCAGAGCGATCCGTTCATCGGTTTGGAAGGAATACGCAAAAAACCTTAGGGGGTTGCACCCCCCCCCACCCCCCCCCCCACCCCCTTATACGGGCGAGGGTTAAATGATGCGCAGATACATTTGATGGCCGACGCTCCGTACGCGGACATCAAGATTATATCAGAAAGAAAGAGTGGCAGTGGACATTGAGGAAAGGTGAGGGAGACAGGGGTGTGGGGTATGGGTAGGGGAAATGGGTCAGTTATCCGTACCAAAAGCCTGTTGTCTTCAATAAAAGTGACTTGTACTGTTGTTCATACTAAAACTATAAATTGTAAATCTTTATGGATTTGCATCTCTTCCAGGAGTCGTTAACCCAGCCTTCCAACAACCTGTTTTGTTTACATGCAAAATTGAACCTTGAAGCAGGCGGATACACTGCTGGATGCCTTGCACTGAGCCCTGTTCGGCAAGCATGTATACGGTGCAGTCGGAGTAAACGGAACTATGACGTCACACCGAACACAATTTTGCGCTTGCAGTCGACAAATGTGAGAGAGATGAGACGTTTGTGGTGCAATTGCGGGCGCGGTGCTCAATCCGCAGATAAAGTCGTGTTGGGTCGGTCCCGCTTGTTTTTTTTTGGTAGAATTTGTAACTTTATGGTTGTGAGACATAACTCCAGCTTAATCAGTATCTAGAACCTGTGACTATGACTGATGCTGATGAAAGTCAGCTGCTTCCTGCCTTTGTTAAGATTTTGGATGATGCGTTTCGAAACATTGACGATGAGTGAAGATGGGTGGATGATGGATGGTTACGCAGTTAATATATACGTGCAGTTTTCGACATGGGCGTCCGAGGAAGTAAAATAAGGGGAGGAACCTAGGAACGGCGAAACCTGGCGTTTTGAATTCAGGCATCTAACATTTAGTCATGGAAATTAGGTAAATTTGCACTTTCAGGTAATGTAGAATTCATGAATGGTGGTAAGATGTGTAAAACTTGTCTTGTGGATACCTTACGGTGCAATAGTACTGGCAATGACTGGAAAGGATCTACTCAGAATCTGGGGGTGTCACTTTGTATGCACTGGATCCCAATAATTAATTTCCCCCTTTCCAATGAGACCAAATATTCAGCTTTGCCATTTAGCTTTGAACAATGGAGGTGGCATTCCAGAATGCTTGAGTGCACCCTCTGCTCAGCAAGTTTTTTTTCCTGCTGAATTCAGACCATCGCTATTGAAATCAGTGACAATATTTTCCCTGTGAAGTGTCACCCTATAACACCCTTACACTTCACCACAATAGGTGTGTTGTGATGATTGCCTGCATTGTCTGGCTGCTGGGATGCCTCATCATTGTCACAAAAGGAGTCCACAGGTTCTGATGCATCTGCTGATTGATGTGATTTTAAGCCGTGAATATCTTGCTGGTATTTAGTTCCTGAAGAAACAGTAGATGCTGATGCTAGGCAATCTTCAAGTCCATTCCATGCCTTTTTCTGATTTTTCTCCCCAGGATTGTGGCACCAGATGTACCTCTTCCTCCAGGAGTTGGTGTACCTTCTTTTGTACTACCTGGTGCACATGATGCACCTCCAGCTGTATGCTAGATGAGAGCCTTGGTCTTCTGGCTTCACAAAGGACAATAGCATTTTACAGGTGCCATATTTCCAGAAATGAAATCCTGAGCTGATGGTACCATTTCCCAGTGACCAATTTTCATGCCAGATCTACATCATCAGTGTCAAAAGCTGACATAAATGCATAGAAGCCCATACACCAATTTGCAAAAAAAATATTTGTATGATGCTTTCTGATGATTTGAATGAATTTAATTTGCATTTTATTGGTAAATGACAAATTTTTAAGATATAAGCAGTTGAAATTAAAGTACTTATATCTCAATAAGTAGTCAGTTCACCAACAAAATGTCAATTTCACTCAAGTACTATAAAAACACCACAAAAACATGTTTAACCATGAAGATACATGCGATTCCCTCTTCGCCACTAAAAGATGGGAAAGGTGTGGGATTGAACATAAATCTTTGGTGGGGATATATACAATGAAGAAAAATGCAAACTTGCAAGTAAAAACCTAACCTTCCGATGTTCAATCACCAAAAACTTCATAATGTTGGTTTGCCTGTAGGCTATAACTTACTGATGTTGGGTACTATAAAATGCACTGATGTTAGGTCACCCAAAGCCCATTGATGTTGCATTTCCTAAAACTTACTGATGCTGAATTGTGTAATATCACTGTCACAAAAGGATTCTGCATCATCCATTGTGCCAATGCAATGGTGTGACATGAAATAGGGAATATCTTGCCTACATGTGATTTACTAAATAAATGGTAGATGAATAAGCTGCTAGGTAATCCTCAGCACATCCAGTCCATATGTTTTTCTCCAATTTGTGCTAATGGGCTTCTACAGGGCTTCTTTAGTTTTGAAAAGTGCAAAATCATGCATGTAGGTAGGCAGCATATGAAGGCTCCATACTTGATGGGTGGCCAAGTACTATCTGTGACTCAGCAGGAGGACTTAGGTGTTATTTTGAACACAAAATTGCAGGCATCAGAACAGACCAAAGAAGCCAGGAAGAAGGTACTAAAAATACTTGGGACAATAAATAGGAATGTATCATACAAAAGTGAGGAAGTCATCAGGAAGCTTTACTATGCATATGTCAGGCCACATTTGGAATACTGTGTCCAAGCTTGGTCCCCTAGTTATGAAAAAGATTGTTGGCTGGCATAACCGGGCATATGAGGAAAGATTGAGAAAAAAATTGAATATGTTTTCACTGATATATAGAAGGCTGAGAGGACATCTCAAGGTCTTTAAAATGTGTTCGTCAGGAACAGGGATATCTCAGGGAAATGTTTGAATTTAACAAATCATGCAATTAGAGGTCATCAATTCAAAATTAAAGTGAATCACAGCAGGACAAGGTTAAGACAGTATTTCTTCACCAACAGGGTAGTAGAACACTGGAACCAGCTGCCAGAAACCATTGTCAGTAGCAGCACACTGAACATCTTTAAAAACAGCATAGACAATCATTATCAGAATAGAGGGCTTGTTTTTCTGTATTCCAGGGACGGTTGATCAACAGATTTGGTGGGCAACTGGTTCAGTGTCCAGAGTGCAACCAAGAAGGGCCCTTGTGGCTCATAGTTGCACTGATCTTTTATGTCTTTGTCTTTACAGAAATACCAAAGACCAATGTAAATGACAAGTAACCTTGAGTTAAAGCCATTTTATTTCTGCACAGATCATTGGGAGAACAAGGCTGTAAGGACCAAAAAGGACAAAACAATCTGGTTGATGGTTTCGTCAGGCCACATTTGGAATACTGTGTCCAAGCTTGGTCCCCTAGTTATGAAAAAGATTGTTGGCTTTTGGAGAGAGTACAAAAGAGGGCAACACAAATGGTTAATGGTATAGGGAACCTGGCATATGAGGAAAGGTTGAAAAAATTGAATATGTTTTCACTGAGATATAGAAGGCTGAGAGGAGATCTCAAGGTCTATAAAATGTGTTTGTCAGGAACAGGGATATCTCAGGGAAATGCTTGAATTTAACAAATGATGCAATTAGAGGTCATCAATTCAAAATTAAAGTGAATCACAGCAGGACAAGGTTAAGACAGTATTTCTTCACCAACAGGGTAGTAGAACACTGGAACCAGCTGCCAGAAACCATTGTCAGTAGCAGCACACTGAACACCTTTAAAAACAGCATAGACAATCATTATCAGAATAGAGGGCTCATTTTTTATGTATTCCACGGACGGTTGATCAACGGATTTGGTGGGCAACTGGTTCAGTGTCCAGAGTGCAACCAAGAAGGGCCCTTGTGGCTCATAGTTGCACTGATCTTTTATGTCTTTGTCTTTACAGAAATACCAAAGGCCAATGTAAATGGCAAGTAACCTTGAGTTAAAGCCATTTGATTTCTGCAGAGCTCTTTGGAAGAACAAGGCTGTAATGACCAAAAAGGACGAAACAATCTGGTTGATTGATTATTTGGGCTTAAGGGTGCATACTTTAACCGGCGACCACTTAATGCGTGAAATCCTCCTGGAAGTATGTATCTACCTCCCCGGCCATAACCAGCCCTACTCCAGCCTTGTCTCAACTGCGTCAGCCACGCACAAGTTAACTTGCAGTCGGTGTTTACGCGATTTTCCGACTACACCGCCTGCACCGACTACAATGTGTGACGTCATAGCAAAAGTGCCTGAGGTGAAACTCTGACGCGTTTGATTGGCTCCTTGTTTTCCGCTTACTCCGACTGCACCGTATACATGCTTGCCGAACAGGGCTCTGGATTACACTTCTGGAAGATTGCCGGTGAGCTAGTGTTTCCTGGTATTGGTAGGTTTTTATAGTTAGGTAGGTAGGTTGGTACCTACCTAAGCAGGCATATTTGAACAGAATGTATTGGGAAAACAGTACATTTGTGTTTTCAGGTGTTTGACGAATTCTTGGATTTTTTCCAAAGCAGCATTCATGGGTAAATTTGCGAATCAAGGTGACTTTATTTGTGGATTTTTTTTAATACGATGTTTTTAACCTGATTAAGACGACGCGACCACTCATTGTCTCCACAAATGATTACTTAGTAGTGAATGGTGGTCGATACAATTGATGATGTCACAGGTATGGTACAGAGGAATTGTGATATATTAATGGCATTTTATGAGCTAATGCTGCAAACATTTACATACCTTCCTTAATGGGACGGTCCAGGCTGTGGTTTGTTTGTTTGTACCCAGATGGTATCAGACCGACCAGCATGGCACTCAGACTGCAACTTATAGTTTTGATGCTTCAAGAAGGAAATTATGAATCTTGAGGCCATGTAATTCCTTCAAAAACAAATACTGGCAGACCCTGGAACAATTTGGGGAAATAACCTCACTGGGAACCACACAGTGTTGTCTGAAAAAATTATACACTTGTTTGACTGTCCTCAAAAGAAAATGGGATAATTTTGTTAGTTACTGCTGGAATGCATCCTGTACATGGTGAACCCACCCTTACATCGATACTTGTGGCTGAGTGGCTGTATTGCTTGTCAGCTGACTTCTGCTTTGTCAATCAAGAATTGAAAAATTACATATAAATAGATAAACTATAGAAAACAATAACCTAACCTAACCTAGACTGAACCTAGAACATAGCATAATAAATATCCTCTGTTAAATGTCACATGATCTAACATGACATAACCTAACCTAACCTAACCAGAACAACCAGAATCATCCCAAACTAACTTTTCCACCCTGACACCATCAAATCTCAGTAGACATTGTTAGTGCTGCCATTAATGCTAACAGCATTGCAAGGAACTTCCGGCCTTGATTGAATGTTCCAGATGCATGTGGTTGTGAATGTTGAGTGTTTGGAATGACATGGAATGAAGCCAGAAACATAGGTTTTTTTTAGGTGTTTTTGAGGTAGAGTGAAAATTATGATGGTGTATTTTTTGCCAACAGAAAAGTAATCTTTTGCTGAGCAAATGAGTGATTGCATCATCTTAATCACTTTAAAATACATTGTATTTGAAAACAAATTAAATCAAAATTTACCTCGATCTGCAATAATACCCATTTATGAAGGTGATTAAGATGATGCAACTGCTAATTTCCTCTGCAAATGCTTACTTTTTCAGTTGGCAAGCAAGATAACACAAAAAGGTACCTTCAAGTTAGGTATGTACTTAGGTAGGTACTGACTTACCAGCCTTTCAAATATAGCATACAAAATAAGGCATTATTGCAATTTAAGGTAACCATGAGACAAGTTTTACACACATTTTACATCCATGAAGCATACAAAGATGTTAGGCTTGGTTAAGCTATGTTTGGTTGGGCTTTTGTTGTAAGTTAGAAAAATGTTAAATAGAAATAATGAACAAATTGAGTTTTTCTTAAAAACAGTTCAAGTTAGGTTAGGTTAACAAAAACCTTAAGTTAGGTTAGGTTTTTGAATTGTATTAAAAAAAAATTTGGAATTTTCAATTCAAAGGGGACTTTGCTTTCTGGAATGGAAGGTCAGGTGGTATTGTTGCAGTTTAAGGTAACCAAGAGACAAGTTTTACACACAGTTTGCCTCCATGAAGCATACAAAGGGGCTAGGTTTGGTTATGTTAGGTTAGGTAAGGGTTTTGCTATAAATTATTTTAAATATTACATTTTTTAAATTATTTTTTTTCCTTCAAAAGCAGTTCAAGATGGCTTAGGTTAGTTTAGGTTAGGTTTTTCAGATGAATTTTTTAAAGAAAAAAATGTTTGGAAATTTCCATTAAAATCATTGCTTTCTTGCATGGAAGGTTAGGTAGCTTATAACTCCAAACCACTTTTGAGGTGTTATTTCACCTTCCAACTGAAAAGTATGCTTTTGGAGAGGATATGAGCTGTCACATCTTGTTCAGCACACTCATATACCCACATTGCATTATAAAATAAATTCCAACAAATCAGTTTATAGTATCCACAAAACAAGCTTTACACACATTTTACCTCCATGAAGAAAACAAAGGGGTTAAGTTTTGTAAGGTGATGTTAGGTTTGGCTTTTGTTTCAAGTTCAAGAAGTGTTCAACATTATGTTCTGACATTTTTTCTTCCCTAAAGACAGGTCAGGCTAGATTCAGTTTTTTTTAAGCTGGATTTTTTTTAAAGCAAGAAATGTGAAGATTTTTAATGAAAAAAATACTTTGTTTTCTTGCATGTAATGCTAGGTTATGCTACATTTTTTCTTTCTTTTGAACATTATTTTATGCTGTTGCCCAATTCCAAGCCTTTTTTTGTGTTATCTTGCCTGCCAACTGAAAAGTGTGGATTTGCATATTAAATGAGTGGTCACATTATGTTAGCCACATTCCTGAACATTGCATTGGAAGAAGAAATTACAAACTTAAATTACCTGAACATTAAACCCCCCCCCCCCCCCCCAAAGGGGGGGAAAAAAAAAACACGGAAATTTGGCCGTTTATGCCTGTGGTATGCATCTTACTGACATTTTTTCCAATTGATTCAGCCACCCCAGGAGGATTGCATCCACCTTTCATGATACAGAATTGATCAAGGAACCTCACCATTCTTCTTATTGATTATTCCACTTGTGTGATGCGAAGTCTGTGAGATGGAGCCCATTTCGCCAAAGGGTCTGCCCATCGCGTTGATTTCTAAAATGATCAGAGGGGGAAGTACAGAGGAAAAAGGAGACCGAAAAGGAAGGGGGGGGTCCATTCCATAGGGTCCCATGTTAGAAGTTGAAAATTATTGTGGGTGGGGAAGTAAGCATTGAGGGGGCAGTTTCACGCTGGAAGATAAGAATGGGCAGTCCTGCTTTCGCCTCCACCCTCCTTGCTCTCTAGATATGTGGCTGATATTTTCTGGTGGAGTGATTTACACAACTGAATGAGAGAGTACAGGATTTGGCATACCCACCAATCTGCAAAGAGGATTGAGCGGAAGTTCCATGGAAGGTACAAGCCCCCTCCCCCTACACCATACCACTGACCGATTATGATTTTGCCAGGGAGGCGTCATTTCTCCACAGGGGCGGCTCTTCTTGATCCCAGAACATTTGGACGGGGTACACTCCGATCTCCCAGAGGGGCACCATTGGTTTTTGTCTGAAGAGTGCCTTTCGCCGAAAAATTCGCGGCGTGCATTCGGACTCCCAGAGGACTGCCGTTCCCAGACCGAGGAGCTCGTTGCGCTGATATATTCGAGGGAGGGAGTACACTGGAACCTCCAAAAGAGGCATCCTTCAGGGCATAAGGGGCGCCACTTTCGCTTCCTCCCCCTTGGATCAGCCCTTGCAACATACCCTAACTGGCAACGCCACTACCTCTCGCCGATTTGCTACCACTTGCCGGTCGTTCGACTCAGGAGTGTTGTTTTATATACCTTTGAGGGGAACTTCCACCTCAATGTTTGGTTAACCTACCCCCGCAATTATTTCAACTTCTAACACAGAAGCCAATGGAATGTGCCCCCCCCAATTCATTTTGCTCTGCCCATTGCCTTCATGTACTTTGCCCTGTCCAATCATTTCAAGATCAAGATAAAGATGGAGAGATAAGAGATAAAGATTCAAGATAAAGATCATCAAGATATCAACATGGGTGGGCCAACCCTTAGGGCGAGGGTGCTCCCTCTCACAGATGCCTTCACTTCTCACCATGACAACTTCTGAACAGAGCATAATAAATAAATAAGGAAAGAATGGCAGGGTTCCTTGATCAATTAGGTATCATGAAAGGTTGATGCAATCCTCCTGGGATGGCTGAATCAATTGGGAAAAATGCCAATACGAAATGCGTACCCTGAACCCCCATAGGCACACAGCCTAAAACCAGCTGTGTTTCCATGTTTTTACTTACCCCCGCTAGGTGGGCTGATACACAAGCAGCTGTTGGTTTCCAATTCAGGCATACATAACCCATGCTTGTATCCAAATACATAGTCAGTTTACCAAAAAAAAACATTCATATAATATATTTATAAAAACTGGCTGTTTTTTAACAATGCAGATACAGTGTATTCCCTCTTTCCCAAACATAATGTGGAACAAATGAGAGGATGAATATGTAGTTTGGTGGTATAATATGTAATGAAACATAATGTAGGTATAACTGCAAAATAAAAAACCTAACCTAAACTAACGTACTGATATTGGATTGCCTATAACCTGCTGATGTTGAATCACCAAAAACCTACTGATGTTGGATTGCCCAACAATGTTGGATTGCCTAAAATCAAGCAATGTTGGATAGTGTAGTTCCATTATGTCACCAAGGGAGTCTACATTATCCACTGTGTCAATGTTAAGTGGTGTGATTTGAAAGTTTATTTCCTGCTTACATGTGATTTCCGAGATAAATGGTAAAGGAAGACGTTGCTAAGTAAGCTTCAACATGTCCAGTCCATACATTTTGGTCCAAATTGTGCTCAGGGGCTTATATGTAAATAATATATAAGCCCTGATGCCCACTTTCTGATGACACCTCTTCCGTTTTCGTGTGATGCTTCGTTTGGAGATTGTAGGGGCTTACAATGACCCTTCCCCTCCCCGAGACAGGGTGTGGGGATCTTGACTGGAATGACAGATTAATGTGTTCACAAGACATGCTTTGCACACATTAGTCCGAATAACACATGACTAACATCCCAGGATATTGAGAAGCACTGGTAATCACATCCACCACATATATGCTACCACTGCTACACAAGAAATGAGAGAAAACAAAATTTTAACATTTTTGCAAAAGCAACTTTTAAAGTGATACTGAAGGTCACACAGTAGCCTACAAAGTAGAAGTCGCCATTAGTCGCGAGTTGATCAAACTCTGGGCATAAAACGCTGGCTGTCGCCACATGTGGCTTGCTTTCTTCACTTGGAAATGCTCTAGGGTTAACACTGCCCTGTTCTGGGTTGGTTTGGTTTTTACGACACATCGATTGTTGAATCACGCCATCGCGGGCAAGAGTAGTTCGACATCTTGACCACATTTCAGACCACTGTCCCCCCTGTTCTGGGTTACATGCGATTGTTAATCAGAGCAGGAGTTCGACATCTTGCCACTTTCAGCCGTCCAGGTGGTTGCAACCTACCCATATGTTCGAAAACAGCACGAATATGGAGGAGGGCTATCAGGCCCAAATTACGTGCAAACCGGCGGGCATTCATCGCAGAACCTTCAATGTAAATTTCGTCATGTTAGGTCAGGCTGCCGACTTGTGACGATTCTTTGGGAACCTGCTCCCGCGGATTTCGGTAGGTTGCGCACTTCTCAAGTTTGAATTAAAATAGACTAAACTATGCATGGCACCCTTATGATATAAATATCACCGTGTTTTTCATTCCATTTCAAGACCGTCGAAGGGTGGCATAATCCAATAGCATTAACGTGTTCCTGTTAGAATCAGGACAAGTCACAGAGGGTCAATATGTAGTTTGGGTTTTCGGGCCCCAAACACATAATGTTGAGCCTTAGAGGGTAACGATGAACGCTGAATTCGAATTCATTACCCAAAGTTACCCTATGGAATACTTCGGATCACCTTTGGTAAACTGATCTTCGAACTGCACTGACCAAGTCAACACAGACACATGGTTCACAGTGGATCAAGACTGGTTCTAGAGTATGTGTTTGCTGATTTCGTATTAAACTGTCCTATTTATTCCATGGGGCAGCAAATTGCTTTGGGCGCAAAATCCCAAGCCCCATAGTAACTCCGCGTTGCTGGCTAGGCTATACTATAGGACGCTATGGGATGTTATGGAATGCTATAGGATCATGCGTCCCCTCGTTGGACATTGCTTGAATGTTGGACATGGGAATGTGTATTTCATAGGCATACCATGCATAATTCGCCATCTATTCTGGTCCGAACTTGAAGTGCGAAATATGCGGAACTCCACGGGAATTTGTTCCCGAACTGTTCACGACATGGGAACATATTCCAGATCAGTGACCTGACATGGACTGGTAACACATTTGATACAAAAAGTTCTGTAAGGAATATTCATAGGTCTGTGCAGAATTTCATTGCATTTTATCCAGTCATTTCTGTAATATGTTGGAGGAAAGAAGTGGACTTATGTATGCACCACACGCGCGGGCTAAAGCACGGTGCAAACTTGTAATAAAAAAAACAAACAATTACTACAACTAGAACACTACAATAACTAAAAACAAAAAAGGGTATCAAAAGACGCTCAATCAGAGATGCAGCCAAGGACGAGCACCCCTCCCCTTCCCCTTACCGAAACAATTACACTAGATGAGCGAAATTGTGTGATTCTCACCATGCCATGACAGACATTTTCGGCTCGTGCACGTGGTCTCGGGGCCGCGGTAGCTCAGTCGGCAGAGTGTCGGACTCTTGATTGCAAGATTGTGGGTTCGAATCTCGCAACCGGCGGCATTACCGAGTCCACCCGCGACCAACCGGCGTGAGAGGTTGGCGACGCTATATGGCCTAGCGGTTGAATGCGTCGTAAAAGAACCCAAAGGTGCACGTGGTCTCCGACCCAATCTAAATTGTTTCCCAATCTAAAATATGTTGCGTTACTTTGCCACCGGGCAGCACAAGCCCTATGTTACCAACACAAAATGTATGTCTGAGTACAGCCCCCCCTGCCCCCCCCCCCGGCCGCGGTACGTTCCGCCGCGCCTTACCTATGCATATTTGCGACTTATTCCATTGCCTGATGGTTTTGGCCGTTTTGGCGTAGTCTTCCTTCCAGGTTGGATAACATCATGTGTGTGCAGACTTAATTTGTGATAAAACTCGAAACTATGCATTTGTAGTGGGGAGAGTGTTGAAATTCTGGTTTATTATGTTGGAGAAGCATCCTGCATGGGTGCTTTTTCAACTGATCTTTCATCTGTACTCATAGCTAATGATACCAGAAACAACTCAAGGGTTCATCACTGTTTTCCAATTGTCATCTCCCAACTCACACCATGACTTGTGCAACCTGTGCAACCACCGGCTCCCACCATGACTTTTGTGCAACCTGTGCCATCACCAGCTCCCACCATGACTGTTGTGCAACTTCTGCAACAGGATCAAGGCCAGTTCCCAGCTCCCACCATGGCTGTTGTGCAACCTCTGCAACATAATCAAGGAGCAGGCAGGTCTGACACTTTCCACATCTCTGTTGCTTGTAGAAATATAGTGACACAAACATTTTTTTTCGATAAATTTGGTCCGAATTCTTGCTGGGGTGGCTTTATGGACCAGAGCCCTATTGCTAAGCAGAGCTTGTTGCGTGAACTCTGGCCCCACCACCCGATCCATCAATTATAGTTCAACGTGCAGCATTTTGACGAAAAGTTTAACGTGCCGTCAATGCACCGACACGTCCTCCCCGGTAGCTCGTCCCAGGCCTCATCGGGCCAATTGCCAACTGACTCTCCCAACCGGGGGTTAAATGCGAGCGCGTGAAGCCACTCGGACCCTGCGTTGCCAGGACAGGGGAGACCAGTGCAGGTCAGTGCTCTAAAAATAACTGAGCTACCGCGGCGGCATAACCAATTCACCAATTATAATCCAGACTGTTTGAGTAACCTGACATTAGTGGGTCTTAGGTGATCCAACATGTTCATCACTAAGCTTCCAGAACTATTTAATGTTGACAGCATTGCACAGATGCTTGCTATTGTAAACAAGTTGCATGCTTACATGCAAGTTGTAAGCATATGATTACGATTAATGAATATAGCTACAAGTTAGCATATTGTTCTTTGGCTGTTTTGTGTTGTTCATCACCTGGCATGGATTTTAAAAGTTATGCAGCTTCCCTTAGGAAGCGAGCGCAGTTTGCGGCGCCATTACGTGAATGGTGATGCGACATGTGAGATACAGTTTGAAGCTTTTGTCTGACGGTAAGTGAGAGGGGAACAAAACACAAAAACACATTTCTGTGTTCTGTATTGTGTCCATGTATTGCAGCATTGCACCATGGCGATGCACCCGCTCGCCGTCAGGCGCGCGGGCCATGCACTCCTGTGACCGTCCACACGCCGTCAGATGGGCGCAAAATGACCAATGCAGTCGACGCGCCCTGAAGCACAAATCCACCACCACCACACACCGTCAGATCACGACCACGACGATTGTGCCATTGCGTTCGGGGTTCGTTCGCGACACTGTGTCGACTACTCGGGACCACACACGCAAACCGATCACGTGACGACGCGACTGGTGATTCACCAGCACTAGCGATTGTGCAGTCAGCTGGCGATACGGTCGCTGCATTGGTCTAAGCCTCATTACCAGTAACACAGTGTCAGGCACTCGGTACAGTACAGTGGCGAGAGAGGCGCCACTAAATACATCGCAGGCTTCAGGCCGGTGGTAAGGACGGACTGGTATGAACGCCCAATGGACGGTGCTGCCCTCACGATGCCTGCCCGGTGACGCCCAATCTCTGGTTGATTTACTTGACGTTGGAGGCGCTGGAGTCGCACCCTGGGACAAGCTGGAGCTGTTGCGTCAGTTTTTGGGTTTTCTGCAGTGGCGGCGCGAGGCCGAGTCCGTCTCGTGAGTGATGCGCGGTCCTCAATCTCGGCCTGATCCGACTCCAGCTGCTTCTTGTTGATCGGGGAGCGCAGGTAGACGATGTGTGGCTTGTATTCGGCGACGCGAACCTCGTGCGAGCGCGCCTGGTTGCCCACTTGGAGCTGCGGTCGGTCCAGCTGCTGAACTGACTCGCGGCGCACCGTCTCGACTTTGCCTTCGAGCCGGAGATTGTCGGCTCGCTCTTGGCCGATGCGCTGCATCAGCATACCTCCGCCGCTCAACTGGGCAGTGCTCGGTCGCGTCTCAGCCGACTGCGTTCTGCCATCCGATCAGTGGCCGACAACACCTCGGTTCGCGGCTCGTGCGCCTCCGAACTGACTCTGTCGAGTCAAGGCTCCCCGGCAGGCTGGACAAACACCTCTGCAGTCGCGTCAGGCGTCGGCCTGGGTGTCGTCGCTGTTGCTTGCGTACAGATCGACGACCTCGTCTCGACGGCGGCGGAGGGGCCGCGGTAGCTCAGTCGGTAGAGTGTCGGACTCTTGATCGCAAGATTGTGGGTTCGAATCTCGCAACCGGCGGCATTGCAGCAGTCCAACTGGCGGCAATCCAACCGCGACCGTGAGAGGTTGGCGACGCTATATAACCTAGCGGTTGAATGCGTCGTAAATGAACCCAAGGTTCTTCTTCGACGACGGCGGCGGAGAGCGGTGACGAGGCGGTCGGCTGGTCACGCGTGGCGTTCAGCAGCGGGGTCACTGAGCTGCGCAGCTCCTCGCCGAGGCGGTCTGTCGCGCCGGCCACTGCCACGGCGCCCCGCTGGCCACAGCCGCCTCTCTGCCACAGACCGCAGCTGGGTGCCGTCGCCATTGAGGGCCACAGTCACCTGCAACAGTTGGATGGCTGCCGAGCGTCGCCCGGAAGCAGGAAAGGTCTCCAGTCGCCGATCACGCTACGCTAACCCATCCATACATTTATCCCGCCCAGTAGAATGGAATGCGATACTCAACATCTTATATAAAATCAGACTTGGAAAAAGTGTTGCTTTTGCAGTGCCCGAGTTCCTGCAACCCCTGGGCCAACCCGGGGTCCAGCACTAAGCGAGCTTTACTCGGGCGGCTACACCTCCAGCATTGTGCGTGGGAACTGCGCGCCACGACCAACTCATCCAGGAGTGTCTGGGGGGGGGGTTCCTCAAATGATCACATGTTTGCCGAAGGGCCTTAAACCCAAATAACTAACTAGCTTTTTCTCGGCTCCTGAAGTGAATTACACCCAACGAACTGGTGTGTATGTCCCCACATACATCACAATATCTCCACAAATGAATACGTACTGTGTAATTATAATGTATGTATACATTATCAAAAAAAAATAATTTCAGTACACCTTCGTAATATACCCACCTCTTTTGTATTTGTTCGTAGCAAAAACAGATCTCGGTACAATAGGCAGGACCGGCTATTCAATGTGGCGCGCGTGTCAACTGAAGCTGGGTGCCGGCTATTTACCTGTGCCGGGGCAGCCGGAGTGCTGGTGAGCTCCCCGGCTGTACAGCAAGCTTGGCGATATCACCTGCAAGCGTCCTGCTTCCTTCAAGGCATGCATTAAGCAATTCTTTCGGTCTGATTCTATTTTCTTAATTATTGAGAAGAGGTGTGGATGTAGGCATGTGTGGTATCCGTATGTAAGCTTCATGAGCTTGACCATCCTCTTTGCGTTGTCCTTGCTTTTCTCTTGGCTACGAATAGACTTCCTCGTGAACGAAATCATTTTCCTGGTGTAAGCACATTTGGTGACTCTGAAAAGTATGTATTTTCTGATAGGGGATTTTCACGTATTATCGGGTTAGCTGAATTGTGGGGACTACGAGCATGTTGACACTGAAACAATGAGCACCTTTCGTATAAAAATTAAGGAAGAATCACCTCACTCTCCCATCTCCCGACCTGAAGCAATTATTTTCACCGTGTTAGATCTTTTTAAAGATTGTCGCCCGCAATGCGATCAACATACTCGATGCGGCCTAAAGGCCCCTGCCCCCAAAGATTGTCGCCCAAAGCTAGCTCTTGTTTTGTTGCTCTCTCTTTCTCTCCTCTCTCTTTCTCTCCTCTCTCTTTCTCTCCTCTCTCTCTCTCTCTCTCTCTCTCTCTCTCTCTCTCTCTCTCTCTCTCTCTCTCTCTCTCCTCTCTCTCTCTCTCTCTCTCTCTTTCTCTCCTCTCTCTTTCTCTCCTCTCTCTTCTCTCTCTCTCCTCTCTCTCTCTCTCTCTCTCTCTCTCTCTCTCTCTCTCTCTTCTCTCTCTCTCTCTCTCTCTCTCTCTCTCTTTCTCTCTCTCTCTCTTCTCTCCTCTCTCTTCTCTCCTCTCTCTTTCTCTCCTCTCTCTTTCTCTCCTCTCTCTTTCTCTCCTCTCTCTTTCTCTCCTCTCTCTTTCTCTCCTCTCTCTTTCTCTCCTCTCTCTTTCTCTCCTCTCTCTTTCTCTCCTCTCTCTTTCTCTCCTCTCTCTCTCTCCTCTCTCTCTCTCTCTCTCTCTCTCTCTCGCTCTCGCTCTCTCTCTCGCTCTCCTCTCGCTCTCGCTCTCTCTCTCTCTCTCGCTCTCTCTCTCTCTCTCTCTCTCTCCATCTCCATCTCCATCTCCATCTCCATCTCCATCTCCATCTCCATCTCCATCTCCATCTCCATCTCCATCTCCATCTCCATCTCCATCTCCATCTCCATCTCCATCTCCATCTCCATCTCTATCTCTATCTCTATCTCTATCTATCTCTCTCTATCTCGCCCTCGCTCTCTCTTTCTCTTTTTCTCACTCTTTTTCTCTCTTTTTCTCTCTTTTTCTCTCTCTTTTTCTCTCTTTTTTCTCTCTTTTTCATCTCTTTTCATCTCTCTTTTTCATCTCTCTTTTCATCTCTTTTTCTCTCATCTCTCTTTTCATCTTCTCTCTTTTTCTGTATTTTTCTGTCTTTTTCTCTCTCTCTTTTTTCTCTCTTTTTCTCTCTTTCTCTGTTTTTCTTTCCCTTTTTCTCTCTTTTTCTCTCTGTTTCTCTATTCATCTATCTTTTTATCTGTTTTTCTCTGTTCATCTCTCTTTTCATCTCTTTTTCTCTCTTTTCTCCCTTTTTCTCTCTGTGTCCCTGTGCCTCTGTGCCTATATTCCTCCGTGCCTCTGTCTCTATCTCTCCATCTCTCTCATCTGTTTTATGCTTCTCCATGTGTCTTTTGGTACCCCTCTTACCACTTGTCAAATCCTGGATCTGCCCCAGATCCTAAATAATCTGGTACAATATCAGGGTTGTTTCATCCACAGGTACCATGGCAACCGGAGGCGACGATGTTCCCGAAGTGGACAGCAAAACTGCACCATTCCAGTTCTCAGAAACCCCCACCCTGGAGGGCTTGTAAGTATGGATAGCGATCTACTGTGTTGTAAGTTAGGTTGCATTTGAAGTAGTGATATCGCCTGAGAAATATGTCAACGGCCACTCGATGAACTGCGCATAAATTGGGCATGAGTTGAGTACAATTGTTCGAATGTATCTTTTATCATTGTCACATATATTGTACTCCAGATTTCAGGTAGGTATAATGAGTTATTCTTGCGTTTCACCTCTGACGTCTATGGTCTTATCGACGTCTGTGTTGATGCCTATATGTATGTGAACGTTGAGTAGACGCTATGGGAACATCGTCAGGCCCTTGTTCCTGGTGGCGGAGAGACAGCGAGTAACCAATAATTTTCATGGTCGTCTCTGAAACGAAAGGTTGTGGGTTCGAGCTCCACCGGGCGCTGGTCTTCGCCCGTGACTAATCGGCGTGGGAGGTTGACCAAAGCAGTCGACTCGTAAAGCCCAAAAAATCAACTAATTCTTGTTCCAGGCGAGCGAGCATGGTTCATTTCGCCTCTGATAGAGACTGGAATCAGTACCACACGCCACGAAATCTGCTCCTTGCCATGGTTGGTGAGGTTGGAGAGCTCTCCGAAATATTGTAAGTGTTGTTTGATCTGGCATATTTCCAGCGTGTAGCATGTCCCCGGTTCAGGCTTGGAGCTGCTCATATTGCTACGGAGCGGTTGGAGGACCTGTAGCGGGTCTTTCTCGTGCCACACGGCATGCTATTGGATACGGCATGAACTATTGGAAAACTTGTTGGGATTGGTGACGGCTATTCTGTTTGGATTGGAGTGCTGGGAAACTTCCGGTTTTACAAACAATTTAGACTCCTAACGTCAACTAGATTTTACTCCCATGGAGCAGTTGGTATGTTTAAAAATGCTTGAAAATTGTGTGTGTTGCACGAATCTTCATGACAATGTTTTATGTTTGTATCACATTCTTATTTTCACATGCAATATTGCACCCTGTGTATATCCAACTGCCTGATCTGTTTGTATAATTACGGTGGATCCGTGCCGTACTGGTCGTTGGGCCGGATCAGTCAATCAGTAACGACGCGTCGCCTCTGTCGTGCTATCCACCGCCGTCGGCATGGCAACGCTGTTGTGTCGCGCAGCCAGTGGCGCGGAGAGGTGCGGCCCGGCCTGCCCGGCTGGACGGCCGCCGACCGCACCCGGCTGGAGCACGAGCTCAGCGACGTGCTGCTCTACCTGGTGCGGCTGTCGCACGTGTGCGGCGTCGACCTGCCGGCCGCCGCCGCGCGCAAGATGACCCACAACGCCGCCAAGTACCCGGCCGACCGGGTGCGCAGCGACAGCAGGAAGTACAACGAGTACCCGGAGGTTCGGCAGCGAGAGACGCCCGACGGCGAGGAGAGCGGCTGAGGCTGTGTGGGTGTCGGGGACGTGCGAGGCGAGGTGAGAAGTGACGGTGGAGGTGCGATTGGAGTGCGACATACTGGAAGTTGTGTGTGATTGCAGTGTGTGTGGCTGTTCGTGTAGGGAAGGTACAGGGGAGCGTGCGATGTCAGCCAGTAGCATGTGAGATCGTATGCGGAAGGGGAAGAGGAAGTGAGGTGTATAAGACATGTTGCAGCCTCTGGAACGATGTTGGTTGCGGGAGCTGTTGGGATTTCTTTTGAAGGGAATGAACGGTCTTTGGTTGTGAATATATGTGGAAAAAGCACTTTCTGAGATCATCAGCTAAAAGATGGGAGATATCAGTTGAATAATGGTATTCAGAGATTAGGCGAACAAATTGCCCTTCACGCTTTGATGTAGTAGATGTTGGTTTGGAGTAATGTGCTCCTTGTCACATACCTGTGCTCTCCACGTACACAAACAATGCAATCATGCGGCAGAGCATAATGCACTTTTATGCTTGTCGCTACCAATGTTCTTGTGATGTTCCCGATTGATGCGGGTGGAATTTTGCGAAGCAAGTCGTTTGATCTTACATGTGAACGAAGCAGGCACAAGGATGTCTAGGAATTACGAGAGGTATGCGAGATTAATTAAATCTCAGCCCGAGGCGTACGGTTTTCGCATTTTCTTCTATTTTCCACCTTGAAATAGCAACAATGTTAGACAAATGATGCGGACTATCACGAATGCGTTTATGCTAATCAAAATGCTTCTGGACCATTCTGCATGGACGTAATGTTCCCATGGGCAATTATTGGGTATTTGAAGCTCAAACTGTAACCTTGGCATCGTATCTGTTATGTAGCATCAATGTCCTTTTTAACCCATCTTGTTAATTACCCTTAATTACAAATGAAGCCGTGATTACGGTTGCTAAGATCAAGACTGTGATACAGGGCCAGCTTGACATGGTTTCTGTCTGGTTCCTTGCTGTATATTTCCTCATGTTCCCGAACAATGTCTACTCAACTTGTTGACAACACTCGTGTTGTGATTTGCTCCAATACGCTATTTTTCGAATGGATATGGGTGATTGATGATGCTTCAGCAGCACAGAAGACTTCAGTTTGTGGCGCAGACGAGCCCGCTGTCACAAATTGAGAGCTTTCGTTGTGTGCGAATCAATGCGTTTGTATGTTGCGCCAGATCGACGTCCTACAATTTTGAGCCTCTTCCGACTGATGTTGACGCTGCCTGATAGCGTTTTCAGTAATTTGGTATCCACCTGATATCCAGTTTGGAATATTTATTCAATTACACACGTGCGAACAATCTGAGGGAATATTCCGTACAACTTCGGTGGGTTCATCTCGAACGGAAGCTGTATCGTACACGAGGTACTATTTTGGCGATATCTGGACCAATGGTTGTCGGGGTTTTGAGCTTAGTTTCCTGATGGATCAGTAGTCTCCCCGGGTGCACGGTCTGGATGTTCTGCTCAATGCAACTGAAGGCTTTCTATTCAGAGTGGCTCGCCAAGCTTTCCCAGGCCAAGTCTGCGCCGTGCTTGGGAGCCGGTGAAGAGGCTGAATGAGAGTTGTGCTGATCGCGAGTTGTCTTCTGGTGCGCGGTTGGCTGTATTTGGTGTTCAAGCTAAGCTATCGCCGGACCGGCGACATATCCAATATACCGGGTCGATGTTACGTTTTCATGTTGACTGCAGCCAAGCCAATGTGAAGTGAACATTCGCTGATTTCTTGTTCCTATTTCACCCGTCCATTTTCTTGTGTACGTGTTCTCATACTTCAGTTTTTATAATGTAATGTGGATGCAAATAAAAGGTGGAATGTTCTCTGGCATTATTGATCGGCAGCCTGCAGTCCTTTACGAGACGGTGGCGGGGAGTGGACCACAGGGTTGTACAGACCGCAGTACCACAGTATTGTACGATTTTTCGGATGTCTGCAATTGTCTGCAATTTCAGTGCGAAATTCTTGTGACTCAACGGTGGGTTGAGATGAATATCCCAGGCAGAAACTGACAGCTAACTAGGACCTTTGCCAGACAATCAAGTTTCACTCGTAATTACGAAGCAGTTTGTGTTCTCTTACTTGTAGGTACCAGGCGAAGACAAAAGACGTATTTAGTGAAAAGAGGCTCTCGCGAGCAAAAATTTCCAAAGATCGAACATGCTAAGTGATATCACACATGATGTAATCAATCATGAATCAATCATGAATTCCGTCGTGTACGGAAACGCTACTTCACGCGAAGTACATGCATTAAACGATTAACATGTGCAATGTAACGTGTTGCAGTTTACAAGAGCAGGAGGAAATGTTTTCAATTGGTATTGCACGGATTAAGTACGCAGAACATTTCATTATTTGTAAATGTATGCTTAGCTTTTCATTTTTGTCTTCTGCGGCTATGACGTACCAAATAACATCTACTGTTCTATCCGATTTATCATGTACCCCATAATAGGTTGAAACAAAGTGATAGGCTTGTATGCTGATATTTAGCCGGCGACTATTATATCTGGGTTCATTTGTTCATGTATGAGTTAGAAAAACAGTTGCATGTGCACGTTCCTCACGATGATTCACGATTGATGCTCCGACTGCCGCTTTCCGGCGCCTTCCAGCTCGCCCAGTTCACTACTCTTATTGCACACGAATTCACACAGTGAGGTGGTTTTTGGATCTTTGTATTCGTTTTTTTTTCTTCTTTGCTTCGTGGTTGACAAGTAACAGTGAACACTTGCGGCACATCATTGGACCCTCAGACCATCCTCGACGTGCTGCGATGGCGGACGGACTCCGCGACGCTACGAGGCGCTGCCCATGAAGAAGGCGCCACCAGGTTTGGCGGAGAGTTGGGCCCAGAAATAGACGACTCGTTGCTCAGGTCTTTGTTCGGCTCGGGCTAGTGGTTCGGTGAAGTGCGTTACTGAATGGAAAGGCCTTGGGGAGCTATCGTTTATTCTAGCCAAAGGAAGATTCGTGTGGAAAATGCGTTATTCAGGAGTGCTTGAGTAGATGTGCTGCGGGATGGTTACAAAGAGGAACGAGAAAATGTGCGCAGAAATACCAAGAATTGGCGTGCTGGCGTATTACTGGGTGCTGCTTGGCCGTTTTCAAAGTAAGACTGCCATTCTAAGACAAGGATGGTTGACTGAACAACACTTCAGTGCTGTGGATCACACTGAAAAGCGTAGTACTGAGGACCCGGCGTTGCTCCATAGCCCAGAGCTGCTCGCACTGCGTCGAAATTGGTCACTATTATGGTGTCGAAGAGTCGCCACTGGTGTTGCTCCACGCAGTAGTGTAGTTCGTCAGCATATGTGAACGAGAGCTTGGAATGATGAATCAAAAAGGACGAGGGTGCGTGTGCATTACATTGTGGACATTAGAAGCACTTTAGTGGTGCGTTGCACGTGGCTCAGCCTGGGTTCAAGGTTAGCTACTCCCGTTCACGGCGCATGCCATGAGAGAATGCTGGTGCAGGATGGTGCATTAGAATAGCTATGTGCATAGGGATAACTGGAACTAAGAACAGAGTCCGAAGCGGGGGCAGAAAAGGAGTGGAATGAGCGGTGGAATGTGGAGCCGAGAGTGGAAACTGCAGCGTGGAGTGATGCATAGAGCGTGGAGCAACAGAGCATGGAACAAGTTGGAGTGGAAGGCGAAGCCCAAGTGTGACATCCGTACCGATCCCAGCGCAGCCCGTCCCACCTACCAGCTCGTCCCACCTGCCAGCGCGCCCCGCCCACCAGCCCGTCCCACCCACTAGCCCGTCCCACCTGCCAGTCCATCCCACCTACCACCTCGTCGCACGCGAGTCGACGCCGGAAGCCCGCTCCGCCGCCGCAGCACGTAGACCCTTAACGCTAGACTGTAAATGCCTATAAATAACACGACATCAATTGGTCCCGTGGAAACCAGCCCGTGGTCGGGTCGACCCGAGTCGGGTCAGGCCGGACGCGGCCGGTGGCCGTCGCGCCGACCCCGCACGTGACCGCGCGCCGCGGCGCAGCCATTCGCCGCGGCGCGCCGCCAGGCCGTCCGTCCGTGCGCGCGCGACTCCCACCCTGTGGTCGGCGCGCGCGCGGCGTGTGCTGACGAGCCGCCGAGGCCCGGTGCGCCATCTGGCGCCCGCCGGCCTCGACGGCTCACGGATATCATTCGTCCTCTTCGTTCTGGTACGTGACGTAGCGCACCGAAGACTTGTCGTAGAGCGACTGCGGGCAGGCGGCTGTGGTCAGCGGTCGGGCACGGGTGTGGTTCGGGTGGTCCAGCGGCGCCGGTCCAGCGGCGATGTTGGCAACATGGTCCGCCCAGCTATAACCGAACAACATGACATCTACTTCTACGGGAGTTAGGCGCTTACTAAGAGGACCGCCCTCGCGATTCCAAAGCCCCAGACTATACGGCCAGTCCCCCATTGCTAGGGATTTTCTTCTAATCGCTCCATTAAATTTTAATCTTGTCTCTGATGTGAAAAAAGGCTCAGGTTTAAACAAAGCTGAAATAAACGATGCACACTTTACAATCAATATGGCGACGGTCGCCAAAGATTGATCTACTTCTGAAGGAAAAAAGACAATGACACAGAAGTCACCTCCATAATGCTGCTGTTGGACTGGTCAATCGCAAGTTCCGTCTGAATGTTCGTTCGTAGTTCAACAGCAGCAATTTGACACGCGTTACTGGACTGTATTCAATTGACAGGCCGGACGTTATCAGGCGCGAAGCGGTGCTCGGAATAAAAATAAGGCGCCAGGTGGTACTTGGTATAAAATTCAGCATTTGTTTGTGATACAATTGTGACTATGTCCGAAGTAATCGGTCACTGTATCTCCTACAATAATTTCGGATTTATCATTATATGCCTTTTCCCTGGAACCAAAAGGTATGTTTCTATTCGGTACTAATTACCACAATACACGAAGCCAGGAGCTGATTAAGACCATAGGTATAGCACGAAATCAGGTCAGAAATCAGTTGCTATGCCCATACACCAGGTCGTATTTGCTCACTTTCTTGCTTGTGTTCCTATCGACTTCGAAGTCTCAGACCCAGCCCGGAATCTTCTACGTGGGCACGATTGACTTCCCTTTGGGGTGTCTTTGATTCCGGTTTGTTTGGTAGGATTTTTTTGTTAGCATAAATATTTTATTGAATCGGCTAATTGGCCAGGCACAGCATTTTTCATAACTGTTACAGCTGAAATTCGCCTCGTAGCCCGTGCAGGCCAGCTTCTGTTTTAATTCTTTAGTTTTAATGCTGGTTTTCCTGTGCTTTGAGGAGCCCAACTAACCTCTTTCTCTGGTTGACGTGTGGGCGGGTTGCGCACGTAGTACAGCAGCGGGGCGTACAGCAGCGTGATGAACGCGATGCCGTACAGCATCCACTTGAAGCCGATGGACTTGACCAGTGTGCCGCTCAGTGCCGGACCTGTGGGCAGGCAGGCTCGCCGGATGGGATCACGGCGCTGAAGGTGTACTCGTCATTCGAAAAGGAAAACTCTTTGTCCTGGACGATGAGGGAGGAAGAGGGAGGTGAGCAGAACTAGAGAACCACAGGCGATAAGCATTGACATATAATACTTCTCAGAGTGCTCGGCTATTGACTGGGCAATGACTTGCATGACTGCATTACGTCGGGAAAGGTTCGCATGTTGTAAAAGCTATGCAAGAAGAACTACATTAAAAAGAAAGGGTGTGAACAAGAGGCTGTAGCGAAGAACGCCATTGGGTATACACTGCTTGTTAACACACCTATGTAAGTAATCAATGGTAATATTTGATTTGCCAATTTTCAGTGAGAGAGGGAAAGACGCATGGAAAAAGGAAACTGAAAAGAGAGGAAGATGAACGATAAAGTGAATAGGTGGACACAGTATGGTCGGAGCCAAAGTAAATACAAGTAGCTACCAAACAACTATTCCGAGGAACTTGGCCTCGTGCCCAAAGTTCGTCATTCAAGAGACCTTGCAATTATTTTGCTATGCGGACTCTGTCTTGTACTGTCATCCTATGCTACGACCCCTTCCCTATCCACATCAAAAGGCAGCCAGTCTGATTTAATACCGGGCAAGTGCTTCCCATCTCTTCCTTCTGCGCTGCACATTTCTTCTTAGGAATGCTATTATGCGAAGGTGAATTATGTATCAAATTGTACCCGACGAATTTTTACGCATGTTTAAAAAACACATTTCTAAATACCAACTTCTTGCTCATGTATGTGCTTCTTCTCATTTACGCAAGTTCTACCAGACAAACGTTTGGTTTGTTATGCCAACATTTGACAATCGTACGTTTACCTTTATGAACCTTTGCCCCCATGTCTTGTGTGTGTGTGTGGGGGGGGGGGCACTTCATACTGAACGATATTTCGCCTGCTGACATTTGCTTACGCACTTGAACTCATTGACCCTAGTACCGTACAGGTCAAGCCCCAAGTCAGGGATGGATTTTATGGAAGGTACTTCGGGGCGGGGAGGGAGGCAATGCCATATATGATGATTTAAAAACTTAATAGATTGATTGGCTCTAAAGTACTATATGTGAAATCTCTGCAATAATTATTTGAGGGGCTTCATCCGGTAAAAATATTGGAGTTGCATCCATTCCGCACCAATTTCTTTGCGTCGGATTTACTTTTCTTTGTAATGCGACCTTTTGCCAGGCGAGCTCTTGTCCTGCAAGCTACCACCAGTTGCGAAAATCGGCCCATTTTGGAGCATGAAGCGGGGCCAGTGGACTGCACACCATGCTGCACTGTGAGCCATTACTGTGAGCCATTACTGTGAGCCATTACGGCCCGTGTTGATACGGCCAATATCGGCCCGTGTTGGAACATGAAGCGGAGCCAGTGGTCTGCACACCATGCTGCACTGTGAGCCATTACTGTGAGCCATTACGGCCCGTGTTGATATCGGCCAATATCGGCCCGTGTTGGAACATGAAGCGGGGCCAGTGGTCTGCACACCATGCTGCACTGTGAGCCATTACTGTGAGACATTACTGTGAGCCATTACTGTGAGCCATTACTGTGAGCCATTACGGCCCGTGTTGATATCGGCCAATATCGGCCCGTGTTGGAACAGGAAGCGGAGCCAGTGGTCTGCACACCATGCTGCACTGTGAGCCATTACACATACATAGAAGATCACCGAAAGATCACCGAAAGATCATAGATCACCGAAACACGTCCGAGCTGAGCACACCACTGCACTGCAACATCATCTGAACACACCTCCGCACCGGAACACACCGGCACACCACCAGAGAGGAGCGCATTATAAGTGAGCTCTGACGCCACTGTGTCGGACCGAACGGACCTCGGACTCACCGGAACTCAGCAGGGCAGAGGCGCAACGGAACGTACCGGAACACTACAGCAGCGCGGCATATCGGGGCATCGCTGTATCGGGACACACCCTCACGCCACCGTGGCGGAACGAATCAGAACACTCCTGCATCAAGACGCATCGGAACACCATTGCACCGGAGCACGTCAGAACGCCACTGCACCTAACGGATCAGACACCACCGTACCGGAGCTGACCAGAGCGTGATTAAATCGGAACAGAATAGAACACTCCTGCACCGAAATACGCCAGAACGCGACTGCAACTGAGCACATCAGACCTGCACCGGACCTGACCACACTAGGCCTGCACAGTACCAGAGCACATTATACCTGCACTGTACTGGAGCACATTAGACCTACACAGGACCGGAGCACATCATGCCTACACTGGACCGGATCACATTAGACCTGCACTTGACCAGAACACATTAGACCAGCACTGTACTGGAGCACATTAGACCTGCGCTGGACCGGAGCACATCAGACCTGCACCGGACCCGAACTCGCCGTGACACCACCTAAAGTGATCGCTAACCTTATGGACCTTATGGACTGTTCACACCTAGCGTAATCTCAACGCACTGTCGGAATCGACGCAAAGCTAGCATGGGGCCCAATGAGTCTGCCGATTCTGCCATTGCGCCGGCCTTGCGTCAGCGGTCTGCCGAGTCCTACAAAACGCTGGCGATTTCCGAGCGGACAAAGTTGGATTTTCTCAACTTTTTCCGCTCGGCACACCAGCGGCCTTGACGCAAGGTCGACAGACTGCTCGGGATAAACTGCGGTCGCTATATTTGCAGATCTTCGATTATATATTTTCTGCTATATTTCCTATATCTGCTGTATTTGCTGATCTTCACTGGTCTGTCGACGCGTCGAAATTACGCCCAGTGTGTCGGGATTACGCCTAGTCCGTCATTGCGCTTGCTTTTTTGCGTCGAGATTACACTAGGTGTGAACAGTCCTTTATTCTGGCGTTATCTGACGAGTGCAATACGTGTCCACCGCACCCCAGACGAACGCTCAGTTGTTCCACACAGAGCACCTGACTCGCCACACAACAACATCAGCCCTCTCAAATGAGCGCCAAGCGACCTGAGTAGCCAAGGCGCCGTTGGGCCACACACCATCCACCCCGGCCACTCAAAGCAGCCGATCTCGCCGAGCGTCTGATCCCGCCGGCCGCCCGCCCGCTCTCACCGACGGCGAAGCCGAGGCAGAAGGCGACGTCGCCGATGCTGTAGACGCTGCCGTACACGGCCGCGTGTCGGATGTCCACCAGGTAGCCGAGCTGCGGCATCATGCTCGAGTCCACCATGCCGATGGCGAAGCCCAGGCCGGCGTTGGGCACGATCAGGTGGTTGATGCTGACCGCCAGCGGGATCTGCGCGTGGTGGCGGGGGCGAGTGACCAGCTGGCCTGTCCGGGTGGTGGGCAAGGCGAACTCATGGCTCCGTTAACTCATGCAATTTGTAGTGTTCAGGTGGGGAGGATGCTGATTGTTACGGGTCGGTGCTCTCCAGGCGTTGCATGGACCTATCGTCCCAGGAGCATGAAGCAACTACGAAGGGTCAAACCAGTAACATATAGTTTTTTTTTATCGCGAGGGAGCTTCTAGCTACAAAGGTGCCCGTCATTTCACGATGTGCCTCCCCATTGAACGGGGTGTCCTTCCGGTGGTGGGGTACCCTCCCCCCCCACTTTATGCTGTGCCATTCCAGTGGTGGGGTGCCACTCCAGTTGTGAGTCGCCTTTCTGTTTGTGGGGTATCCCCACTTGACGAAGTGCCCCATTGAACAGGATTCCCCTCATTGGATGTGGTGTGCAGGGCGAGGATATCCCTCAGGGCGCGGGTACCACTTATGGCGCCAGATGGGACGGAGCATGAAGAAACTAGGAAGCATATGCCACCTATCGACTCATGCATGCGTACATGCATATGTCTCTGTACCAAAGTTTAGCGGTCCTTAGCTTACGGTTAATCTATTGAAGTATACAATATCAAAATCAGGATTGTAGATTCATGTAGTATTAACAGTGGAAAAATGAGGTGTGCTTACAAACAATTTGAAGCCCGGACCAATAATGCAATTCAGCATTTAAAATAGACCATGAAATGCAAAAATAAAGAGAACATAACTTAACCAGTTGAGAAAATAGCATCGAAGATGACAACTACGATACATACCTATAAAATCCAAGCCTGGTCAATCTGGTAAATAACAGGAAAACCTGCCATTATAAATCAAACTGATTTAAAATCCAGCAGCTTGCTGAACGAAATAAACCACCAGTGTTCTAGACGTGGAGTGGTGCAGTACGTACACACATGAGGTAGACAGACGGCGATGATGGCCAGGCCAACCGAACCTAACCGACCTAACATAGCCTGGCCTAACCTAACCTAACCCTACCCGAGAAGTGATGCGGTACGAACATACATCTGGCAGACGGCGATGATGGCCAGGCGAACCGAACCTAACCGAACCGAACCGAACCTAATCTAACCGAACCTAGCCTAATCTAACCCAACCTAACCTGACCTAACCCAACCTAGCCTAAGCTAACATACACATGCAGTGGTGCAGTACGTACACACATGAGGCAGACGGCGATGATGACCAAGCCGATGAGGCTGGCCAGCCACCGGCCCACGCGGTGGCCGAGCGGGCCGAACAGGTTGGTGCCGATCAGATAGGAAATGGACGCGGGCAGGAAGATGGCGCCCAGCTGCCACTTCTTCGCCTTCATTGTGTCCATCATGTAGATGGGCAGCGACGGCTCCAGCATGGCGATGCCCGAGTTGGCGATGGTGATGGCTCCTGTAGGTGCAGATGGGCGGTGAGGTCACCAGTGATGCCAGCGGGGACGGCGGTGCTGGCATCCAGGAGGATGGGTGTAGTGTGGAGTGTCCACCTCACCGAATAGGGGGAGGTCAGCGTCAAAACCCAAGCTCCATGCTGGTTATGCGTGTGCTCCTCAGCATTCATGGTTAGTGACTGACGCGTAAGTGAGCGTAAACCAAAATAACGGTGAATGTTTCTGAATTGTTGGAAGTGCTTTAGTAGCCAGCTTGAAAGTTGGAAGACATGCAGATACCTCGACTGATGGCTGATCACACTGCAACCTGCGAGGGGACAACGAAAGAGGTGTCGAGTACATGTTGTAAAAATGACCTCACCACGTGATCAATATACGCTGCGATTGCGTCGAAAAATAGCTTTCAGGTTAACAAAAGAATGCTGTTTAATATCTTCGAATTTTCGAATTTAATTGAATTAATTTAAGCATGTCACCGGTGGCCGCTATGTTACACTAGACCTGCCGTCAATACTGCTGCTCCGACACTACTGCCAGGCGACACAACTGCTCCAACACTACTGGCAGGCGACACAAATACTCCGACACTATTGCCAGGCGGCACAACTACTCCTACACTATTGTCAGGCGACACAGCTGCTCCGACACCATTGTCAGGCGACACAGCTGCTCCGACACTACTGACACGTAACACAGCTGATCCAACATTACTGGCAGGCGACACAACTGCTCCAACATTGCTGCCAGGTGACAATACCGCTCCGACACTACTACCAGGCGACACAGCTGCTCCGACACCACTGGCAGGCGACATTACTTCTGCAAACTTCACTACTCCAGACGTTACTTCTACGCGACATTACTACTACGTGACATTGTTGCTGGATACATTACTGCTACAGCCATCACTGCTATGAGACTATTGCTGTCAGGCTACTACTGTGTGTCATTACTGCTACGGACCTTACTGCTCCAGACATTACTGATATAGTGCTTCGCAGCGCGACAATACTGCCACAAGACAATGCTGCTCCTGACATTGTCTCTGCGCGGCATTATGGTCATATTATTTACGGCTCCAGCGATCGCTGATATACTGCAAACTGCTGCATGACATTACCGTTCAGTGCTCCTGAGCTACTTTAACGCGACATTATTCCCAACTGATTTACTGTTCCAGATATTACTGCTGTGTTGCAGTACTGCTTCGCGATATCACTGTTGCACATCAAAGGTGATGTTGTTGGTAGACGTTTTTGCTGGGACTCATGGAAAGGAAGAGGTGAGAGGGGGAGAGGCCCACAATACTCACGAAGATAAAATATTTAGTGCACATCATAGGAGCCATGCTATGTTTGCTCTGAGTAGGAGCATAGAGTACCATATCCTGATCCTCCTCCCCGGTTCTTCACCCCTGAAAAGCACCCACAGTATTTTTTTTTACAAGGCAACACCGAGGTTCATCCATAAGTGTGCAGTCCGTGATACCATCCACCCGTGTCCCAATCCTTGTGAAGGTCACAACATCCTGCACTCAAATTCACCTTCATTAACTTCAGAATTTCAGCAAGTTTTCCTCCCTTGGTGCACCTCTGATAATTTGAAATCTTGCACCATGAAAAACGATGTGCATGAGAACGAAGCCAATGGCCGGATGCCGCATAGTACCCGTTCATTTAGCGTGATGCCCACTAGTGAATTGTTGGCGCAAATCCTCGTCGAATGACATGCAACTGCTAACGACTGTGTGATGGAGTGGACCTTTCCACCCATAAATAAGACAATTTGGGCGGTTCTCCATAATATTTCAACATCGCATAGATCAAGTACTTCTGATGGGAAATCCAAAAAACATTGGCAATTTTGATGAAGCACAAGACATGCGACCAAGAGTGGCGCTCCATCAAAATCATCTGGTAATAAGGCGATATAGCTTTAATGCAGAACTCTCCTTCAATGACCGCTTATACCAGAGAGGGAGAGGCTCTCGAAAGCGTAATATTGATGTCTGGAGGGGTAATGTCTGTGGCAATAGTGCCGCATAGTAGCGGTGTTGTGTAGAAGCAATGGCGATAGCAGTGGAGCGAGCAGCGGCAGCGTCGAGTAGTGGTAATATCGTGTGGACGTGCTGTTTGGAGCAGTGGAGTATGCAGCAGTAATGCCGTGGAACAGTATTGTCGCGCATAAATAATATCCGTACCAGTAAGTTTGTGGCAGTAATGTCGTGCAGCAGTAATATCGCGAACAAGCATTGTCAGTAGCAGAAATGTCTGCAGCAATAATGTCGTACAATGTCGAAAGATAACTAGCAGTAATGCCGCGTAGCAGTAATGCCACGTAGCAGTCATGTCAGTAGGAGCGAAGGCCGTAGCAGTAATGTCGTGTAACAGCAATGTGACGTGGGAGTAACGTCAGGAGTAGCAAAGCATGTAGCAGTACTGCCAAGTGGAGGTATTGCCGAGAGAGGTGATGTCTGTTACCGACAGACACTGCATGTCGCGCTGTGGTCTGCCGTTCGCGGGCAGCCGCGACATCGGGCTGGACACCGCATGTCTAGCGACGACGTGTTGGCTAGACCTGTGGGGCGTCCCCGGCGCGTCGCCCATATTTGTCCTGCGTATTTGCTGAACGCCGGCCGCGGCGCAGGTGCGAGGTGTTTTTGCGACCCGTCGACCCTTTTACACTGCATGTCGCGCGGTGGTCTGCCGTTGGCGGGCAGCCGCGACATCCGGCTAGACACCGCATGTCCAGCGAGACGTGTTTGCTCGACCGGTGGGGCGTTCCCGTCGCGTCGTCCGTATTTGTTCTGCCTATTGTTGAACGCCGGCCGCGGCGCAGGTGCGACCCGTGACCCATTTCTCTCCTTGTCTCAGCTGGGCCTTACCTTCATATATAAGCGGCGCGTCTACACCCTCTCGCTCTTCTTCTGTCGTCTTCGTCAGGTGCACTGCTACCTCTGCCGTCTCGCCGTCGCCAATATAGAAATGAGTACTTTGAGCGAGTGTTGAAGTGATAAGTGGAACAGTGAGTGATCAGTGAAGTGAATTGAGGAACCACACGCAGCACTGCTCGTTACGGCTGGGGCACCGTGCCTGACTGTTTTTCCCTGCTTTCTTTCCATGTTTTTCGTACTCCTTCATTTCCTAATGCCACTGCTCTCTTGAATTGGAGGGTTCCTTCACTCTTGAATTGGAGTGCTCTTATCTAGGTCCTAGCTCTCTTGAATTGGAGGGTTCCTTCACTCTTGAATTGGAGTGCTCTTATCTAGGTCCTAGCTCTCTTGAATTGGAGGGTTCCTTCACTCTTGAATTGGAGTGTTCTTGATTTGGCCACTGCTCTCTTGAATTGGAGAGTTCCTTTGTATCCCTTGAATTGGGGAGCTCTAACCTACAACCTCTATTATTACGTCCACCTTTATTTAGGTTACGTCGCTTATTTCTTATATTCTCCCATCACACATCTTTCCGACCTCTCACATTGCAATTATTTGTTCCGTTTCCTATTGTTATTCCAATAAATTCCTTTCACATGGTATTCCCGCTTATTTCTCCCTCGCTCTCTCTTCTATACCATTCTCTTTAGGCCTCTTGGCCATTCTACCCAATGCTGCAGGGCGCCAACCACATATATACAGTCCACTATGAGCGGTTGAGCACGGCGTCCGCAACAATGTCCGTAGCGTAAGTGGCAACTAGAGGGTCAAAAGGACGAACGTGTTGTTTGAGATCAAAGTTTTCACGTATTTTATTGGTTCAGCCAACACCTTGGGATATACATGTCATACGTCATGTTAGTACTCACAATTTTACTCGAAGCGTCTATTTTGAAAACTTTTATGTTATGCCATAGCCTAAATATTGTGAGAACGCACATCGCCTGCAAAAAAGGACAGCGCCACGAAAGAGCAAATGTTTTGTAACTTCAAATATCTTCTATAAATCACTAATGATGAATCATAGTTGAGGTACAACGACCTATTTTCGCGAAATTATTAATCTCATGAGGGATGCTTCAAAGAGAGGCCGAAGAGAACTGTGCTGATAGCCCCCATCATAAATCCCCGCCACACCGTCACACTGACCGGCACAGATGATGATGTACGGATCCTGGATCAGTTCTTTGAGAGAGGTCGCCTCCTCAGACCGTTTTCGGATGCCTGGTTGTAGAATTAATAGTTGCAGCACTGCGAAAATGATATCGATCATGTAAACCATCGTCTGGTAACATGGGCATCACATGTGTTTACACAATGTAGCTACTGGATAACATGTACTGAATGGAGTCGGCAGAAGAATAATGGAATATAGGAGTCGCATGATGCATATATATATATATATATATATATATATATATATATATATATATATATATATATATATATATATATATATATATATATATATATATATATATATATATTTATATATATATATATATATATATATATATATATATATATATATATATATATATATATATATATATATATATATATATATAATGTCAATCGGTCTGCATTTGTCATATCAATGGAGTTGGGTCCTCTGTATATTATGGTGGGTTGCCAGCACAATATGTCGTCTTGCACATTCCAACCAGTACTCCAATTATCATATTGTTCGTGCCAATGCTACAACGTGCAACGAAGACCGCTTAGAAGGAAAATTGAGAAACTATTACAATGCCTGGTGGGGCCTCATCTGCCACCGTTGTATCCTTTGTGTTTCGAGACATGGAATTTTAGTGATCGGACCTTTATAGATCAGTACTAAACATATCAAAAGCTCAACATATGAATACACTTTATGACGGTATGTGCAACAACGGTGCAGCTCACACCCATGACAAATGTGCTGCTACTTTCGTCAGCTAGCACAATCACAACTGTGTTGGCAACTGGTGCGCAATTGCGACACAAACACTTGCTATTTCCCAATAGCTGGCAAGTTTCCGTGTCAATAGATGAAAGTCGCTGCCACACTTTCTTGACCCATTGTGAACATCTCAAGCTCACCCAATAGCATTCCGGCGCTTGACTCTCTCGCTCTCTCTCTCTCTCTCTCTCTCTCTCTCTCTCTCTCTCTCTCCCTCTCTCTCTCTTTCTCTTTCTCTCTCTCTCTCTCACTCTTTCTCTCTCTCTCTCTATCTCTCTCTCTCTCTGTCTCTCACTCTATCTCTCTCTCCCTCTTTTTTCTCTCTCTCACTCTCTCTCTCTCTCCGGTCGCTTTGCCATGACGCGACACAGCCACGCCGCGAGACGTCTCTCACGTCACGCAACGACGACGTCACCGCCACGATGACGTCACCGCCACGCGACCGCGTCACTCACGTCCGTCGCCGAGCGCCAGCACGGCCAGCACGACGAACGGCACCGTCTTGCCGACGAACTCGAGCATGAAGCTGCCGAACGGCGGTCCGATCAGCACGCCCATGGCCAGGCCGCCGAGCGCGATGCCCATGGCGTTGCCGCGCTCCTTGTCGTCCGGGTAGCGCTCGGCCAGCATGCCCATGCCTGCCGGCGGCCGGCTGCCGTTACGGTGGGCCGGTGGCGGTGGGAGGGGCGGGCCGCAGTGAGTGGATGGAGGACGCAGAGTGGGAAGGCGGATGTGGAGCGGGCCGCATTGAATGGCTGGCGGGCACAGCGTGGGCTGGCGGATGTGGGGTGGGCTGGGCTGGGATGGGATGTGTGAGCTTAGCGCTGGCGTCCACTGTATGCGTTGCACTGCGTTGCCGCCGTTACGCTGGTAGACGGCGTGCACTGGTGGAGGAACATCGGGCGATGTCACCAACTCCTCAAGCACGGATTTCCACGACACTGTGGTGTTCTGTTTAGAACATTGACCTCGTCACTGCTGATGGCACAGTCGATGCTCGAGTGGGAATGGTGTCGTTGTTGTGGTGAACAGTCGCACCCAGATATTTCTCCAGAGAGCAATTTCCTCTTTGTATCTTTGCTATAACCTAGGAAGTTCAAGAAGATATTCAGGTCACCGCTCATCCAGATAAGAGGCCAGATTTGTAAACATTATCAGAGACACAGTGCTACGCATATAGGGGAAGGAAGGAAGGATGCTTGATAAAACTAGGCAACCGGGTGGAACATCGACCATGAGACTGGATTGCGATCAGTAGTGTCGCACTTCGCCGAACTGACGGCGAAGTGCGTCCCAGTCGCAAGTTGCTATAGGTATGGGGCTGGACACCAGAAAGCCTCATGACATGGTGTGGGACTGCATCTCAGTGTATCTCACGTGGCTGGTGCCGCATCACAGGATGTTGTCTGAGATGGGCTCAACAGAGTTCCAGATGTGTTGGGGCGATTTTGTGTCGTATTCGGAATGTCCGAGAGTTCCGAGAGTTCCGAGTGTTCCGAGTGACAGAATGTCCGAGTGTCCGAGCGTCAAACTTCGCCAGGTTTCGAAGTGCCATCCGTGATGGTGCAAGACTGTGCTGCGATACAAAACTGCAACCTGAGCTCAGAATGCTAACTGATTGCGAGATGCTCGTGTGAGGTGGGATTACACTGTGCTGCAGGGTGTCTCAGTAGAGATTGGCCGTGAGTGTGTCACACAGTGAGCCGCGCGGTGCCACCGCGTCTCACCTGAGATGCTGGAGCAGGAGGATCCGATGCCCTGCAGGGCTCTGGCGAGGAACAGAACCGAATACTGCTTTCCGAAGGCAAAAACTGGAACACAGTAGTGGCGGTTGAAGCACATCCGCCCGGGCCACAGCGGCACCCAGTGGCACCGACTGAGTGGCATTCGCCCGTCGAAACATGCCGCCGAGTTTCGCAGCTTAGCCGCCTTTGGTGCAGTGGCGTTCAGCATGGCATTGCATGGAAATCAAAGTTGTATCTGGGGGCTGCCGTAGCTGGGCTCGTAGGACGTTGGTCTCTTGACCGCACGGTCGCGGGTTCGAATTCCACAACCGGCCGGGCTACCGAGTCCTCCCGCAACCAACTGACGTGACTGGTTGGCAACGGTATACGACCCAGTGGTTGAATGCGTCTTAATAGACCCAAACACACAGTTGTATCTAAAGCTTCTAAATTTTACAACGCTTTAGACCTGCAGTACACTGGATAATTTTGTCTCCACAAAAGTTACTAGGAGGAAATATATTGTTTCCCATATGGCCAATAAGGGGAGAGGAGACGATATATTGTCCATCACTATCTTCGCAACTGATGGGCCGGTTGTGCCGATTGGAACGGTAATCGATTGCCGAGGACCTTTTACCGAGATAAAACACATTGCGTTGACCTGGAGGTTCCCAATGACGTCACTGGTCAGTTCAAATAAAACTCTCTGGCTGATTCTGAATGCATACATTTTGCCGCAATATATGGAACTCTATCATTATAATATTTTCAGTATGGATCCCTGCATGTCCCTTCCCCAGGAGATGGATCGCTGAACGCCGTTTTTTCTTTGGACAGGAGTTGCACTATGACTTCCTAAATTCCCATAAACCATAATATCATAAACGAAGATTCCTTGCCAGCGACTACTATTTTTTTCGACGGTGGCTCCTTTTCAGTATTTAATTGAATGGCGAAAAACATGTTGAAATTTTTCCCGGGATTATTGGTACATCCATGGCGCCCACAGTGCTCCTTAAAGGCCAAGATGCGTTCGCATTACAGGCCCAGTGCGTGCATCGAGATCCTAATGCGTGTATAGGCCTTCCGGCAGTGCTCTTGGTGGCCTACCGCGTGTTGTTGCTTCCTCTGGTGCGCTTTACAGGCTCCGTATCATTTTGACTCCGGATGCAGCTTGAAAGCTGCAGCGCGTGGTTGGACTTGCGGCGCCTCAACAGCGCCGGTCATATTCTCGCTGCCCCTAGCAAACTTTGGAGGCTCCCGGACACTTTTAGGTGCCCCGGTATTCCATGAGATATACTTCCTGTTCCATTCTTCGTACTTTTTTTCGCCCTCCCTCCGTGAGTTTTTCAGGTACATCTTGGGGTGATTTTAGTCCGTCAGGCGTATCATAAGGGCCTGGCGAGTTTTAGGACACCAGCATGACTTAGTGCCCCCGTTACGACTTCAGTAGCTCCTGACGCTTTAGAACACCCTCACGCCTGTTTATACCCCGGTCCTCTTTTATGGCTCCCGGACATTTTTTTACGAAACACAGGCTGTAGGTATTAGGGTTTCTTTCCACCCTAGCTTAAGGGGTCCTGGTACATTTTATGGAGCCCGGCGCGTTTTTACGGGCCCCATCCACTTCATGGGGCCAGGTACGCTTTGTGGGGCCACAAGCGCTTCATACAAACATCTTAATGTTTCATACTCCATCCATGCTTCCAAGTGCTCTTTATAGGCTTAGGGGTGTCTTAATGGCCTCCGACACGTGTCTAGGGGACCGATGCGTTTGTGGAACCCTGGATGCGAATTACTACTGACCTCTGGTCTGTGCAGAAAGCCTAATTCCGGCGCGCTTCGTGCGCGCGAAGTGGGGCCCACCTGACACGACGGGAGGGACCATGGTCCCATAACCCCTCCCCCATTGGTTCGATGCTGATTATTGGCCCCTCCAGCGTCCTCTGGGCTTCTTCATCTACTGTCGTAGGAACCGTGAATCGTCCTTGCCTTTTACACAGTAGCGTCCAGTGGCGAGAACTATTTCGCTCGCCTTTCGTCTGACGTCTCCTAAACATGGTGCTCATTTTCTTTTTTGAGCTCGATCGGGCCCTTTCACACCCGGAGCTCTTTAACATTTCGGCAGGCCGTCCCTTGCAGCCCTACTGACCTACTTACCTGCAAATATCAGTATTTTTATGCCGAGAGTGTTCATCAAGTGTAGTGGATATTCCGTGGATATTTATTTGCGTGTATTATTCATGTAATATGTATATACATATATATATATATATATATATATATATATATATATATATACGTATATATAGATATTGATATTGGATATATTTGCGTATATTATTCATGTAATGTATATATATATATATATATATATATATATATAAATATATATATATATATATATATATATATATATATATATATATATATATATATATATATATATATATATATATATATATATATATATATATATATATATATATATATATATATATATATATATATGCATACTTATATATCAGTTGTGATAAACATGCGCACGTTTAATACAAACGCACACAATCCATCGCCTTGCCACGATATCACTCAGATACTGGGTGGGGAGAAACCAATTGGCCAAGCTGCGGATATTCAAGCACACTCACTCAAGCGCCCAACACAGTCGGTCTCGCTCGGCGTGAGACTTGTCACCCGGAGTGGACAAGCACCATTCCATGCGTGCCGGCTCAATGCCCTGACATTGACCCATTGTGGACCCTGTCCACTGACGCAAAATAGCCCCTCAGCGCCAGATATGTCCCTCCAAGTGGTGTCACCCAACCGGAAGCCATTCACCTGAAAATGGGGTGTTCACTTGCTGCAAGGATAATTACCTGGGGGACGGTTACTGCTCATGGTGGCACTCATTGAATAGGGGGAAGCTCGCCGAGTTTCAGCTCGAAGCTCAAACGGAGGGTACTCTTCGACTTAAAACACTCACTGTGTTCTCTGACACTCACGAAGTTTCGTAGCACTCACTCAGTGTGGAAGCGAACATAATGATGAAGCCGGCGAACATTGGTATGCTGTAGCCAATCCTGAAAATCAGAACGGCTTCGTTAATTCTTGGTTTCACTGGGAGGGGAAAAACAAGACTAAGCGTTGAGACAATTAATCATTGATTTTCAGGGCTCACCGTGGCAGACATGATATAAGATATCGAAGTCACTACTAGCCCTAGTTTTATCGGAAGTTGGAAGCAAAAATTCATTCGCATTAAAACAAAACACATGGTACATATGAGCTATCCATTCGAAGGTCTGTCCATGTTGTATCACATTCACGTTTCTTGTGGTTATCACATACCACCTCGTTTCTAGCTTCTTTATACGTGCATGCTTGCCCGTAAGTGTTCTTTGCTATCATGCTGAAGCTTATTTATGGCCATTGCCGTGTGTAAATGCTAAGTGTTGGAAGGTGTCGTACGATACAAATTGGCGTGAATTTGAATCAGCGTCCATTCAAGAGCCATGAATACTTGGGGAAAAAACTAAGCCCGACGGAGGCATAGATGGGTCAGCAAATAAAAGCAGACACCACCGAGATCCAATCGTAACTGATACAGTCCGTGGCGCATCAGATCCAGCCGTGACTGATGCCGTCTCGTGTCGCATCAGATCCATCTTTGACTGATGCCGTCTCGTAGCGCATCAGATCCAGCCGTGACTGATGCCGTCTCGTGGCGCATCAGATCCAGCCGTGACTGATGCCGTCTCGTGGCGCATCAGATCCAGCCGTGACCGATTCTGTCTCGTGACGCATCCATGACTGATGCCGTCTCGTGGCGCATCAGATCCAGCCGTGACCAATTCTGTCTCGTGACGCATCCATGACTGATGCCGTCTCGTGGCGCATCAGATCCAGCCGTGACTGATGCCGTCTCGTGGCGCATCAGATCCAGCCGTGACCGATTCTGTCTCGTGACGCATCCATGACTGATGCCGTCTCGTGGCGCATCAGATCTAGCCGTGACCGATTCTATCTCGTGACGTATCCATGACTGATGCCGTCTCGTGGCGCATCAGATCCATTCGTGACTGATGCCGTCTCGTGACGCACCGGCTCCTGGGCGACAGACCATTGATCTGACGTGCACCGACTAAGTGGTCTCGTTAGTTGCTCTCGGCCTCGGCTCATCCGAGCCGATAAGATCAATGTCGGCCGGAACGGCGCGCACCGCTCGCTGTGTGTGGAGGTCAGCCGAGCACTGCGTCAGTTCCGCCAGGGCCGAGGCTCGCCAGATATCCGAGCACAGACAGGAGAGCGATTTCTTGATGGGCACGCAAAGCCTGGCGGGTCCAGGAGAATCGATGTCTTACCCTAGATATTCAATTACGGAAGTTAGTTAGTTGGTTATTTGGGCTTTAGGGCGCATCGACCATGTTGATCATATAACGCCTATTAATTACGGAAGAAATATGTAAGCCGATTCAAGCAATGAGGAAAATGACCATGTATTAGCTCATACGTCACGACCTAGAACATGTAATTAACAATAATATTTTAAACCATCGTTACGTCATTGATGGTAGCATTTGGTTGCCGAGCTGGGATATGTTCTCAAGTTAAAAATCTTATTCATTCAGTCAGCTATGCATCACAAAGTGGGAACTTTCGGTTGTTTCTACTTCTCTTTTCAGCCTTGGTACAAGTATTTGAATAGTTTGCTTTCTAATTCGAAGAGATGCACTGGAGACCGGCCATGATATTATGTTGGAGTGCAAACGTACTGGGAGGGAGAGGAAAGTAATTGAGGACATTTTGAAATCCAGAGCTGGGCACGGGAACTACATGAACACAAAGCCAGGATTTAGAATACCACCAGTGTATGGAATACTGATGTGGGTGATCAGGACATGTACGGACCAGCATTCAGCCGGTGCTGTTATTTGCCTCTTTGTGATACATTCCGATGCTTTTTGGGATGATGATGATGAATCCGATGCTTTTCATTCACGCTTTTTGGGATGCTTGTCGTTGGAAGTACAGCTAAAATGTGATCTGTCATGCCATTCAACCTTCAAGACGTTGCTACACCAATACATGGAACGATGCACGGGTTGCCAACGGTGGTGCATGTCAGGACGTCACATGCCAGTCAGTCCTGCAGTTGGTGAAGTGTGTGTGGCGTGGTGCGACAAGCCACGGCGAGCGAAATTACTGGAATGTCTTTAACGAGAGCGAAATGCGTCGCAGCCCGCTATGGCCCAGATCGAGTGTATGGCCGACCGGCCAGTTTGGTACGAAATCGCGAAAAGCAACGGTACTCCCGCAACCGCATACTTACAGAACCGGAGCAGACCATAGAGCACAAACGCAGAAGTAACAGCCCATGTGTGATGCCCATGAAGATTAGGCGATGACTTGTGACGTCACGGCACCACTCGTCAACTCTGTGTCGCATGTGATGCACACAAAGCGTGCGAGCACTCAACTCATTGGCAAGTTGATGCACGAATTCCCACCCATCGCCTTCTGCGCCCAACCGGGTCACCGGTGCTCATCGTGACCCGCATCCACTCTCCTCAATTATGCAAGTTCATTTCATCCACCGGAATCATCACCCCCCATTTCCAATTACAGGTATTCAGTGCAGTTTATAGGCCGGCTGACGGCGCAAATAAAATACCGCCGCCGACGTCGACCCACTCGACGGCACTCAGTATTCCACCGGGCGGGCGACGTCAATGCGGCGGCCCGCCGGCTCATTTTCCGGCCGTCATCGGCGCGCGCGCGCCTCCGCCCCGGCCGCCGCCACTCAAAAGGCGGCCGCCGTTCGGTATTCGGCCGTCGACGTCGACGACACGCGGGGCCCATTAGAGCGCGACCGTGCGTCGGACGGCCGTCGGCGGCGGCGGCCGGCTGCGAGGAATGTCGGCGCCGCGGCTCATACTCGGCGCGGCGGCGGCGGCGGAGACAACGGACCGGCGCCGGCGGCTGGCGGCGGCTGGCGGCGGCGGCGGCCGGCTGCGAGGAATGTCGGCGCCGCGGCTCATACTCGGCGCGGCGGCGGCGGAGACAACGGACCGGCGCCGGCGGTCGGGCGGCGGCGCCGGCTGCGAGGAATGTCGGCGCCGCGGCTCGTGCTCGGCGCGGCGGCGGCGGCGACAACGGACCGGCGCCGGCGGTCGGGCGGCGGCTGGCGGCGAGGAATGGCGGCGGCCGGCGGCTCATACTCGGCGCGGCGGCGGCGGCGGAGACAACGGACCGGCGCCGGCGGCTGGCGGCGGCTGGCGTCCGGTGGCCGTGGCCGCTGGCGCTGAGTTGTGTCGGTCAGCTGGACGTTGGGCGGGTGTGTGGAGCCGCTGTCGGTACCGAGCTGGACTTCAACACCCGCACGGGAGCATGCGGTGGTTAATTGGATTGCCAGCTGTTTGACGATTTGATATTGACGAGTGGTCTCTTCAGCGCGCACCTGAACTGAACGCTGTCGTGACAGAAACTTTTCTTCAGTTAATCTTATGAAGCTCTAGGGTGGGCATCTCAATTAGCAGGTCACGTGTGGGAGTCACTGCGATTTATTTAATGCTGCCCCTTGTGAGATGCGAGGCTGCCAGCTGCTTTCTAGTTTTGTTCTTCTTCAATGCATTTCACTGGGAACATCTTTGGGTAACATATATGCTCATCTGCCCATAATACATCGGTCAACGCATCTAGCAAATCAAGGAAAAGCAACGCACCACTTCTTATTAAGCTTAACCCTCATACTCCTACTGGTAATAGCAATCGTTTTATCATTCTTTCACTGATACAGAAGTCGTATTTTCCAAATTGCAACACTAAGATACGAACCGGTACATATAATACGCTTTCCCACGATAACAACATGACTAACAAAACCATTCCTATTTACGTGCGTCATAGGTGGGCGTAAAATGTTCATGAATTCTTGAAAACTTGACCAGGCAACAACAATCTTCTTTTAATTGGGTGCGCACTAGAGCAAATGGGTTGAGTCAAGATGACTTTCCACGCGAATTTGCTCTGTAGTTCTGCTAGCCGTTCACCGGGATTCAGACCAGCTACATACGAAGTGCGTACAATTTTTGAAACTATTTCCAATTTACTCTACATCCTACGTCCTACGTCTGTAATGTGTAATATTTACGACACGTACTGTTAGTGCTATGCGCCAATGTGGAATTTAGAAAAGATATCAGTGTAATCGATAGATTTGTATCTTGCACTACGTACGCACCTTCTGTTTGGTTGTCAGATAACTTCGGGTAGGGTATATTAGTCTTGGGCATGTCAGGCTAGGTTTTGTGACATGTGAGATGGAGAAAAGCTACGTCAGATATTTGTATTTGAGCAAACTCATGAGCTAAACAATGCACTCACTAAATAAGCTTAATACAAAATTATGGGAATTGATAACCGTAGTTTTATTTCGTTGGGCGACGAGAAGTGCTGAATGTGTTCACAATTATGCAACTTAATTGACATCAAAATATTCATATACAGTGCTATGTGAGATTTATGACCAAAGGAAAAAGGATTCTTCATTGAAAATTAGAGTTCTTCACCCGCGCCATCTCTCCAGTTAGATCTTCACACCCCATCCCTGGGAGGGGGGGGGGGAGGGTCATTAGAGACTCCGAAACTAGGCCTTGATCGAAAACGAATGGGGTACCACCGGAGAGCCCGTGACGAATAGGGTCAAAATGGTCTCATTTGTTATTTTTGGCAATTTTGAAAACCAAAATGTCGATTTCGGGGGGAAGAAAATCCATTCTCCACTTTATCGTCACCTGACCTCAGGCCACTTGATGAACGTCAAACAAATTGTACAAAGAACTTCTCATGTTTCTGCATGCATGGCTAAGTAAAATGATGTTAGAAGAGCATGCATGTTGCAAAAATAGGAAAACTGGGCAAAAATGGCCCAAAATTGGTCAGGTCGCTGACCTGACCTCAAGGACAAATCCGAGACATTGCATTTCAGAGACAGTGTCCAATTGCACTAACGTAGTAAGTTATATTTTTACATCTCTTCATGTGTTTTGGGTAGTCCTATTTGACCTGAGCTAGGTCAATGACCTTGTATGATCTGATGTTGAAATTTTCACTTAGAACGCAAAAACCTATAAAGGGAAGGGCAGAACAGAAAAAAAAGTTTTGCAACGCTACGTGCCGCCGTTTTCTCGCTATCTCGAATTACCTCATGGGCGCAGAAAAAGACCCTACGGGGACGGGTTAAGTTATTCAATGCCACGACACCAGCTAAGTTATCTGCTCTTCTGTCAATATTATCTTGAAAGCATAACAAATACCTAGGTATGTCTAGGTACTATTTGCTTAGATAAGCAATTCAGGTGTGAATGCTTTGCACACTTCCTATGACTAGCTTTGAGCACCTACTTAGATACCTACTTCCACTTCCACACAAGTAAGATAAGGTGCAGTTTTGTAGCATATATAATTTGGGGCGCTTGATTTCCTGTCTATAATAGCGCCGAGTTCTCTGCGAGTTCCGAGCCTCTGAGTACTCCACATTTGCTTGAACATACGCCTGCGGCCTTTGCGTGTTGGCTGTCAATAATAGCATGGAAATCCTCTGGAGGTATCCATAAACTTTGATAAAGTAACACTCGGTTAATATGAATGCACTGTTTATTTTTTCCAGCAAGACCAAGCGTACGAATCCGCAATGTTTGCTGGTTCCTGGCTCATAACCTTTCTATTTCAGGATGGCAAAACATCCAGGAATTTACATAGATATCAACTGACAGGTTCAACAACTAGACAACCAATTTCATTAACTATACATTAACATCAACTGACATATTTTGTGTGATTTTGTGTGTGTGTAACATCAAAAAGTGTTCTTCTTTAGCATGGTTTCGATTTTTTGCTCTTCCTTACATTTGGTGCTCCTTCCTTTTCAATTTTGCATACTTTATCACTTTACTTTAGCAAAGAAGTTGGCATTACAGTGCGACGCGAACTTTGATGGGAGTTGTTGCACTTACAGTACCTGTAGCACCACATTCTCCGCCCATGCCAATATTTCACTTTTGACGTTTTGACGTACGTACGGTTTGTTCATGCAAAAATATTTCAATGCACGTCCAAGAAACGTATTGGGACGAGGTCATGACCTGGATTGGATCCGCCCTAGATTCACTATTTTTGGCAGCCTAGAAGTAAATATTTCGACAAAATGTGCGTTCATTTTGTCGGAAGGTGTGCCAAATGTCAAAGTGTTGACAGCTCAGGAGTTAAGTGAGACAAATTTCAAATGGTCAAAATGACCTCTGCGCTGCAATATTTCACCATGAAAAGACCTCAATGCATTCTGCACCATTTTTTGGGACTGAGTGGCACAGATGAACCAACCCTTCCTGATCTGGCCGGGCTGTGTGGACAGGTCCCTCATGTAACGTGGACAATTCAAGTTCTCTTTAGACCAAAATTGGTACAACATTCTCCAGATCGTAATCAAACTCACAGGGTGGAGTAGGGCAGTGTCCCCAAGCATCCCGCGACTTCTGAAGCCACTCGTCTACCAACAAGACGCGTCGCAGACCAGATCGCCCCAACTCGTTCCCTGCATGCGCCGCCGCCGACGACGCTATTACTCTTGACAGCGCTGAGCTGGTCTCTGTCACCAAGCGTCCCTCAGCTACTTGGCCTCCCCGCGTGCACCTCGGCGACATGGAGCACCAGCCTAATAATACGCAGCAGAAAATCAATGATATCGTGTATCGGCCGATCCGATGAGACGCGCCATTCGATGGACCGCCCGCCACTGCCGCCTCCGTAGACAATGGCCCAACGAGGAAGCTCCACAGACGGCTACCGCAGCAGCCACGCAGACAGCGACACGATGGAACGGACTCCACAGGCGATGTGACCAGACGAAATGAGGCCCACAGGTAAGGACTCAACAAGACGGGGTCCACGGAGAAGAATCCAACGAAACGGGCGCCTCAGACAATGGTGCAGTGCGTCACATCCCAGAGATAATAGTAATTGTAGCAGCATCACCTACGATGGCGCAGCTGGACGGACTCCGGAGATAATAGTCCCGGTAGCAACCCCATCTGCAATAGCACAAACGGGCAGATTCCGGAGATAATAGTCATTGTAGCGGCCCACCTGCAATGGCCCAACGGGGCAGACTCCGCAAACAACGGCCACTTCGACGGCTCCGCAGGCGGTAAGTGACTCGCGACCGACTACGCAAAGGGTAGCATCCTCAGACAACAGCCGCAGAAACACTCAGCCGAAACACAGGCGCTGCAGTACAGCCACCGTGGCAACAGCTGTCGGCAGAGGCAGACTAGCCGCTGCCGTCGTCACCGTGTAGCTCGCAGCCTAATCTAATTGTGCCACAAATCACTCTGCCTCTGCTAATTAGCATGTTTGGCAGCCGTCCAACTAGTGTCGCAGCATTTTCACGGCTGTGGGCGGAACGACACGGCGGAATGGGAAGAGAATGAACATAGTAGAGAAGAGTAGACAAGCAGTAGAGTGCAAAGACGTCTCGAAGCACGAACGAGCGGTTTATACCCCCCTTTTAACTCTTGCTCTATGCAGTGGTGTAGTTTTTGTTCTCGGACCATGCGAAAGTGCATACAACTTCAACGCAATCAAAATGAGCAGCATTGCGCTGAGAAACAGTGGTACAAATCTACCTTATCCATAAAAGGGATGCAAACGAGTGTGCGAGCGCCGCCCGAGTGCGGGCTTGCGTTTGGGCGAAGCTGGTATGCGCTTAAACACTGATGTACTTCAGCACCACCGACAACAATGAGTACTAAGTACAAGAATAAAAACAGACCAGTGTCCTTAATAATCAAATATTCAGCGCTTGCGTCCTGGGCGTGGACGACCTTAATCATACGGCGGTTAGGTTCTTTTCCGTCACACACAACCGGGTTCCAGAACGTATAATATTAATACTTAGTGTCTTGGCTCAAATAGCATCCCTCATTTTCCCTCTTTTCTCTCTTCCTCTCTCTCTCCCTTTCTCTCTCTCTCCCCCCCCCCACACACACACACATACGCCCATGCGCGCCAAATAATCGTGAGGTTCCAGAGGATCTCAAATACTCGTTAGGTGCCAGAGGATCCCACACACGCGCAGTGACCTAGCTTCGCAGTGACTAGCTTCGCCCGAACACAAGCCCGCACACAGGCGGCGCTCGCACACTCGTTCGCATCTCCTTATATGGATACGGTAGATTCATACCACTGCTTCTCAGCGCAGTACTGCTCATTTTGATTGCGTTGGAGTTGGATGCACTTTTGCATGGCATGCACTTTAAAAACTGGTGTCATTTTTTCTCTCGTGACAATGATACTTTTGACTCGATTCACATCTGATCTCCACATTGACCTTCATTTTTAGTCATAACGGATCAAACGCGGCATTATTACAAAGTTCGCTAATGAATCCGTACTTGTTTCTCCATTGATTCTATTCCAATTAAGAATGCAATGACTCATTTTTTCAGGATACATTCTCTGATGAGGCTGGATGCCAGAATTGGGTCCCAGAATTTCATTCCGAAAACAATCCGCCGTTATCTTACTCCGCTGAGATAGGGTTGGAGAGTATAACCAGGTGTGGGTGCTTGTTATTTCGGGTTCATCACCAACGACAAGGTCAGTCTGCATCCGGTCGCTGTAACCGGTACTGGGATAAACACAATGGCAGGTTTGTCTTCATAACAAGTGTATGTTGGAAGTTTTCAACCACGTACCCTGCCACAAGGACGAATATAATCTAGACCTGAAGAAGAAAACCCAGAAGCTGCTATGAAGAGAAAACAAGCATCATCACGCTCTCAGCTGGCTGTCTTCTTCGTGCTCTAATTCTGTTGCGTTAAGTTTACTCATTTCTGAGCGCTCCAATTCATGAGGTGGGCGTAAAATGTGAAGTGCGGAGAATACGGAGAATACTAGCTGTGGTTTGTATCAGGTTTCGCAGGTTTCTTCCTTGCCATGCGGAGCGTAACAGTGCTGTAGACTGCACTGCCATGAATCTATTGAGGAATTCCCAACGCGTAATGCCCCATGTCCCACCAACAGTCCTGGAAATAATCCAGCCAATCACACACATTCAGTACTTCCAAGCGCACCAAGTGCGGCAGCCTCTTCAGCAGCGGCGCCACCGACCTGTTTGTCAGCGGTCCGATGAACGGGTTGGTGATGAGCTGGACGGCCGCCTTGGACGCGAACATGACGCCCACGTCGACGTTCTCCTCCACCAGCTCCCTGTGCCTCAGCTCCTCCGCACTGAGGGTGGTCGTCTGGACGGTGGTGGTTGCCAACTCGGCGGTGAGACCTGCGGCGGCGGTCGGTATGGTGTCACCGACACACCCACACCGCCGCACACACTCCCTCTCCCCACTCCGTGGCAGAGGTTAGCAGCTGGCGCTTGTTGGCAGCGGGCGGGACATCCGGCCTACTACGCACCGACGCCGAGTAGTCGCGTTTGCTCGAACCGAGAGGTCTGACAAATCACTGGCACATGAGATAGCCCGGCACGACATTTGTTTGACGATGCGGGGTTGTGAAGGTGCGGACAGGTGGCTCATGATTGTACGGCTCAATAAAGTGACGCTGCGGGGCTACGGGCAGGTGGCTCACGATTGTACGATTCACTAAAGTGACACGGTGGAGTTGTGAACAAGTGGCTCATGATTGTACGGCTCACTAAAGCGACACGGTGGAGTGGTGAACAAGTTGCATATGCTGCTTCGGGAGATATTTTTGCTTTCAAACGTACAGCATATTGTCGCTGCAAGCGAACTTGCGTCTAGAGACACACACACAGCGACAGACACTAAGCGAGTCGCTGTAAGCGATTGGGAGACAAGGACAGCTTCCCTTTGCAAGCAGATAGAGGGGCATTGCAAAGTTGGCTCAAACCGCAAACGCCGTGCAAGACTAACTCGCTGCGAATCTGGTGCCAAATTACAAACCAGCGAACTGCAATCGCTCTCGTACCGAAATAGTCTTGCGTGGAAATAATCCACCCCTGGGCTTGCCCTCACCCTCATTGTATCCGCATTGTGGAGAGTCAAGTGTGTGTTCATGTTCAAGAGAGTACTGCATAATAAAACATCCGTCGAGAAAACAGGCATCAATCTACCCTGCATGCAGCTCGTGCAGCCGCCTCAGTCCGGCACCGACCTGCTGTTTCGCCCGGCCCGTCTCCGGGCAGTCCCAGCTGGCTGAGGCTGCAGTTACAGCCGGGCAGCAGCGCCGCTGACGTCACCGCCGCCGCGGATGACGTCTCCGGTGGGTGTGACGTCATCGGCAGCGGCGTGGTGGAGAGAGCGTCCGCGACGGTGGTGGCTTCAGTGTCGCCCCGGTGGTGGAGAATGTACAAATACTCCGGCATGATGGGAACTGGAACAGTGCGCGCGTCTGGCACTGGCTGGAAATTGAATGATCTCATCCACCACGAAGATACTCGGTCCCCCTATCTTCGAGAACAAGGACAAAGGTACCGAAGGTTGTTGAAATGAAATAATAAAGTAATGCAATGCATGCAATATAATGTGTCTGTCGTGATTAGCATGAGCAAAAATGGACTGTCAAAGATAAAAACGTGTTATTTATCCAACAAAAAGAGACAAATGGTGCCGGTCTGTCGCCCAGAAGCTTCCGATCGAGCCGAGATAGTCACGTGACTGTCCTGCCACGTCAAAGTTATCGGCAGCCAGCAGTGTCACCCGGTCACCAGTCAGCCCACATTGGAACCGTCTGTCCAACGGGTGTACGCACGAGCAAGTCCGTAAAACGAACGAAAGAACATGCCAGATTGGCAAACGAACATGCCGGATGTGACGGGGCTGAAAACAAACAACACCCCCAGCAGGGCATCTTCGAGGGCATGACGTAACGTCGGCCAATTCTGGCGCCAAACGCACCACTATAACAGGCCTCCACCCAGCAGAAAGGCCAGCTTACCGACAACGGTGAGGAGCATGTTGTCCAGGAGCAGCGCTATGGCCACAATCACCAGCACGAGACGGCGGGACTCCCTGCAGCGCTGCAGGAAGCCGCCATGCTCCTCCAGCACCCCCATCGCGCCTCCCTGGGGTCACCTGGCTGTCAGACGACAGGTCAGTCACGAATGTCCAGGCGACAGGTCGGTCACTTCCTCCAGCACCCCCATCGCGCCTCCCTCGGGTCACTTGGCTGTCAGACGACAGGTGAGTCACAAATGTCCAGACGACAGGTCAGTCACTTCCTCTAGTACCCCCATCGCGCCTCCCTGGGGTCACCTGGCTATCAGACGACAGGTCAGTCACGATGCCGCCCTGCTCCTCCAGCACCCCCATCGCGCCTCCCTGGGGTCACCTGGCTATCAAACGACAGGTCAGTCACGAATATCCAGACGACAGGTCAGTCACTTCCTTCAGCACCACCATCGCGCCTCCCTGGGGTCACCTGGCTATCAAACGACAGGTCAGTCACGAATGTCCAGACGACAGGTCAGTCACTTCCTCTAGTACCCCCATCGCGCCTCCCTGGGGTCACCTGGCTGTCAGACGACGGGTCAGTCACGAATGTCCAGACGACAGGTCAGTCACTTCCTCCAGCACCCCCATCGCGCCTCCCTGGGGTCACCTGGCTGTCAGACGACGGGTCAGTCACGAATGTCCAGACGACAGGTCAGTCACTTCCTCCAGCACCCCCATCGCGCCTCCCTGGGGTCACCTGGCTGTCAGGCGACAAGTCGGTCACGAATGCTAAAAGCAGTCCTGACGCCATGCCAGTTACCTACTGCTGTCTCGATGACACGGTCAGTCACTGTTGTGATGACGACACATCAGTTACTGTTGTGATGACGACACGTCCGTCACTGTTGTGATGACGACACGTCAGTCACTGTTGTGATGACGACACTTCAGTCACTGTTGTAATAACGACACGCCAGTCACTGTTGTGATGACGACACGCCAGTCACTGTTATGGTGACTACATGTTAATCACTGTTGTTGTGACGACACGTCAGTCACAGTAGTCGTGACACAAAACGCATGTCAGCTACATTTGTGCCAACAACACATCAGTCACAGCCGCATTGACAACACGTCAGCCGGTTTCTCATGACATCGTTCGCAGCGCATATCGCCCTCCATGGAAACTGGCGCGCCATATGGTTGCACGTCACTCACATCATCTGACCTGACTCTGGCCTGAAACCATCGGCCCAGCCAGAACGGTGGAATATGGCCCCAACGTTGTGATTCAGAAGGTCCATGTAGTGCCTGCTCTCCTGTCTCCTCAAGCCGTAGCCATCCACATCGGTTTCAGAAGGCTCATGCAGTGCCTGCTCTCTTGTCCCCGAGCCGTAGCCATCCACGTCGTGTTTCAGAAGAGACATGCCTGCTCCCCCGTCCTAAAGCCGTAGCCATATCGTATCCATACGGCACCGCTTCCTCTTCCATTCGCACTACCAGCTACCGCCAACATTGCCAAGATTGCTCTCAGGGATGGATATTATGTGTTTTGACGAACCTTCGTACGTTTCTTAAGCACGTTCAAATTGGACATCGATTATAAAATATGCATAAACATCTCACCCCTTCATTACCGACGGGCTAAGCTCAAGGCAAGAAAAAAGTAGTACTAGTAACGAATCTTCCAACGCACATGCCTTCATGTTCGATTCGGGTCAACATACACGATCAAAACAAATACAAAATAGGCAATTAAAAAGATGCACACATAATAAAGAATGTACAAAGCATACCAGTTAAAGAAATCAATGAAATACATTAAAAGTAAAATGCCAATTAATAAGTAGCTAAAAATCAAAGTCAGCACAAGCCAATATTATTTTCTCACAAATTATAAACGCAAGCGCTCCACCATATAGTAGCGCAAAGCACAATTGAACCCTACTAGAATGCTAGGCATAAGCCATGGAAGCATTCTACAGGACTAAAGAAGTCATAAAGATGCCGCACTGTTCTTTCGCTAGACTACGCTAGGAACTTTGTGTTCAAATTTTCGATTCCCATTTTATCCAAAGTCGGAAGTCAGATTTAATAAAAATTCAAGAAAAAATGCAAAGCTTATTTCATGGTTAAACATCTTTGTATGGGCAGTGATTAAATTAACTTTGCTAATTTTTCTTGAAGCATAAACGACTTACTGGTGACCTGATCTGAGCGCACACTAATGATGAAGTTACTTGATGTTTTAAATGTTATACGACGATTTGTGTTCCAGACCAAAAGAAATGCTGACAGGGGCATGCAAAAATTACGGAGAGAAGTGGTAGGTCATTGCTAGAGCACACCCACCTATCTATCTATCAATACTACAATAGCTTAGTATGAGAGTCGTAAGCCGTTAGAATGGGTTGCTTTCAAGTGGCGTCGGTTCCACATCTCTGAACTTGTAAAAAATTAGATGTTCAATTTTGAAATCCAGCTTACCATATGCATATGGACAATTTGCATATTCGGCTAGACAATACCCGTTCCATGCGGCACCCGTCTCTACGAATAGTCGAGACGAAGCCTGTGCAGTGCCGCGGTGCCCCTGCACACTGCGTAGTGTTCGATTTGCTACGCAGCCACGATAAGCCGTAGTGATCTCTTGCCGTATACATTGATTCTATCTGCTGTGATCTGTAAATATTGATCCTTTCCGTGGCATGCAGGGTTCACTGGGTCATTTAGCTCAGAGTGGTTATTTTCGGAGACCATGCAGTGACAACTGGGTCTTTAAACCAAGTCCAGACGCAAGAGTAGAACATCATCTGTGCCGACGAACGAAGATGATGTTTATATCTAATCATCAGATGGCACAAATATAAGTGACGCAAGAGCTTTTTCCTCTTGCATCTAATTCACATATATAATTATAATTGATATATAATTCACATCACCCAGAGTAACAGAATAAGGTCTCAAATATAAGGTTTGATAAGTTCGATTGGTTAATTATTTCATGCGATGCAAAATGACCTTAATCAGCTCCTGGCTTCCTGTCATAGTGGAGCCATGTGAAGTCCGAAAGTACCGTATTATCGGTAAGGTAGTCGATCAAATTATTATCTTAATGAAACATTATTCTCTGATTTGATCACTAAAATGACCTTCCAAGGATAATGAAGGCTGTGCTCACTGTGTATTGGTTATCGAAGTATAACTGAATGACTTCTCAGCTTTAATTAAGCCTGCCGTTCTATCAATACCAGAAACTTCACATTCCTCCTGGAAATGCAACGCGTTGCATACATGGCAAGATACAGCTTATCGTCAGTTTTTAAGAGAGCGTGCTTATGCCGATTTCAACCAGATGATGTCATCGAGCAGAACATAAAATCACTTATGCCTTGAGCACTTCCCAGTATTTTGTGAACCGCTCTAATTTTTCCCCTCCCATACCCATGCGCACATATACTGCACACAGAGAAGGGCGAGTGTTCAAGTATTATTCACTTTCGAGACAGCCTTCGGAGCTCGCTGGCTCGATAGGTTCCCCGCAGAACACTTGCATCCACAGTAGGGCTCATCTGAGGACTGTTCCATTAAAGATAACAAATAGCTTGAGGTGCGCCAGCTGAACTAAGCATCTGTGATAATGCAAGTCATGTCTCCAAACCTGCTACTCGACATTGGCTTGCAGTCAACTAGGGTAAGTAGGGAAGGTATTAAGCTACGTATAGCAGGAATGACTCTTTCTGGTGGATTATAAGCAAAAATATTCGTTAGATCATCAAATGTTAACCCGTTAAGGACCGGGTACATCATTAACCGAACAATTTTGACTATTTTTGGTCAACAGGCATCTAATCGAACAAGAACAAAGCTGTGGAAAAAAATAGAAAGTAATCTTCAGCCGTTTCCGAGATATGGTTTGGTGTGTACCAAAAGGTGCCACTGGTCCTGCGCGGTGCGCGCGGTTCGGACGCCGCGCGCGCTCGACCCGGCACGGCGACACGGTGGCATGGTGACCGCCGTTTGGCGCTTGGGAAGGGGCAAACTAATGGTCACTGGTTCGAAGTAATGCACCCAGTAGGATCACTGATCACTGTTTCGGTTACTGTCGTGCTAAAGTCAGTCAAACGTATTTAGTCAGGGAAATTGACTTATTTGCCATATTGCATGCTCATCTATTAGCATGATAGCATACACGATTCCACAGGTCTTCGCGAGTTTACACCTATCAGTAATTTGCTCCCTGCATTATGAAACGGATATCCTGTATTTATTCACATCTAGGGAAACTCAGCACGTTTTGTTCGTGCCCCATCACGGGCTGCATCCCTCTCATCTGCGGAGGTACGATGCGAAGCACTTAGCACAAAGTGCTGCATCGCACTTCACACAGGTTTTGCATGGCTTTCCAGTGCATACCGTGAGCCTGCGCCGTCGCCGGGCTTGAGAAGTCCCGATGCGGTGGCCGATCCCGTCATACCGCAGGCTGTCCGATGTGTCCTCCGGCCGAGGTTCGCCGCACACTGGTCACGTGGCACGCAGCTGCCCCGACTTCATGTAGGCCACAGCGATCTCGCGCCGGAAGTTGAGCAGAGAGAGAGAGAGAGAGAGAGAGAGAGAGAGAGAGAGAGAGAGAGAGAGAGAGAGAGAGAGAGAGAGAGAGAGAGAGAGAGAGAGAAGAGAGAAAAAAAGAAAAAAAGAAGAGAGAGAGAGAGAGAGAGAGAGAGAGAGAGAGAGAGAGAGAGAGAGAGAGAGAGAGAGAGAGAGAGAGAGAGAGAGAGAGAGAGAGAGAGAGAGAGAGAGAGAGAGAGAGAGAGAGAGAGAGAGAGAGAGAGAGAGAGAGAGAGAGAGAGAGAGAGAGAGAGAGAGAGAGAGCTGCTCTTCCTTTGGCAGTGTGGCACGGTGAAGGAGCCAGCTGTTCTCGATGGCCACGTCGAACATCCTGGTGAGGAGGCACCAATACCACTTCTTCCAAGGATGGCGATGCCGTACTGGCCCAGCAGCCAGTCACGCAAGTCGACGCCTCCCATGCCGGTGTTGTGCGGCCTGAGCACCCGCGGCTGGGGCACGTCCATCTTCTTTCTCTGCGTCCAGTCGAAGCTGTGCATGCTTACCGTTGGGTGGGTGAAGTCAAAGTTGGTCGTTACGCTGACAACTTTGTTGTCATTCTAGCGGACTGCCACTATTTCTTCCGTCGTTTCAAACCGGTAGTCAAACGCACCTCGTGTCTCTTTTTGAAGGACCTTTGTTGGTTTGGTAGGGGATTTTTTTCCATCCGGCTTTCCCTCACATTACCGGTCGCACGGGTGCCACGATTCCTGAGCTCCGCGAGCAGCACCCAGGACGTGAATAAATTGTCAAAGTAGACCTCGTGACCACTTAGATCTGAAATGACACATGTCATGTCGAGCACCACTCTCGTCCCCATAGGCATGCCCTGCAGATGAGGGCGCTGCTCCTTTCCACAGTACAAGTCGAACTTGTGACAGTAGCCATCTTCCCCGCACAAAGCCCACAGTTTGTAGCCGAAACCGATTGGTTTCGCGCGGATGAATTGCTTCAGCCCGTGACATCCGTAATAGCGGACGATCATCTCGTCCACAGCGAGTTTTTCCTGATATATGCCAAATTTCCGGAACGACTCGTTCAGCATGTCAATCAATGGCCGGACCTTGAAACCTCGATCCGTGATAGTCTGCTTTCTCGAGTTGTGCTGCACATGAAGATACTGTTTCATCTCTATGTACTTGCTGCGCGGCATATCCTTCAGAACTATGTCTTGGGCGAGATCCTCTGCCTCCGACAGTGAACTTATCTCACCCATGGAACTTGTAACCTATCTCACCCAAGAAATCCACTCGTGTGGCTTTATAACTTCACTAACCAAATGCGATTAAAAAACTGAATCGACGGCAAAATGGCCAAAAAAGTAATGCGATTCGGTACATTACAAGATAAAATTTGGAAATGGGCATCTACGAATAGATACGCTTATTTTGTATACGAAAAATGTTGCTCATGCGACACCTCGTCGGAACTACAATTAGCCAGTACATTTGAGCAGTCAAAGATCGAAACATAGAAAGAAAACGGTCGTAAAAATGACGCAATTCCCCAACAGTTTCCGTTGCGATAAAATCTCGATCTTTTAGCAATCAGTGGCTCCAATTGCAGGCGTGGCGCCCATGGCGCTGGAGGCGAATACATTATGTACGTAACGCGCAGCGGATATGGGGCGAGTCGCCACTCCAGACCGCTGCATGACCGACGCAGTCGATGCACCCCTAACGGCCCCCCCCCCACTCCAGAACGCCGCGCGAGCTGAGCCGCCTCATACCGGCTGCTGCCGACTCCGCCACACGCTGCAATAACTCACCCTGGTGGGGCGCACGATTCATGAGTCCATTACGTGGCGCTCAGCCGAACGACGCGACGTCTCGCTAACGAAGTCAATCGCCGGCCGGCGGCGGCGCCGCTCCGCGCCCTGATGGCGCGCATCAGCGCGCCGGAGGTCACCAACGTCCCCTCGAGCGCCGCCGCAGGTCGCGGAGGCCGCGTCACCTGAGGGAGGGGCGGCCACGCACGGAGAGCGACCTCGCCGCAGGTCGAGACGTCGCCTGCAGTCGAACCGTGCGGCGCCGGCCCGATGGAAAGCGCCACATCGATCTCGTCTCGCCGTGTCGGCGACGACGACGACGACGGCACGCGCTCCGGGGCGCAGTAACGACGCGGGTAACGATCGGGCGCCGCTCCCCTCGCCGGCGGGCGGCCCCAGCCGGCTCCGGTCAGCCCGTCAGGTCAACACGCCGGCCGGCTCCGGTCAGCCCGTCAGGTCAACATGCCGGCCGGCTCCGGTCAGCCCGTCAGGTCAACATGCCGTCCGGCTCCGGTCAGCTCGTCAGGTCAACATGCCGTCCGGCTCCGGTCAGCTCGTCAGGTCAACATGCCGGCCGGCTCCGGTCAGCCCGTCAGGTCAACATGCCGGCCGGCTCCGGTCAGCCCGTCAGGTCAATATGCCAGCCGGCTCCGGTCAGCCCGTCAAGTCAACATGCCGGCCGCCGGCCGGCACGTACCGGCGCTTGTCTTGCGTCGGCCGACTGTGTACCCAGCGGCCGCCTGGTCGACATCCAATCAGAGACGCGTCCCAGAAAAGTTACCGACGGCGCGCTGCCAGCGAGCTGTTGTTTGCCGCTACTGTTGATGATGATGACGTTAGAAAGGCGCGGCAGAGAGCGGCAGCCAGCAAGCCGCCACCGTCTGGTGACTGGTGCTGGTGCTGGTGCTGGTGCTGGTGCTGGTGACGTTGGACGGCGCGGCAGAGACCAGCCGCCAGCCAGCCACCTTCTGGTGACTGGTGCTGGTGCTGGTGATGCTGACCTTAGACTACACGGCAGAGAGCAGCCGCCAGCCAGCCACCTTCTGGTGACTGGTGCTGGTGCTGGTGATGCTGACCTTAGACTACACGGCAGAGAGCAGCCGCCAGCCAGCCACCTTCTGGTGACTGGTGCTGGTGCTGGTGATGCTGACCTTAGACTACACGGCAGAGAGCAGCCGCCAGCCAGCCACCTTCTGGTGACTGGTGCTGGTGCTGGTGATGCTGACCTTAGACTACACGGCAGAGACCAGCCGCCAGCCAGCCACCTTCTGGTGACTGGTGCTGGTGCTGGTGATGCTGACCTTAGACTACACGGCAGAGAGCAGCCGCCAGCCAGCCACCTTCTGGTGACTGGTGCTGGTGCTGGTGATGCTGACCTTAGACTACACGGCAGAGACCAGCCGCCAGCCAGCCACCTTCTGGTGACTGGTGCTGGTGCTGGTGATGCTGACCTTAGACTACACGGCAGAGAGCAGCCGCCAGCCAGCCACCTTCTGGTGACTGGTGCTGGTGCTGGTGATGCTGACCTTAGACTACACGGCAGAGAGCAGCCGCCAGCCAGCCACCGGCTGAAGACTGGTGCTGGTGCTGGTGATGCTGACCTTAGACTACACGGCAGAGAGCAGCCGTCAGGTAGCCACCGGCTGAAGACTGGTGCTGGTGCTGGTGCTGGTGACGCGCCGCTCAGTCGGCTGAGTCGGCCCACGTCACCTCGATAGTGTGACGACTGAGTCGCAGATGCTGTCGATGCGTGGACTGGGCACAACACCGGCGGCGCCTGAACCTCGAGCAGAGGGGAGCGGCGGTGGGTGGCAAATCAGACATGTGAGCGGGAGGAATCAAGTTTTGCTGCAATGATTGCTAATACTTACGTCAAGACTGCGACGTTTTCGGGATTTAGGCCACAATAATTTGTGATTCGGGAAGGGGGAGGAACTTGCTCCTCTGCCCACCGTGACTACGCATATGGGACACAGGCTGCTGCAGAAGGGGGAAGCCGGCGTTTGCAATCTCCACCTCGACGACAGCCAAGTTCCAATAAGAATGCGTTTTTCGTCTGCATTTTCTACCAGTTCTATCCAATTTGTTTCAATGAATCAATGGCTGAAATCTGTATTCAGCTCCGAAATATTGCAATCTAAGAAGCATTCGAAAGTCTGGGTATATTTTTGCTTGATCCATTGGAACATTTGATCCATCCCAAGATGGTTTAGTACTTCTACGGCAGTAAGTTGAGCCCACCCACTGAACCGACAGACAATGTGTTCCAATGTTCCTCCTGCGGGCTGACTGACAGTGTGTTCATAGTGTTCCATCCTGCCATAGTGTTCCATAGTGTTACATCCTGTCATCCTGTGGGATGGCAGACAGTGTGCTCATAGTGTGCCTCTTGTGGGCTGACTGACAGCGTGTTCATAGTGTGCCTCCTGTGGGATGACTGACAGTGTGTTCATAGTGTTCCATCTGTCATAGTGTTCCATAGTGTTACATCCTGTCATCCTGTGGGATGGCAGACAGTGTGTTCATAGTGTGCCTCCTGTGGGCTGACTGACAGTGTGTTCATATTGTTCCATCCTGCCATAGTGTTCCAAGTGTTAACCGTCATCCTGTGGGCTGACTGACAGTGTGTTCATATTGTTCCATCCTGCCATAGTGTTCTATAGTGTTACATCCTGTCATCCTGTGGGATGGCAGACAGTGTGTTCATAGTGTGCGTCCTGTGGGCTGACTGACAGTGTGTTCATAGTGTGCGTCCTGTGGACTGACTGACAGTGTGTTCATAGTGTGCCTCCTGTGGACTGACCAGCAGTGTGTTCATAGTGTGTCTCCTGTGGACTGACTGACAGTGTGTTCATAGTGTGCCTCTTGTGGACTGACTGACAGTGTGTTCATAGTGTGCTCCTGTGGACTGACTGACAGTGTGTTCATAGTGTGTCTCCTGTGGGCTGACTGACAGTGTGTTCATAGTGTGCCTCCTGTGGACTGACTGACAGTGTGTTCATAGTGTGCGTCCTGTGGGCTGACTGGCAGTGTGTTCATAGTGTGCCTCCTGTGGGCTGACTGACAGTGTGTTCATAGTGTGCCTCCTGTGGGCTGACTGACAGTGTGTTCATAGTGTGCCTCCTGTGGGCTGACTGACAGTGTGTTCATAGTGTGCCTCCTGTGGGCTGACTGACAGTGTGTTCATAGTGTGTCTCCTGTGGACTGACTGACAGTGTGTTCATAGTGTTCCCGTTGACGACCAGCAGTGTGTTCAAGTGTTCCTCCTGTGGGCTGACGACAGTGTGTTCATAGTGTGCCTCTTGTGGACTGACTGACAGTGTGTTCATAGTGTGCATCCTGCGGGCTGACTGACAGTGTGTTCATAGTGTTCCTCCTGTGGGCTGACTGACAGTGTGTGCATAGTGTGCCTCCTGTGGGCTGACTGACAGTGTGTTCATAGTGTGTCTCCTGTGGACTGACTGACAGTGTGTTCATAGTGTTCCTCCTGTGGGCTGACTGACAGTGTGTGCATAGTGTGCCTCCTGTGGGCTGACTGACAGTGTGTCATAGTGTTCCTCCTGTGGGCTGACTGACAGTGTGTTCATAGTGTGTCTCCTGTGGGCTGACTGACAGTGTGTTCATAGTGTGCCTCCTGTGGGCTGACTGACAGTGTGTTCATAGTGTTCCTCCTGTGGGCTGACTGACAGTGTGTTCATAGTGTGCCTCCTGTGGGCTGACTGACAGTGTGTTCATAGTGTGCATCCTGTGGGCTGACTGACAGTGTGTTCATAGTGTGCGTCCTGTGGGCTGACTGACAGTGTGTTCATAGTGTGCCTCCTGTGGGCTGACTGACAGTGTGTTCATAGTGTGCGTCCTGTGGGCTGACTGACAGTGTGTTCATAGTGTGCCTCCTGTGGGCTGACTGACAGTGTGTTCATAGTGTGTCTCCTGTGGGCTGACTGACAGTGTGTTCATAGTGTGTCTCCTGTGGACTGACTGACAGTGTGTTCATAGTGTGCATCCTGTGGGCTGACTGACAGTGTGTTCATAGTGTGCCTCGTGTGGACTGGCTGACAGTGTGTTCATAGTGTGCTCCTGTGGGCTGACGACAGTGTGTTCATAGTGCTCCTGTGGGCTGACTGACAGTGTGTTCATAGTGTGTCTCCTGTGGACTGACTGACAGTGTGTTCATAGTGTGCCTCCTGTGGGCTGACTGACAGTGTGTTCATAGTGTGCCTCCTGTGGGCTGACTGACAGTGTGTTCATAGTGTTCCTCCTGTGGGCTGACTGACAGTGTGTTCATAGTGTGCCTCTTGTGGACTGACTGACAGTGTGTTCATAGTGTGCCTCCTGTGGGCTGACTGACAGTGTGTTCATAGTGTGCCTCCTGTGGGCTGACTGACAGTGTGTTCATAGTGTGCCTCCTGTGGGCTGACTGACAGTGTGTTCATAGTGTGCCTCCTGTGGGCTGACTGACCGTGTGTTCATAGTGTTCCTCCTGTGGGCTGACTGACAGTGTGTTCATAGTGTGTCTCCTGTGGACTGACTGACAGTGTGTTCATAGTGTGCCTCCTGTGGGCTGACTGACAGTGTGTTCATAGTGTGTCTCCTGTGGACTGACTGACAGTGTGTTCATAGTGTGCGTCCTGTGGACTGACTGACAGTGTGTTCATAGTGTGCATCCTGTGGGCTGACTGACAGTGTGTTCATAGTGTTCCTCCTGTGGGCTGACTGACAGTGTGTTCATAGTGTGTCTCCTGTGGACTGACTGACAGTGTGTTCATAGTGTGCCTCCTGTGGACTGACTGACAGTGTGTTCATAGTGTTCCTCCTGTGGGCTGACTGACAGTGTGTTCATAGTGTGCTCCTGTGGACTGACTGACAGTGTGTTCATAGTGTGCATCGTGTGGGCTGACTGACCGTGTGTTCATAGTGTCCCTCCTGTGACTGACCGCAGTGTGCTCATAGTGTGCCTCCTGTGGGCTGACTGACCGTGTGTTCATAGTGTCCCTCCTGTGGACTGACCCGCAGTGTGCTCATAGTGTGTCTCCTGTGGACTGACTGACAGTGTGTTCATAGTGTCCTCCTGTGGGCTGACTGACAGTGTGTTCATAGTGTGTCTCCTGTGGACTGACTGACAGTGTGTTCATAGTGTGCCTCTTGTGGACTGACTGACAGTGTGTTCATAGTGTGCATCCTGTGGGCTGACTGACAGTGTGTTCATAGTGTCCTCCTGTGGGCTGACTGACAGTGTGTTCATAGTGTGTCTCCTGTGGACTGACTGACAGTGTGTTCATAGTGTGTCTCCTGTGGACTGACTGACAGTGTGTTCATAGTGTCCTCCTGTGGGCTGACTGACAGTGTGTTCATAGTGTGTCTCCTGTGGACTGACTGACAGTGTGTTCATAGTGTGCATCGTGTGGGCTGACTGACCGTGTGTTCATAGTGTCCCTCCTGTGACTGACCCGCAGTGTGCTCATAGTGTGCCTCCTGTGGGCTGACTGACAGTGTGTTCATAGTGTGCCTCTTGTGGACTGACTGACAGTGTGTTCATAGTGTGCCTCGTGTGGCTGACTGACCGTGTGTTCATAGTGTGCCTCGTGTGGACTGACTGACAGTGTGTTCATAGTGTGCCTCTTGTGGACTGACTGACAGTGTGTTCATAGTGTGTCTCCTGTGGGCTGACTGACAGTGTGTTCATAGTGTGTGTCATGTGGGCTGACTGACAGTGCGTTCATAGTGTGCCTCGTGTGGACTGACTGACAGTGTGTTCGTAGTGTGTCTCCTGTTGACTGACCAGCAGTGTGTTCATAGTGTGCGTCCTGTGGGCTGACTGACAGTGTGTTCATAGTGTGCCTCCTGTGGGCTGACTGACAGTGTGTTCATAGTGTGCCTCCTGTGGGCTGACTGACAGTGTGTTCATAGTGTGCGTCCTGTGGGCTGACTGACAGTGTGTTCATAGTGTGCATCGTGTGGGCTGACTGACAGTGTGTTCATAGTGTGCCTCCTGTGGGCTGACTGACAGTGTGTTCATAGTGTGCCTCCTGTGGGCTGACTGACAGTGTGTTCATAGTGTGCATCGTGTGGACTGACTGACAGTGTGTTCATAGTGTGCCTCGTGTGGACTGACGGACAGTGTGTTCAAGTGTGTCTCCTGTTGACTGACCAGCAGTGTGTTCATAGTGTGCTCCTGTTGACTGACCAGCAGTGTGTTCATAGTGTGCGTCCTGTGGGCTGACTGACAGTGTGTTCATAGTGTGCCTCTTGTGGGCTGACTGACAGTGTGTTCATAGTGTGCCTCCTGTGGACTGACTGACAGTGTGTTCATAGTGTGCCTCCTGTTGACTGACCAGCAGTGTGTTCATAGTGTGCGTCCTGTGGGCTGACTGACAGTGTGTTCATAGTGTGCGTCCTGTGGGCTGACTGACAGTGTGTTCATGGTGTGCCTCTTGTGGACTGACTGACAGTGTGTTCATAGTGTGCGTCCTGTGGGCTGACTGACAGTGTGTTCATAGTGTGCATCCTGTGGGCTGACTGACAGTGTATTCATAGTGTGCCTCGTGTGAACTGACTGATCGTGTGTTCATAGTGTGCCTCCTGTGGGCTGACTGACAGTGTGTTCATAGTGTGCCTCCTGTGGACTAACTGACAGTGTGTTCATAGTGTGCCTCTTGTGGACTGACTGACAGTGTGTTCATAGTGTGCCTCATATGGGCTCAGTGACGGTATGCTCATGTACGCTGTATACCCTGTGGGCTGACAGTGTGCTCATGTACACTGTTTATCCTGTGTGCTGACTGACAGGGTGCTCGTCACGTGTGGTCTGTGGACTGGGCTAGATAATTGCAAAATTATTTAGGGGCACCATTGCATACGACAGTTAATAGGTATCCGATGATTTGAGGAACCTAGTCATATGGTTTTCTGTTCACATAAACGATTCTTCAGAATATCATGAGCGTCCAAGTTCCTTCGCAATGTAGTTTTCCCACTATTGATCCCTGGTTGACTTACTGACGGTTGCTTATGCGCTCTTAGGTTACTCTTTGAACACTGTTCTGTGCAGCCTGCACAGCCTGATGGTGTCTGATATTCTGCAGGTGACAGCATGGCCATTTCTTAATCTCTGCGATCTTTACTGCCCCTTGACGTGCTGAAGTACACATAGTAAGTACACCTAGCAAGTGTTGTGCGTGTGTCGCATGTGCGGGGCGCGGACCGTGGTTTATGGTTATGGCACCACGGACGCGCGACCCACTCCCGACTGTTCGCCCCGACAGTTGCGACCCCAGTTGCGTCAGGGCAAGCCTCGGGACAACAGCGTGGATAGGCAAACCGTGTACAGTGAATGAAGAGACCGTGATCTATCAGTGGATCGCTAGCAGACAGTGAGGACTAAGCGTACACCCACCACAGTAAGTACACCTAGTAACTACACCTAGTGAGTACACCATTTGCACCGTGTCGTGACGGGATGGCGACCAAAGGTGGGGTGTGCTATCTTGATTCCTCGAGCTTCACGAAGTCATATCCAGGTTGTGTATGTATTAGTATGTTCATGATTGCTGTGGGGTTATCGTTTCCGAGATCGTGGGGATCGTGTGGTCGTCGCCCTCCTCGCGTCATCCAAGGTGTCGCGCGGTAGGGTATACCACACCTGCACGTGGGTTAAGAACCGCGGTGAGTAATTGTCCTTCATCAGCAATCCAGAAGAATGTGGGCATTTTCTATCCTCCTGTGTGGCTGAGTAGCCAATCGCACCACCACTAACCACCACTCTGTTGACCAAGCTGGCGATAGCAATCGCCGCCACAATCTGACACTACATGGTTCACCCAGCCATGTGAAGTCGCGCTACCACCATCACCCAGCCACCATGTCACCCCTCGCCATCGGCACGGGAGGGGAGGGTTCACCCAGCCATGTGAAGTCGCGCTACCACCATCACCCAGCCACCACGTCACCCCTCGCCATCGGCACGGGAGGGGAGGGTTTACCCAGCCATGTGAAGTCGCGCTACCACCATCACCCAGCCACCACGTCACCCCTCGCCATCGGCACGGGAGGGGAGGTGGTGTCCCGGTCGCTCCACCACCGTGGGCTGGCTGACCTCTGGGCGGGTGCTCACTCCTCTTATCTGTAAGCCGCACCACCATCAATCCAATGGCAGTACGCTCAGACTTTGTAATTAGGCCGGTATCTACGACCACCCAGTGCGCTCATTTCTCGACGACAACGGCTCGGGACGCATTGGAATCACAAATGCGGCGCTCTTCCTCTCGTGGGCTGGCTATTGGAGACGATGTCGGTTTGGGTTAACGTCGACGGCGCGGTGTGTATGTTGCGGCGGCTGGTCGCTGTTCGCACACATGGTGCTGGACTGCGAAAGCTATGCACCACAATGCAACTATCTGACTCCCTGGTATTATTTTGCATATGACATATTGCATATTATTGGGTAGCGTGTAAACACAGTACCACGGAAAATAGTAAACGGATCGGAAACTCTCAGGCGGCAATTTGATGTTTGCGACCACCGACCGATACTAGCGACATCTATCGGACGATCGGAAAACTAATCCTGGCTAGGAGATGCGAAGGACACCCCATCGAAAATCTTGACGGGATGGGGAAATATAGATGTATCGGCCTTCTACCACGCGTTTGAAAAAAACTGCGCCTTCAGCGCCAGCCGGAGACGCATTCTCTAGTAGCCGCCATCCCTTGGGCCGCAGCATAGAACCATGAAGCTAGCCAAAACCCTTAGTTTCAGAGCTGCATATGAAGGTGAAAATGGGTGCATTTACGGCGCCCCCTTTGATCAATCCTTCAAGCCAAACAAAAGCTCAAACAGACTAAATATCACTGATTCAGATTTTCCCGTGATTTAGAGTAAATAACTGTGCAGTGCAATGGAGAATTACATGCTTCACTTGATCCAAAACGCATAAGTTACTCCAAAAAACACACACAAAGCGCCAAAAACGTAGTACACCACGCCATGTGTTTAAATGACCCCTGAAAGAACGAAATGGAGGCATAGATGTTTTTAATTAATTCCTAACCGCCACAGGGCTTCATGCAGCAGGATCACGGCTCCCTAGCTTCTCTAAAAAGCGGAAATTGGCTGAAACTAAATGACGTGTTACTCTCCAACGCAGGAATGTGCCGCTGGAATCAAACAATATCCTAGCCACGATTAGCTTCGGCCTCCCACCGCTAGGTGGCAATAGCCCGTTCTTGGTCGCCGATTCCGGGGAGTTTCCTATCCGTCTACTATTATCCGTGACAGTACTATAGCACCCTCTCATCGCCCCTCTACGTGGGACCCATTTCACTTTCCGGTTGCAATTTGCCCAGCGTCGTGTATATTCGAACACAGTTATCCTCGGTCCAGACAAGGTCTTCCTAAACTATCACTGAAGCCACACGGATCTCCGGGGTTATCAGCAGCCAGTGGTTGCTCTATAGCAGTGTCAGTGAACTTCGGTGATTATGCAGCCTTTCATGAACTGGACCTGGGGTGTCCTTTTATGGTTCGATAGGAGTATATTTTGACATTTAATTATATTTTTACGATCTTCTCTATCTCAGGAAATGGAAATCTGTGTCTTTGGCTCAAACATTTCAGGTGCAACAGCCGAACCTCGCCCATTGCCTTCGGATGTGGCCTGGCCGGGGGCAACGCGCGCTTTTATCAGGTCGTGACATGATATAATGCAGAGGAAGACTATATATTCCAAGTTAAGTACATCTAGAGATCTCCTCCAATTGATCTTAAATACTTTGCAGCCAAGATTTGAACTGGTGTCAGGTCAGGCAACTTTTACAAATGCAGGCAAATTGTCGGCTCTACATCTGATTAATACTACGGTTCTAAAAGTCCGCCTTTTAAAAAGTTGCAGACGCCATGTTCAGGAGGTAATATTTTTGTCTTGGGCTAGATCGGTGAGCTGCCCCAATTCAGCGATGCAATTTTCACGTCGGCTGTCACATTGATGATCAACAGATAAAAAGGCAGGCTATGTCTCAGCCTTCTCCGCCATTCAGTTCACCAGGTATCTTAGAGATGCCGTGGATGGGGAAGATAATTCCCGAACCAGTGCCGATTGATAAAGTATTGAGTTGAAGGTAAGGCAGGATATGAGTGTATTTGGCTTTTGTTTGATTATATTTTCCTCGTAGCCCAAGAGCATCCTTAAGCTACCAGTATTTGCTGGCTTATCAGCATTCTACTTGATTCCAGCCCCACTCTTTTGAAGTTATCCCAGTTCCACCACTGCAAGATCATCGATATGCTGCCAAAACCACGCTTTCGCTTCGCGAATTCGTGGCTGAGGCTGACCGACTGACCGACTGGCTGCGTTCCCCTGTCCGAAGCTAACCGACTGAAGCCGACACACCAGCAGTTCAAAGCGTCAACCGGCCACCAAATGCACTGGCGTGACGCCGGAGGCCGTCTCGCCGCGCCATTCTTGTAGCGCGCGAGCGGAGCAGGAGCGAAGCGGAGGTGGCGCCTCTCGGGCGGTATCCGAGCGGCGGCCACACGGCCAGGCGGCACGACAAAACACAGTCACGGCTGCCCACCGGGCCGGAACGGCAGGCGTGCTGCAGATCAATACACCCCATCGCGACGATGTGTGACGCCGCCGGCGTTCGGACGCCGCGTCAAAGGCGCCGCACTCGGAGAGGCGCGTGGCTGTCGCCGCGCGCCATTATCGGTGTGCGTGTGCCGTGTGACACGCGCGGAGCGCGGCGGCGGCGTCGCGGCGGCCGTCAAAGGCGGCTCGACGCGTGACGACGACGTGCCAGGGCGGTTCACACAAGAGTCGACAACAGAGCGAGGGCGCCTTGTGCTCGTGTGTGTGCGTTTGTGGTGGCGGAACGGTTGGGATAGGCGTGTGGCGGTTACGGGTCTGTTCACGAGCGACGTTTTATGAGGGTAATCGAGAAAGACGCAGTGTATGTTTTAGTTGTGAGGCTCCACATAATTGCGTTTGCCGGCCCCATAGGGCGTCATGTTAAGTCTATGAGACAATGAGTGGGGTGGTAAATAGGCCATGGGGGGGGGCAATGGTCGTCTAAAAAATTTAAGACAACATCTCTGGGTAGATTTGCTTCAGATGTTGACTGCTTAGCTTACACGCGGTGCTTCACGTAGGCATGTCTCGCTTTCACATTGCATATTGTAATAGAAACAATTGTTGAACTTCAGGTAGCTCGTGGGAATCCTCGGTTCGGCTTGGCGGTCTGGTCTGAAATATTTGGACCCCTATAGTCAAAGACGGTAAAAGCCGGTTGCTGATTTATGTATTCTATTTCGAACCTTTTGTTAATTTGACGTAGTTCACCGCAAATATCATGCAGACAGAAACATGAAATCACTAAACTTGCCCATAAATATCCAATAGGCACTGCGCGTGTGGTTAAGCAGAAATATCAAATCACTAAACTTACCCATGAATATCGAATACCGCACGGTACTATCTGTGTAGACAGCGTATAATTAAGCCAAATCAGCTCCACTTCTGAGTCTTCTGGGACTTTCAGTCATTCATGGGTACCCCTGAGCATTCTAGGACCCTAATCTCATCGATAGATCTATTTCTTATTCAGGGATCTCAGCCCTTCCTATGGTAGGTCTCGTCATTTCCTAGCTTCGTTAGTGGTTTCTTACGCACAGTTGAGTAAAAATGTGCAAAATCATAAATCACAAAGCCATGAAAATACAAAGCCATGGAAGTATACAAACACTCTAGGTATAGTCAAGCATAAACAATATCTTTGCTTCAGTAACAAACTCTACCACGCCGTAGCAGCCTATGGCACGTAGTACCAATATGTACAGAGGACTCGTGAACGGGACAGGCTTAATCCCAAAACTGCCTGGGAGGGGAGATCTTTTGCCCCTGTCCGTCATGCTTTTCGGAGATAGCATCAGAACGCATGGTGCGATCGCAATTCAATTTAGCGCATCTTCTGAAAATTGAATAGCCGATCGTTCATGTTCGAATTTTGTATGGAGACCCGGCGCCATGGGACTAGGCGAGATCAAAGTCAGGTCAGAAGATTCAAAACGTGTCATCTTTTATGTTCTTCCAATAACTTTCAAAATATTTAGTTTCAAGTATACCTAAACGACTTGTAAATCCATGTGTGTATAATTTGTTTCAAAGCAAAACACCAAGATTATTTGGATGATCATAGGTTAGGACACAAGGTTAGGTCAAGGTTAAGACTGAGCTTTGATTCCATGCTTAGAACCTCCAGCTTTGAAATCACACTCGAAAAACCTGGAATGCATGCGATAGCACGCATTGTCTTCTATTAGTGCGCACAGTTTCAGATAGCTACCAGGTCAGATTAAGGAGGCATGACCCATGATATGTAGCTTTATGATACGGAAGCATCCTACTACGGAGTACCTTTAGTATATGCACGGAGGTATGACCCATGATATGTATCTTTGCCATTCTCCGCAGAAATAACGAAGTATCGAAATGCTATTGATGGTCCTTTGCAGGCAAGAAGATGATACCACATGCTCTTATTACATGTGCTGACATGCTTTAAAACATATATTTCAATGTTTGCACCCTTTCAATGTGCTACTAGGTCAATGCCCCAGGTGATGCGGGCTAGTCTAAGTTGATCCTCATTTTGCAGACAATTGACATCTATAATAGTTTTCAATGCTGGATTCGAAATCAGCACCCGTTCTCTAACTTGGTGCCAGCATTATAGTAATAGGACATAGGCCATCCTAGATGGTCCAGGTAACCTGGTGCGATCTATGCTAACCTTTTTCAACAAATCGTTTTCGAGGGTAGCTTTAGATGCGGAATTCGAACTTACTGTTCCTTCCTACCCCAGAAATCCACAATTTATAGATATCGATAAGGTAACTGCAATATCGATAAGATAAGATTATCGATAATCGATAACATAAGGTAACATCGATAAGATAACTGCACCCCTGGAAGTGGGTGACTTTCTCCGGTGAAATGTTCCTACCTGACCTTTCACCAAGTCTTTAGGCGCCACATGTTATAGCATCTCTTTCTCAGCCTTTGCTTCGTGTCTTTATCGTTCGTAATGCGGAAGTTCCGGCACGATTAAGCTCGAACGCGGCAAAACTGTGTTGCTTCCCATGCCACATATGCGTGACCTTAACCTTGAAAGTGGTGATTTGAGTATACCATTGTGTCCGCGGGAAGCTCAGCTATCTGTGCCTATTTGTGCCGGATAATGTCATTTGGTTAGGGACTATAAGTCGAATATCTGCGATATGGACAACTGTCAGTGGCATTCTCGCGACGCGTCGCGACTTTGACCTCATTGGCACGACCTACAGGGTTGACAGTAAAAGGTAGATAAAAGTTGGTACAGAATCGAACAGATGAATGATGGCACTACGCGTCGGAGAAAGCCGCGTTTCTCTATGTGGTCTAGAGCAAAAGTTAGATGGGACAGACTTCCCCTCGGCAGAAGTAGGAGTATGGTCTGCGGGAGGCAGTACTACCCCTCGGCAGAAGTAGGGGTGTGGTCTGCGGGCGGCAGTTCTTCCCCTCGGCAGAAGTAGCAGGGTGGTCTGCGGGCGGCAGATCTACCCCTCGGCAGAAGTAGGAGTATGGTCTGCGGACGGCAGTTCTACCCCATGTCAGAAGTAGCAAGGTGGTCTTGAGTTCAGCTCAGTTGAAGTAGCTTACCAGTTAACTGCGGTCTATTGTTCGAGGGCATATAACTTTACCATTTTGTAGGGATCAATATATCGTGAAGGAGTCACGGTACGGCATAGCACATTGTTTCTTGCTCATTTTATATGCTGTAAAGTGTGGCCTGGTCAGGCAACCCACGTGTTTATGCCTTTTGGTAGGTGTGATTGAAAACTGCAATGGATTGGTCATCCGTTGACTTTTTTTTATCATGATTCCACCATTGCATGTAAAATTATTTATAAAGCATTGATAGATTGTAACGTAACAAGTTCTTCTCAACAGGTTTTTGTTAACAACCAGCAGAGCAAACTACAATATTGTCATTTATAAAATTTGAAGCCTATCCAATTCGGATTCTTTTTCAATTCAGGTCGCTTTAACTGCGGAATTCCATGGCAGACATTGTGGAATCGTGCTGGTGGGAGACACAGTTGTTGAACCATATTTCATTGCTGTCTTCAAAATATGTATTATGTTCCTTTGAGGACATGTAATCGTTATTACCACTTAGCCCAGGCTGAATTTCCCAAGATTCCTTTTTTTTTTTGGGGGGGGGGGGGAGTGGGTCACCTTTCTCAAGATCCCCAGATTGCAGTTAAATGAAGTCCAATATATGATGCAAGCCATCTGAAGTCACAATCTGTAAAGAAAAGAACATACGTAATACACAGACTTGCCTAACCGGAAAGTTCGGTGAGCATGTTTTCTCTCAAAATAATAAACTGATGTTCGACGAAAATCAACAAAATTGTCTACATTTGTGCCCAGTTGCCAATATCTCAAGAATTGCGGCCATTTCCCAAAATAGTTGGAAATTTCCTGAGGTGTGGCAACACCTAATGCAATTATTTCATGCTATTATGGTGCTCACATACTCAAAATGGTTCTCAAATACTCAAATAACATGCTCAAAATTGCAGCCCCGTTAGCTCAGTTGGTTAGAGCGCTAGCTTGCACTGGTATCGCCTATCTTGGCAAGGCAGGGTTTTAGTCGCTTCACGCACTCGCATTTAGTCCCCGACTGGCAGGGTCAGTTGGCAACTGGCCCGATAAGGTCAGGGACGGGCTACCGGGATGGCCATGTCGGTACATAGACGGCACGCTAAAATTTCGGTCAAAATTATGCCGTTGAACTGGAATTCATGGTTCGGGTGGTGGGGCCAGGGATTACGCAACAAGCTCTGCTTAATAATACAATCCTAGTCCACAAAGCCACCCCAGCAAGAATTCGCAATAATAATTTTTTAATGACGCCATCTTCTTTTCTCAAACGAAAGCGATACCTCCTTTCGGCAGTAGTGAAGTTTCAATGCTTAAGGACTAGACGTGGCCCCGAATAAACTTCTCTTTTGAACAATAGGCGCGGAAGTGAACTGAGTCTAATCTAATCTTAGACGCACACTCATCCCAGCTCAGCTTGTTCCTTCTGAAGCGCTTGGACAGTAGCGGCATACCGTACGAGGCACCGAGAACAATAGAAAAGATGAAGGTCTGTGCTACCTTGGTACAGCAGGGTGACCGCCTCCTACTTGTCTGTGCACCACTCAGACGGCCTGCTCCGGCATGGCGGCCGGCGCCCGGGGCGCCCTACTCACCCTTGTCTGGCACCACTCAGATGGCCTGCTCCGGCATGGCGGCCGGCGCCCGGGGCGCCCTACTCACCCTTGTCTGGCGCCACTCAGATGGCCTGCTCCGGCATGGCGGCCGGCGCCCGGGGCGCTGCGTGCAGGCGTCCACTGGAGACGGACGCCGCCGTCGGCGACCGGCAACCACCGGCGAGCGCGGCCCGTTTTATTCGGCGGGGCACCGGCGCGCGCCGTCTGTCGAGAGGCGGCGAGACGCCGTCGGCGCCTTCGGTCAGGCGACATCCGAAGGCAATCGGAGGTGCACGCCATGGCGGACGGTGATGGCCACACGCCGGGCCCGCCCCGAACACACCCGGGTCGGGCTGCCCTGAGGACCACGAGGTGGGCTGACCCTGAAAACACACGGGTCGGGCTGGCTCTGAGGACCACGAGGTGGGCTGACCCGAAAAACACGGGTCGGGCTGCCCTGAGAACTACGAGATAGGCTGACCCGGAAAACACGGGTCGGGCTGCCCTGAGGACCACGAGGTGGGCTGACCCGGAAAACACGGGTCGGGCTGCCCTGAGAACTACGAGATAGGCTGACCCTGAAAACACACGGGTCGGGGTGACTCTGAGGACCACGAGGTGGGCTGACCCGGAAAACACACGGGTCGGGCTAGCTCTGAGGACCACGAGATGGGTTGGCCTTAAGGGGCATGGACTGGGCATGGGTGGGATCATTAAATTCAGTGGAGCTGAACCAAAGATCGGGGAAGGAGATGTGAGTAGAGTACCAGCCCCAATATCGGTTGAATCATCAATCACAAATCATTTGAGAATTGCGTTGCTTTTGCTTCCGAATGGCGAAACAGCTTCCACGGTTATGTGAAGATCCGACTGATGAATTCTGGACTAGACTTTGAATGTTGCTTTTTTTGGTGATACATTTAGATATTCTTCTGCATTCACCTGCACTTTTTGCCTAGTTAAGCTGGATAAAGGTGAAATATGGAACCAAATGCTTGTCGATCATAAAATTAACATCAATTAATCAAAGAATCAACATAATGTTTAAGAAACCTAATGATGTTAATCATCATGCAGCTTGTGAGAACAATTTCAACATTTCAGCCAGCGATTGCCATGTGCATTGAACAGCTTGATGATCGATCCTTAACTATTTCCAGGATTTCCGGCATCTTATTGTTGCAAACAGCACACCATCAATTAAATTGATTGAGAGCCCAAGCATATCCATGGCATGCCGCGCTTTCAAAAGTAAGATTTGCGACAGCAACAAGGCCAAAAATGTCAGTTGGTGTCATTAGATATCGAACAGTAGAAAATAGCAGGAACCAGTCTAAAATAATCAATGCATATCATCATGCTATTATTGTAGCACATTATATTAAGATCATGTATGAATACCATTGCTTTTTGTGCATTGTTACACAAGCAATGCACATAATTTTCGTCTAAAATTGTGATATGCGTATGCAAGAAAAACAAGTTTTCCCTCAGAAAGCAATTATTTCTCCAATGTCAGGCTTCCACAACTAAGACCAAAATCCCGTCCCATTATAAATGCATTTCTGAAAACTAGTGTGCCACAAATGGCCAAGCAATAATAGCCTTATCCCAAATCTCCATCTTGTTATGTGATGTTCATGTAAATAGTACGGGGCATCCGTAAATAGTACGGGACGTAAACATAGCTTGCCATAATTATGCTTAATAAAATATAAATAAACTCAAACCATACATCAATAATTTCAATCCATACACAAATAACCAGATCCAATGGCAAAAATGTGCACAAGTTTCACGATATATAATTACGTTACCAGCTGATACGTCAGCAGCTGGGTCAGTCACATTATCGTAGCTGTTGCTATGCTACCTTCTTTTCATCCATCCTTGCTTAATGATGACCATGGGTTTGTTGTGGTTGTCTTGGTGTCGGTTGGAATCAATATTAGTATCAATGGTGCTTATTCGAGTGCTTATGCCTGCTGTGGATGGTAGTCATTAATGGATATCTTGTGTATTGGTTAAGACAGTCAGCTCATAGTCACAACGAAATAAATCGTATAAAGAGTGCAGGCTGAAGACGAACGCGACGTAGAATACGATATGAATGCAGGCAATTTAGGTGTGTTGCTTTATAGTAGAATACCGTGACTTTTGAAGGCTGAAAAAGACTACACTTTTTGATATCTGTGTCTGGTAGTGCTGTGATATGATTATTAAATACATGGTGCAACATTTTATTGGTTATTGAATACTGGGCAAATCAAAGCGTGGTCGTCTTATCTTACTGTTGCTGCTTTCCAATATTGAAGCTGGTAAGCAATGGATATCTTGCTATGCATTTTGCTAACATACCTATATGTTTGCGAATTGCTTTGTAGCCATCATGTTGTTGCTATGAATGCCTAACAACACCGAACAAAGCAATCTTGACCAGGCATATTTTCAATCCATGTTATGCGTGTGAACGAGGTTTTCAACGTTAGCTATTTAATTGATCTTAAGTAACAGCAAAACCTTATATACTCTACGTACTACTTCGTATTCAAACAAAACATGTCTGTACAAAAACTGGTCGTTTGCCTGGGCTCCATTTCATTTTGACCGGATCCAAGCCCGGTTGGTACCAAGCTCCAGCCGGGCTTGGTCACATTAGACCAACCGGTCCCGGTCTTTGGTCTCAAACTTTTTGGCGTTTAGCACCTCTGGTCTGCGTTCACAAAGCACTGTTCTGCCTGAGCAGCATGCTGCACCGTAGTACAACTATGCAATCCGGCACAGCATTCCACAGTCGTAAAGCGTACTGCACCACACCACGGTAAATCACTCCGGTACAGTATTTCACAGTCTGGTAGCGCATTGCACCGCACCACAGGCAACCACTGCGGCACAGCGTTCGGCGGTCTCGAAGCAACGTTCTGTACCGAAGAGAAAATGTTCCATTTTTCCAGGCGATGGAGGTAGTCCGTCTAATCGAGGATCCACACTGCATTTGTCCTAAGAGCAAAGGTCATGTCTGCCTTCCGCAAAGACTCAACTTCAGAGCTGGTGTTCATAAATTACTGTGACCTTTGCCGGTTTGGCGAACCCTGAGCATATCTTCGAGTCGAAATATTGATCTTGCTTGTTACTTTTTGCCTGTCCTCATGTGGTGATCAAACAAGCTACCTATCTCTCACACTCGTAAGTAAATGGGTGGCTACTTGGCTACTTCGACGTTTGCCTTGGCCTGCGCTGTTAATTAATGCATGTACTGGGTGGAGCGCTATAGCCGTGAGCGACAGCCCCGGGTTTGACACTCGCTGTTGCAGGCGGACCATATATTGTATAAGTAAACACGTTCGGTATTTCCTTTGGGACAAGCATGGAAACAAACACGTGCTGATGGGAACACGACAACGTTATAGAAACGTCGCTGCTCGTGGGATGTGCATCCGCAGCCTTCATTTCTAACACAGGCCCGTCGTCGGCCGAGATCGTCAGTGGTGGTGGGGGCACGCCGCCATTTCTGACCCGATATTACATACTGCACACCCACAGGTGTAATGTGGAACCAAATGGGACACGCATGGTTCCCTGTGGGTGGGTGGGGGGAGGCACGTGTCCATAGTGCTTCAGCATGGCTATGGGTCTGTTCCAGATAACATGATAACATGAAAAGTATATCGATAACACGAACACGAAAAGTAGCACGATAACACGAAACGTAGCACGTAATCACAAATGTGCTACACGCAAGGCACACTTCAGCACTGTGTAGGCATTCTAAAAAGTTGGGGAAAAAGTATGTACAGCATGCCGCTTTCACCGCCTGGCCTACCCACGGACTGCGCGTGCCGACTACTGTACTACCACTGATTGTAGTGGTATCGTAATTAACCACCACATGACTTAATTACCAATTGACTACCAAACGTGTTTTGCCAAAGCTCTAATGCAATGAGGTTCCCACCGCTCGCTATTTTCTGGCTAATTGAACTAGAGTGGACACAATCTAGAGTATTGCGTCCTCCAGGACGAACCGAATTACACCATTTTGTATTAAACGGCTAGCTTGTGACCCACGGGCAGGTTAAAGGTCAAAATGCTGTGCAAGTTAAAATATCAGAAAAAAACATCCGAGGAGTGCTTATAATCTGGTTCAGCTACAGCCGCGAAATATCCACAACCATACAGCAAAGATTCTCTTCATGAACCTACATTTCGTTCGATTTGATAACATGCACCGCTAGCCGGCTGAGTCAGGCTAAGCCTCCAGCAGCTTACAACATGCGCGGCTAGCCGGCTGAGTCAGGCTAAGCCTCCAGCAGCTCACAACATGCGCGGCTATCCGGCTGAGTCAGGCTAAGCCTCCAGCAGCCCACAACATGCGCCGCTAGCCGGCTAAGTCCGGCTAAACCTCCCGTAGCTCACAACATGCGCGGCTAGCCGGCTGAGTAGGCTAAGCTTCTCGCAGCTCACAACATGCGCGGCTAGCCGGCTGAGTCAGGCTAAGCCTCCAGCAGCTCACAACATGTTACATGCGCCGCTAGCCGGATAACTCAGGCTAAGCCTCTCGCAGTTCACAACATGCGCGGCTAGCGCGCTGGGTTGGACTAAGCCTCCCGTGGTTCATAACAAACGTGGTATGCATGACTTGTGTGCGTCCCGCAGTTCACAACAACGGCGTACATTGCTTATAAGCCTCTCGCAGTTCACAACAAACATGGTATAGATGACTTGTGAAAACTTGAAAGTGACCAGTTAGGATTCACAAGTGGTGAGTAAATTCGACATGGCGTCATAAAAATATACTGCTTTTTGTGCACAACAACATCCGAGGCCAATGGACGTTCTTATTTCTGTTAGTCTTTTGGAAGTCACTGTTAAGACTTTTGGACTAAGACTAAGACTAGGACTTTTGACTAAGACTTTTGGAAGTCACTGTCTACGAACATCACAAAAACCATGGAGAGACCATAATTTTACCACAGTAACTGCAGCAAAACAAACAAAGACAACCATGCCTTCAGATATATGCCAAATATGCCTCCGAACAACAACTCGTGATCGGATCACTTGACATGACCTGATCGATTTTCGTTCACCACTATGTCCGCAATGCATGAATTATCCGCTTCCGATGGTTTCTCTTTTTGTGGTCGTAGCAGTGTCACTTGCGGGAGATAGCAACGTATCGTCGGATGTCAAGAGTTATCACGTTATCACATCGATCAACAAACTCAATTCCCATGAACATAACTCGAACGTATGGTGATGCTATTGGTAGCAATAGACCACTGCTCCATTCTGATCTGCTTCAGCCGTTATTAAGCATATCTGATTGAGCACAAATATGCGCTTTTAACTGGGGTTGGTTCATTATTCATTCATTCAACCACTAATCATAATTATACGCTAAAGCGTCAGCTATCAATGCGAAAGAGTGTACCTAGGCGCCGTCTTTGGCGGCAGTACCAGCAGTGTCGCAGGTGCTCCTCCTTCAACAAATCTTCTCCATGGAGCCGCCATTGTTCACACAAAATAGCTACATGTCTTAAATAAAGATATTTCTGATCCTCCGTACATAGCAATGCATTCTCACTTCAATCTATGCAACATTCGGAAGCTCTTCTTTCCCTCCTTATGTTGTCTCCCTGAAAACGGTGTTGATTTTCTGAAGCATTGCATCGACAGTTACAACGTATCTACGAACTAAGTGAACGACAGTTTATTGCGAAACAGCTTTAATTCCTTTCTTTCTGATTCAGTGCACGAATTGGCGGCTCCAGCTTGGACAAAACATGCCTCCACTAGTGCCTCCATTAGGTAAAATATAAATGGATTTTAATTTCAAAGGTAGGCATATTTGTTCATATTGGCAGTAGATATTTTAGTAGCAATGTTAGCTGAATGAGCTATGAATGTGTAGAGCATGCTCTAGTCGCACAGTGTGTGAAACATTTCGAAATTGAAATAATTTTCCGATTCTACTTGACTACACGGATTAGAAGTAACATCGCGAAATGTATTAGTACCTTCTCTCAGGAAGAGCAACTTCGGTTGAAACAGCCTCACGAACTGGGATAGCACGTCACTACAAGTTAAGCACATAAAACTAAGTCGCTACAAGATAAGCAGATAAAGTCGCTTTTCAGTTTATGCACGATTTTTGATAGCATTACATTTCATGGCGTTTGCTTAAAAAGGAACGCTGACTTTGTTCCCGCATGTCAACGAAGGACGCACCTGTGATGTGACAGGGCTAACCACTGCCGTTCGCAGTGTGCTGGAATGACAGCCGCTCGCTCTTAATGCTCCCTTTCAGCTGTTGATTGCAGCTAGGCGCCGTCGGCCGTTCCGAGCCGCTGATGGGTGCCAATGCGGCCGCCATTATTGTGAGATAACCGTCGGTGCTAACGGCCTTTATTGAGTAATAACGCCACGCTGAGTAATAACGCCTCGGTGAGGAATAACGCCACGGCGAGGGGATTCGTCGGCGGGCAAACACCGCTAGGTGAATTGCCGTCGCTTGCCCACAGGAGTGGGTCGGGTTGCTCGGTGAATTGCCGTCGCTTGCCCACAGGGTGGCTAAGGTTGCTCGGTGAACTGTCGTCGCTTGCCCACAGGGGTGGCTCGGGTTGCTCGGTGAACTGTCGTTGCTTGCCCACAGGGTGGCTAAGGTTGCTCGGTGAACTGTCGTCGCTTGCCCACAGGGGTGGCTCGGTTGCTCGGTGAACTGTCGTTGCTTGCCCACAGGGTGACTGAGGTTGCTCGGTGAACTGTCGTCGCTTGCCCACAGGGTGGCTAAGGTTGCTCAGTGAACTGTCGTCGCTTGCCCACAGGGGTGGCTCGGGTTGCTCGGTGAACTGTCGTTGCTTGCCCACAGGGATGGCTCGGGTTGTTCGGTGAACTGTCGTCGCTTGCCCACAGGGTGACTGAGGTTGCTTGGTGAACTGTCGTCGCTTGCCCACAGGGTGATTGAGGTTGCTCGGTGAATTGTCGTCGCTTGCCCACAGGGTAACTGAGGTTGCTCGGTGAATTGTCGCTTGCCCACAGCGATGGCTCAGGTACAGCGCGTGACGTCATCACTCTTCTCTAGTTCGAGGGCAGTGACACTGAACTAGTTCCGGCCCCAAAGCAGATTTCGACACGAGAGTGACACGCTTTGGGATTGTTATCTCTGTCTTCTCATCGGCTTGCCGATGAGAAGACAGCATAATATCGCGTATACCGCATCATAGCCTCAAATATATTGTCAGGCGGGCGAGAGGCTGCTGTAACACCGTCGATGCGGCTAGTATATCACGATGGCCGCCATCGCACACCGCACAACCGCTTAACATCGCGAACAACAGATGGTTACCACAGCAACCACACCTTACCGGGCAATGCGGACCGAATAGGCTTGAAATCACACGGCATTGGCAACTAAATAACACATTGGGATCGGACATTAGTCACTGTGTCCCCTGATCACGCTGCATCCTCAAATGTGGAGCAGGCGCACACCCACGTGCCGCCCCGGAGAGCACGTAGTGGAACGCCGAACACGTGTTCTCGCTGTCAGCGCACCTGCAGAGCGAGTCCACATCTCGTCGTTACGACTCTGCCGGCTGTCTGATGTAGCGTCCGCCGAGGTCGCTGACGACTGAGCTCACCTGGTGGTGCTGGCCCCTCACAGGTAGGCAGATCCACCCAACCTACCAATGACGTCACCGCCTCCAGCTTCCAGGTGGTTTTTTGAGTTTAGATTTATGGTAATATTTGGTGTGTAAATACCGGATACATTTCACAAGAAAAAAAAAAAAAAAGGAAAAACGAAAAACGTGAAGTCAATTTATAAGATGTTGTTCAGCATCGCGAACTCGCCCGTGTCCGAGAAGCGAAGTGGCCCGGTGCGAGTCCGACTCCAAGGGCACAGGAACGATGGTCAAGCTGGGGGAGTAAGACCGTGACTGTCGTCTGTTCTGTCCAGGTCCACGTTCAGTTCCCCTCCACACCCCTCCAGTCTCATATCTAGGGTAAACAGCTAGGATGTCGGTAATTGTGATTCTGGAGTCCAAATGTTCTTCCTGTTTTTCACCGTCAAAAATTAAATTAAACTGCTCGACAACTCAGTCCTTGCTCTTCCCATGCTCCTATGCCCCTGTCTAATGCATGCACAAGCAGACGACCCCCTCATATCCCCATCGCAAAAATAAAGCAAAGCTTTTCCCCCCGGCCACAAAATAGTAGGCTATTACGAGGGTCACATGCTTTCAGACTTTGCTGCTTTACGATCCTGCCGGACTAACGGCTATTGCTATTGCTGGCTATTGCCATTGAGAAAACATTTTATTCAGCAGCTGACAATAAAGGTCGCAATGCAGCTGGTTGTTCAAGAACTGGCATGGAGGAAAGGAAAAATCCTGTTTGCTGTTTTGTACTACGCACATTATGCAATAGCCGCACACGTCTTGCCACGGTAACACATTTTTAAGGGCAGGTAAGACAGGCAGATGGGCCCACTCGTCGTGCAAGCCGCGGACCATGTTTGCTTTGGCCGCGACAGAGTCCCCCCAACGGGTCCGTGGTGGGACCGTCGGGCGAGACCACCCACCCGATCCGGATGCTACCTAATGCAAATTATAGGAAACTTCAGGAATATCTAGGAGTTTTCCTGAGGTTTGCCAGCCTTGGAAAACCCAGGATCTCACGAAAATATATCAGGTGGGGTCCAAACTCCAGAGACGCCAGCGGTGGTGACGGCCACTGAAGCCACTCGCAATGCCACCACCTGGGCGGCGACTACCGCGGCGCCCATGGAAGCCACGCACACTGTCACCACCTGGGTGGCGACTACCGCGACGCCACGGAAGCCACTCACACCGTCACCACCTGGGCGGCGACTACCGCGACGCCCACGGAAGCCACGCACAATATTACCACCTGGCGAACCGCGGCGCCCATGGAGCCCCACACCGTCACCACCTGGGCGGAGACTACCGCGGCGCCCACGGAAGCCACCCACAATATTACCACCTGGGCGGCGACTATCACGGCGCCCATGGAAGCCACGCACACTGTCACCACCTGGGCGGCGACTACCGCGGCGCCCACGGAAGCCACGCACACTGTCACCACCTGGGCGGCGACTACCGCGGCGCCCATGGAAGCCACGCACACTGTCACCACCTGGGCGGCGACTACCGCGGCGCCCATGGAAGCCACGCACACTGTCACCACCTGGGCGGCGACTACCGCGGCGCCCACGGAAGCCACCCACAATATTACCACCTGGGCGGCGACTATCACGGCGCCCATGGAAGCCACCCACACTATCACCACCTGGGTGGCGACTACCGCGACGCCACGGAAGCCACTCACACTTTTTTTGCTTTGTTCAGGCCCTCCCCCCCCCCCTATCCCCTGGATCATAGATACTAAATTGCTTCGGTACGCTTCTGATACATGTACTGAAACAAGATGAATACGTGGATGTCTGGATGGTTAGGAAAAACAAATTAAGTGAGTATGTTAAGAAGCAAAATTGCCTGATGATAAATATAATCCATACTCAGTGATAGTACGGTACAGTAAGTTGTCACCATAACTGGATATATTTTTCAAATATCCGTCACCCACGCTCGTGGCCGAGTAGCAGATTTTTCCCCCCTCTGTCCAGTACTTCCACAGTCCGTTATCTATCTCTTTCTTTCTCTCTCTCTCCCCCCCCCCCCTCTCTCTCTCTCTCTCTCTCTATCTATCTATATCTCTATCTCTATCTCTATCTCTATCTCTATCTCTATCTCTATCTCTATCTCTATCTCTATCTCTATCTCTATCTCTATCTCTATCTCTATCTCTATCTCTATCTTTATCTCTATCTCTATCTCTCTATCTCTCTCTCTCAGGACTTTCAGTCGACGTTTGTTGATTCATGTTCGAGAATGCAAGTGGTCCCGGTGACGTCACTTGTTGTCGGGCAGCGGCCTTGGATGTTTCTTATGTGCTGTTTTAGTGCTCCCGACTGTTGGTGGCATTGCCAGCCGTCTTGATGAACTTGTGGTGGGATGTCCAAGATAGTTTATGCTGGGCAGGAACTTGCACTTTCCATGGGTGGATTTGTGCTTCTGAACTACATGTGTAGATACAAGGTCAGTTCTTGTGTTGAGGTTAGCTGTTGTTCTGTTCTTGAAGCATATGCTAAGCTTTCTGCTGCCTGTCATCGTTTTGATTGGATTCACGTGTCTGTTGAATATATCTTTCAATGCTCTTTCTACTTTCCAACATGACGAATTCATTTGGTCTTTGTAGAAACATGTCTGGATAGTTCCCTGTTTTTCAGTCGTGTTGTGGTCTTCCTCCACATATCTGCTTAAGGCGATGTTTGCTTCCTCGTCGGTAGCTTTTTGGGCGTACTGGTCGCGTGTCGGTAGCTGGCTCAGGAGCCAGAGCCCCATGTGACGGAGGCCGCAGGTTGTGCACGTGTCGAGTACACGTGTACTGTATGCTGTAATGATGCGGCGTGAGCAGCGGTATGGGCGTTCACTCAACGCCCTGATATGTTTCCCAGTGTGTGCCTTCTTGAGGTGTACGATGAGCGTGTGCCGTGGACACGCTGACGTCCAGAAAAGACAATGTGTTATTCATTCCTAGAGCATGGGTAAACTTCAGGACTGAGGCAGACGCTAGGTCAGACTTAAGTCGTTGTAGCTGCTCTTCGCTTTCTATTTCTAGACAAATGTAATTGACATATATTTTTGTAAGCGAATGACTACTTGATCTTTGTCCGTACCTGTTCTTCATTGTGACGCACATGCTTATCAGCATGGGTGTTGATTTGTGAAAATTATTTGGGGGGGCATTATACATGAAGGCGATGGGCAGTCCCAAATGGATTGGGGGGGGGGGAGGCACACTCCACAGAGTCCCATGTTAAAAGTTGAAATTATTGGGGAGGGGGCAAAGCCAACATCGAGGGGGCATTTGTCCCGTCAAAAGTATATAATGCAACACACCTGCCTATCGGCCAACAGGACGCAAAGTGCCGCACAGTGGTGCTTATCTGCCTCTGGTTGCTCCTTCAATTTGATTATGTAACATGCCTTCGGGACAGCGAAACGGGGCTTGCATTGTACATGCCAACGTTTGTTGAAGTATGTTTCCACGAAGGTTCGGTGGCGCCAGTTCAGAGTTATACGCGCAGGATTACAATATTGTGATGGAAACTCAATTGGACCATTTATAAATCAGTTGTTCTCCACATCTGGAAAACCTATAATTTCTTTCAGTTCCTTTGATTTCAGACCGTTGATAAAATCGCTTGTAGATCTCAATGTGTTTGTGATTGAGATAGGCGGTGTCAAATTATTGTTCAGTCGCATTGCTAACTGGTAAGTTGGGGTCGGTATGCGAGATGTGGCAGGTCACATAGGGTTTCCCGTTGCATGCACTTTCGTAGTTCCGAACATGTAGCTTGACTTATATCCACTTATATCTTCTCAAAGTGCAAAGCTTTAGCAACAAAATTTGCTGCTTATCAGACCACTTGTTTTTGCAAGGCCTCGGTGTAGGTTCTGTGCTGATTAGCATAATCCTGGTTTCAACGCAAGTGTCTTTTATCTTGGACTGATGGTGCCTGCAGTCCATGGTGGCATGCCGGGTCGCCTTACCTTCTCTCCGTATGACTATCTCTGTATCATATTGCAGTTCATTATTGACATTTTGTATTGTATTTCTGGTGGCAGTATGCTATGGCGTGCTTTCACCTAATAGTTGAAACCTTAGCCCAGGATTGACCTCAACTTTACCCGCCTGCTGAAGTTCCATAATTTGCCGCAGCAGCAGCACAAATTGGGCGGCATTTCAAAACGACATCAATCTAGAACTGAGGCTACAGTTCATCCCCAAGCTTGAGAACCGCTTTTGGTCTTTGTTAAGGGTTTTGCTGGGTATATTGTTGTATGAGTCTTTTCTATCAGGTGAAAGGACAGTGCCCCACTACAGATTGTTCAGATTTTCAACCATACGAGTCTGTACTAGATCACTATAGCAAGCTTCACCACTGCCGAATGCTCTATCAATATCATGGCATGGCGATGACTCTATGGCTAAGTAGAATATCGTACTCTCGCTTGCTTGCATTCAGTTGAAGCAGCTAAGCAGAGTACGCATCGAAACGTAACCGACCGATGTCACGAACGTCTGCCAAACAAAGCACCATACAGCGTGACTTCCTGCGCCACAGTACCAATCCACGCGCATTATTCCTCACGATTCATCGATATAATTACGTATGACTATTGAAAAGCTTACTTGGTCCATGACATAAATCCGTAAACTATAGGTTGTCACCGCCTACAAAACTGCATTCGCTAAAACCATTGAGTCCAATAACTGTCCTTTCGTGAGAAACCTAACAAGCATGTTCTATATCCGTTTTTTTCCCAGTGCACCACCAACCAAGCTTTGAGACCAACCGCACGCTCGGCCATCGTCAATAATCGACGTCAGCAGTGATGGTGACCGTGACCGCAGTGATGGTGACCGTGACCGCAGTGATGGTGACCGTGACCGCAGTGATGGTGACCGTGACCGCAGTGATGGTGACCGTGACCGCGGTGGCGATGCAGCTGCAGGCAGCGAGTCCTGGAGGCCTGGAGGAGGCGACTTCCGGTGCTCAGTCAGCCGGCTCAGCAGACTGCCAGCCAGTGAGGAGACAGCTGGCGACGACCAGACGGTGACCGTGGCCGCGGTGACGGTGCAGCGCTGTCCGGAAGAGCTGGGTGGGGGCGACTAGAAGCGATCCGGTGCTCAGTCGGCTGGCTACGCGACAGTGGCCGCGTTGGTGCGTGAAGTGCCCGGCAAATTTACAGCCCCATTCTCGCTCCAGAAATCTGAAGTCTAGATGCCCATCCATTGACCAGAGGTCAATTTGGTGAGAGTGTGATTATTCGGACAGGCTTGACGTTCTATGCTCTCACATAACACTCCCACTAAGCGGTCCTGGGAGCGCCGTAGACGTGTGTAGTCTGCTACCCGCTTACAGTATTCCTAGGGTTTAGGTCCTAGGACCTGCTGCTGATAGCCGATGTTCGCCCGTTCACAGCAAAACAAAAATGAAACGAATATGCAAGTATGTATTGACTGAGGGATTGACACAGACAAACTACATTCACATTTGCCACCTAGGACACCCTTGAGCTGGCCCTCCTGATTTGCGAGCAGCTAGGCAAGCAAAGCTCCACATTGAAAAACCGCATGGAAGTGCGTGCAGCCAACAAGGATTAAACTTCTGTATCAGGTATTGAGTTAATAGTTGAGAAATAGGAGTTGTAACTGTGTGCTAAAGTGCAGAATTTATACGTTAGGAAGAACCTCAGTGATGTGTTGGACCAGGCAGTCGAATGACCTGACCTGCCCTCTGGCGATGCCGATCTCAGAGTCACTAGCTCGGGCTCACGCCTCTCCGGGACCATTCTCGGCCGACGCACGCCACCGAGACCCCGACGAGCATCGCTTTGATCTTAACTGAGGTGCCTGATATGTAATCCATTTGAATGTCGGCCGATTGAGGCGCAAATTTATGATCCACATACTATTTCTGCCATGTGAGTCAGGTGGACCAAGTGATCGTCTCCGACCCCTCTCAGCTTTCGGACTTGACCTCATGCGGCCGCATGGAGTAAGTACCTGAAATGTGTCTGGCCGATCCACCGTATGGCAAGTTCTTATTTCCTTGCACGGAAGCCTTCAAACGCAAGCTCTGCATTGCTCTTTTAGCTTTCCTGACCTGCTCTGCCTATTGAGGCCGCTTGTGTCTGTCTGTGCTTGTCTGGTGCGTCTGGGAGGGAAGTAGTCGCGTGCCTACCGAGGTCATGAGCGACGCAGACAATTAGTGGCGATCAGTTGTATGGGATATCGAGTGGGGTGCCTTAGTGATGGCGAGAAAATAGCGCGCCATGGCTGTCTGTTTACGCACCGTGGTGCGAGTATGTGGTGTTTGCCAGCGGCCGTCCACTTGAGCCACAGTGAGATGGTATCCGGTCAGATGGGTGAGAGTGTCTGATGTTCTCCATCGGCCGTCCACTTGAGCCACAGTGAGATGGTATCTGGTCAGATGGGTGAGAGTGTCTGATGTTTGCCAGCGGCCGTCCACTTGAGCCACAGTGAGATGGTATCTGGTCAGATGGGTGAGAGTTTCTGATGTTCTCCATCGGCCGTCCATTTGAGCCACAGTGAGATGGTATCTGGCCAGATGGGTGAGAGTGTCTGATGTTCTCCATCGGCCGTCCATTTGAGCCGTACTGAGATGCAGGGACGTCGCCACCGGCGGGGGGCAGCGGGGAGATTGTTCCCCTGCCCTGAGGAAGTGGAGTCATCCCCTGCCATTTTTGGAGGCCCGGAATGCACAGAACATTTGTAACTGCATCGCCACTGAGTGTTCAGCCGAGAGGAAGGGAGGCTCTTGCCGTGATGAAGGGAGGGTGTGGCATCCTTTACATTTTATGAGGCCCCTGCCAGGGATTGAACAGCACATTTGAAATGATCTCCAGGAAACGGCATCACACTGACGGTGGCTGGCATCCGGGAATTAAGACCACAGACAGGCCAGGGTTCATTTGTGTAAGAGGCCCCCAAACAACCCAAGAGGCTATGTCAGGTTCATGGTCAAATTTTGTTCAAGAGATGCGTGTCCGCGAAGCCCTTAACAATGGAGAAAACTTGATTATAAGAGTCCTGCGAAGAAAGCACTTGCATGGGAGACCCTGTTCCGGAGACTTCTTGTTTCATTGGCCATCTTAAAATAGCCCCTGTTTACAAGGCCGCTTGTCAGGCTCCTATTCAGGATGCCTGCTGCTTAGGAAGGCCCTCTTCGTGTTCCGAGGTGTTTAGTCAAACCGCTGCCAAGTAGGACTCTTGTTTAGTAAGCACATTGTCCAGGAGGCTCCTGTCCATGAAGTGCTTAAGACTTAGGAGGACGTTGCCGATGAGGCCCTGCTTATGTAGCAGGCTCTTGATCGGAAGGCCTGCATTCGGGAGATCCCTTGAGGCTTTGTTCAGAATGCCCCTGTTTTAGCAACATGTTGCTCAGGAGGCCCCTGGTAAGAATACCTATTGCCTAGGAGGCACCTGCTCAGGTCCTGTATGCTATTCGTACCGGGAAACATTTTCCCAGTAAACCATTGCTTGGAAGATCCCTCGTCCAAGAGCTTGCTAGCAGAAGCATTGTACCGGAGGCTCCTAGTTGTGATGCTTTTTTTTGCTTAGGAATGACTTGTTCAGGGGCACCCACTTATTTAGCTAACCCTTGATCAGCTAGGATGCTCCATGTTCGGTAGCTCTCCGTTAGGGGGCCCTGTCCAGGTCTATGTTTTGGTGGACTTCTTGTTCCGGAAGCCCCATGTTCTGAAAGCGCCTAGTTTGGCAAGCATCTTGAACGTGCTGAAGTTAAAACAAAAAAGAAAAGATATTGGGCATCCATTGTGCGTCTTGCGGTATCCTTGTTTGTTAGCTGATGCAGTGTCCCGGGTATAGTGGTTCTTAAAGAACACTACACCGAGCAATTCGGCCGCTCCTGTTAGGAAAGTTAGCGATTTTCATCCAGTATGTTGCAGCAATGGCTGAGTAAAATGCAATGAAACTCCGCATGGGCATGCGGGCATTTATTCGGTGGCCCATGGGGGCGCATGGGAGAAACAGAGGGAGAGAGAGAGAGAGAGAGAGAGAGAGAGAGAGAGAGAGAGAGAGAGAGAGAGAGAGAGAGAGAGAGAGAGAGAGAGAGAGAGAGAGAGAGAGAGAGAGAGAGAGAGAGAGAGAGAGAGAGACAGAGAGAGACAGAGAGAGACAGAGAGAGACAGAGAGAGACAGAGAGAGACAGAGAGAGACAGAGAGAGACAGAGAGAGACAGAGAGAGACAGAGAGAGACAGAGAGAGACAGAGAGAGACAGAGAGAGACAGAGAGAGACAGAGAGAGAGACAGAGAGAGACAGAGAGAGACAGAGAGAGACAGAGAGAGACAGAGAGAGACAGAGAGAGACAGAGAGAGACAGAGAGAGACAGAGAGAGACAGAGAGAGACAGAGAGAGACAGAGAGAGACAGAGAGAGACAGAGAGAGACAGAGAGAGACAGAGAGAGACAGAGAGAGACAGAGAGAGACAGAAGAGACAGAGAGAGACAGAAAGAGAGACAGAGAGAGACAGAGAGAGACAGAGAGTGACAGAGAGAGACAGAGAGAGACAGAGAGAGACAGAGAGAGAGAGAGAGAGAGAGAGAGAGAGAGAGAGAGAGAGAGAGAGAGAGAGAGAGAGAGAGAGAGAGAGAGAGAGAGAGAGAGAGAGAGAGAGAGAGAGAGAGAGAGAGAGAGAGAGAGAGAGAGAGAGGGTGGAGGAGTGAGCAAAGGAGAAATAAAAATAATGGAAGGAATGATGTAAAAGAGAAGAGAGATGATAAAAACGAAGTATTATTGCTTGCTTATAATTCCGACACAATATGCAATGAAGTCTTATGATCTCTTATGGAATTGGTGTTATGTTATCGTTACGATTGGGTCTATGGGCTTGAACGGAGAAGTATATGAGAAGAAGCATATGAAGATTGCTATAGCGGTCTCTATATATAGATATATATATACCATAGGTGCAAAGTGATCCGAGTAGTCGGCGCGCCCCAAAGCACAAATACACCAAGACTGGAAGTCTGCTTCTACTCATCAGCAGAAGCCTTTCGCTCTTTGTAGTATTTCTTGGTGGTGATGAGGCACAAATCGTGCATAATACAACGTGCAGACGGAATTGGTCGTTCAAAATCAGTTTGAATTGCGAATGCAGGCTCTCGCCAGAAGCCAAACGTACCAGTACGATTTTCTCGAAACATATTGGTTGACGAAGAGCTATTTTATTCAAAGTTAGCAACACATAGACTGTTAGTCTTGGAACGTCCAACCACAGACATGACTCACACTTCTGTGCTTTAGATACCCGATAATGAGAGACGCGCGTCTTGAGAAGAGCAGAACAGAGACACAAGACGGGGCCCGGCAAACTTGGAAAGCTGCAGCCGGTGTTGCACGACCAGTTGCGACTTGTCAGCGACTGTACCCAGCCGGTGCTGGGCTCAGTCGCAGCCGGTGTTGCACGACCAGTCGCGACTTGTCAGCGACTGTACCCAGCCGGTGCTGGGCTCAGTCGCAGCCGGTGTTGCACGACCAGTCGCGGCTTGTCAGTGACTGTACCCAGCCGGTGCTGGGCTCAGTCGCAGCCGGTGTTGCACGACCAGTCGCGACTTGTCAGCGACTGTACCCAGCCGGTGCTGGGCTCAGTCGCAGCCGGTGTTGCTCAACCAGTCGCGGCTTGTCAGCGACTGTACCCAGCCGGTGCTGGGCTCAGTCGCAGCCGGTGTTGCACGACCAGTCGCGACTTGTCAGCGACTGTACCCAGCCGGTGCTGGGCTCAGTCGCAGCCGGTGTTGCACGACCAGTCGCGACTTGTCAGCGACCGTACCCAGCTGGTGCCGGATTCACAGGCATGGTGGAAGGCAATGCCGGTCGAACAGTTGCAGTGCTTGTCCCAGTCGGTCGGATCGGCCAGGTAGCCGGGGGCGTGGGTCACGTGACTGGAAGGCGGGCCAACAGATGGTCAGTGTGGTGGTCCGTTGCGGGTGCACTCTGTAAAGCTGTTCTGTGTGACATGACAGTGTTCGCGCGCCTCGAGCAGCCGTTAACATACAGCCAAAGCAGCCAGAGAAGGCTAGATTTTGCCTACACCGTGCGGGGCGCCGACTATCCGCCAGTTGAAGCCATGGCCGATAAATTCAACGCAAGAGTGGGCAGGACGACGCTGTACCTTCTCCTTCATCAGGTTGACAATGTTTGTGGACGTTTTTACCCCAGGTCATTTCAGGCCAATGATCTGCACCAGATTAAACATGTAATTACCAATGCAACCTTTCACCACTCATGACGTTTTCGGAGGCGAATTTTCTGCTAAGACAATTTTTATACCATACAATGTTCCTAGATGTCGAAAAAGCACCCTTTTAGTGCGCAATTTCTGTATAATTCGAACTCTTGGCGGTGGGAGCATGGCCCTGTTGCCCCCTAGATTCGCCCCTGTCCCCAGATGTTAACGAACATGGTTGCAATGGCGTCGGGAAGCATTTTATGGGCAGTATGCATATGACAACGTCCCTATAACACATATAACGAACTCTGAGTATTACTTGCGTAATAGCAAGTGTAGTTAAGCTTAAAATCCGAACATCTACTGGGTCTCGAAACCACAATCTGTCCCTCGGAACCCAAAGGCATGTCGCGTGGCAACTACGATGTACAGTATTTGCCGTATTTGGCATCTTGACACATATTCAAAAGTTTTTTTTTGCTGTATAGATACCTTCGCAACATTAATTTAACATCAGCGAAGAACGAATAGCAAAATAACATCCAACGCCACCCTTATTTTCCTCGCCGTACTATCCATGTAACTATGTGACCTCCACCATAGTTCTGCCACCTTCATGAAGGCCTCCATGCAGTCCCATGGACGTCTCCATGTAACTTGATGACTGCAAAGTCACCACATGGTGACCTCCACAGAATCCACCATGCCACTATTAAGATCCCGATGGAAGCGTCCATTGCACCCGCCATGATATAGTTCGGACGCCGTAGAAGTCTCCATGTGGCTATGTGACGTCCACATGCCACCATACCACCTCCACAGCATCCATGCAACTATGTGACCTCTACCTGTGCGACCATCATGGAAGTCTCCATGTAGCTATGCGACCTCCACGGAGGGCAGCACCACTGGACTCGTCCCGTCCCCGTCTCGAACGAGCCGCAAGCTCACCGGAAGTCACATGGTCACATGGTCGCCGGAAGTCCACTCACATGGTCACACGGACGGAGGTCCGGCTGTGCAGGGATCTCACTAGAAGCCGAATCTCCCGTCGTCGCCAGCCGACGCTGGACAGCTGTTGATCATAAATGACACTTTTCAAGCACGTCAGTACAACCGAGGGATTGAAAAGTGCGCGCGAAAGTCGATGAACCGATGACATTGTTGACGCCGAACTTCCCAGTCGGCTGATCTCAGACACAATGGTGAGAACTAGAGGTGGCAAATGGCCAAAATGGTGGGGCAGCAGCTCGGGCCCGGCCAGTTTGCCATGGCCAAGCACGGCCAAAGCAGATAGGTCCAAATGCGCTGAAGCCCGTTCAGCTGACCAGTTTGGCAAAAACTACGTGCGTCTTGACACACAAGGTAATGTCAGTATGGCTTGTTTGTGTTCAGTTAAGGTCGCATAGGCAATGCACGTCATCTGTTGAGGCATGCGCAGTCCTAAAACACGAATTGAATGTAAACATCTGTTCAAGATTTTCTTCCTGCACTGGCATGTATCACGGTAAGTAAGTAAGCATCACTAAGTATAACTGCAAACACTTCCATTTTATAGGTCCATAGGTTCATAGGTTCCATAGGTTCATGCCTACCCCTTAATTACCATCCTCTTAATTATTCTCAATTATCATCCTCAACCTAAGGAACCAGCAAAATTGAGACTATCATGCTATGATTCATTCAGTGTTCAATGATCTGCAGAAATGCTGCACCATGTATCTCACAATCATATTATGCCACTACTAGATTCAGAATCCAAACGTTAATACTTTTCACTCTTCAAACGTCACCATAATATACCAAAAGTCCATTTAAATCATCCATCTTATTATCGATTTCGTTGCACCGGATACGTCTTCTGGTGGCACCTTTTGACTTTAGGGTTTATTTGGTGATGATTGTGAGTTATCTGACATAACCAATAGGTCAAGAAATAATTAATGACTACCATGCACAACAATTAGCTTGAAAAGACATTGGATATCAAAATTGCTGCCAGCTTATACTGCACGCACACATGCGGCACAAACCACATGAATTACATTGCATCATTCAACAAGGATGGCTGAAAGAAAGGCAGCAAAGCAATAGATACTGAAATCCAAATCAGTTTGTCAAGGCATGCAATTCTACACGGTGATTCGGTACGACTGTTTTGCTATCAGATATAGTCTCTGTGTGAATGGAGTGAACATATTTAGTTATGTTCACCTATATTTTATCAACGCCATATTGACAAGCTTCATTCATCCCTGTGGCGATCGGCGTCAGAAGCAATGCTAATGCGGACATCGGGATCTCCAGTTAAACAGAGAAAACAGATAGGTTCCTGATGCGATTCACGCACTCTGAAATATGCGTCCGTGAGAAGCGCGCCCGGATGCTCACTATTGTGTGCGCAAGGAGTATAGCTGCAATTTATGAGACTATGACTCAATACAATTGTGATGCTGATTACATTTATTAAAGATGGCTTGCCTCCAGATTTCAATTTCATCGCCACTTACACTGATATATTGCACATATTGTTACCTTGCGAATAGTCTTCTGGAACTATATTCTGGTATGCCTACACCATAAGCGGAGGACCGCCGCCGTTGTCGCCCGCAGCTCGCCGCCGACCGACCGCCGTTGATGGCGGTCGAGCCAGGAACCATTCCCTGATCGTTAATGGGCCCCAACGCCGAAGTTGCGGGAATATTTTTGCATATGAAGCGATAAGCGATGTGCCTGACATGATTTCCACCACCATTGGAGTTAAGACCGATAGGTTCCTGCGATAATGTAGAAGAACTTGATGCTCATGGGCGTTGAATGGAAAGAATGCATATACAACCGTGAATTTCCCCTGCACAATTTTAGCGCAGCAGAGCCGATGTTGCTTGGTATTGATCAAGGCTCGAAATTTCCTTTTTGACGTGACGCCTCGGCGGCAGTACGCCTTTGGGAAGCAAACGTCGGCGCTTGACGCGTATCAAGCCATGTCAGAACCTCAATAATGCCTGAAATATTCATGTCAAAAGGTGAAAAATGGCAGTGTTAGACATCTACCAAAAATGGTCGAGTATGGCATCAGAAGGTAGTTGATTCTTTGCCGATTTATTTCAGGCCATTGAATTTAATTCGCGCCGTAGAAAATCTGATATACAATCTAGATGAATATCATGTGATACGGAACACAAATCCTGGAATTTAGTGCCAAAATGACAGGGTTAAAACTCTGTGGAAGGTATACAAGATGATACCAAGATGTAGCGCATTAAGTTTTCGTTTAGTTAAGAACATTGGGAATAGTCAGCACATTGCACAGGAGCTGTATAACGCAATTTTAGTACAAGGAGTTGAGTGATCAATTGTTCGCATTTCACTTTCAGGGCAAAGTGACAGGGTGAAATGAATAGATAATAAAACGAACCACACCTCATACGAGAGCTTGTTTAAATGTTGTTGAAATTTGATGATTGGAATTTACTTGCATCTCCTGTAGAAGCTAGAATACGACATTAATCATAGCAAGCACACTGGTGGTGTTCCTTCACAAACCCACCACCAGAGCGGCGCCACCGGTATTATGTTTTTCATGACGTCTGACGGGAATTAGCTTTATGTTCTGTCATCTGATGACATCACACACCGATTGACATCGCATACGAAGACGGAGGAATATGGATTGAAGCTTGGATTGCGGTCACAATTAACTTCACCATTGTTTAAAAATTTGGTATTGTGTCACCCTGAAGAAGGCCCGTGGCCGAAACGTGAGTGATTTGTTTGCGTAAGAAAATATAGTTTTTCTCACTGTGCCACTTATGCAAATATATTATAATATATATATGTATATATATATATATATATATATATATATATATATATATATATATATATATATATATATATATGTATGTATGCATATATATGCTATAACCACATGCATGCATATATAAATATAGTTAGTATTTCGTACATGACGCACGCGCATACATAACGGATGATTTGCTTACATGACTTGGTCTTCCCAGTTGCAATATCCATGGGCCGGATCAAAGAGGGTGCCGTCCGCACAGGTTTCGTGGTGCGGTACGCTATGACCGCAGTTGTAGTATTTCTTACAGTCGTTCGGATCGGCGAAGAGACCGTTCGGTCTCGGACAGACAACTGGAAAAAGAGAGCAACAGATATGTGAGCGCAGTAGTGTGCTGACGGCTCCTTGTAGATTCATGTTGGTCATGTTGTGATTGTCGTTGACTGCTCTAATTGCGAGCGGTTGGTTTGGGTTGTTTTCGTATAGTTAGTATTTCGTACATATATATATATATATATATATATATATATATATATATATATATATATATATATATATATATATATATATACAGAAATGCATGTGCATGTGCAACAAGTAATTGACTCATTTCAGAAGTGAGCTATACATAATAACTTATCTCGTTGTTTGGCCGCTTTGTTGATGAATTTGCTTGGATAAAATTGTGGAGGATAAAACAATAAACGAAGTTGAGCTGCAATCACCACAACTAAAAAATAAAATAAGTATCTAATGCATTACAAAACTCATGTCGTGATGTCAGTCTTACTACATATCAGACGCACGTGTGACAAATAACAAACCAACGTAATTTTACTCAGTGCAGATACCTATTGCAGTGCAGGATCGTTTCCGTTCCATATTCTTTTTCACAATCACAACCCATTTCTGTGTTGTGTTCCTGGCACAAGGATTGACTCATGCATGATACTGATTGTGAATACCAAGCTTAACATTAATACTTATTTGTAGTTATTGTCATTGGTTTTTGGGAAATAACTTCAGTACCCCTCATTCTTTACTCACTGGCAGCTGACAAGTTGACAATTGTAATGCTAAGCATGAATAATTATGCTGTGCTTTTACTCCCTACTTTGTGTCATGGCATACTATTCACAAAAATACATGCTTTATATCATTTGTTCATAACTTGCATTTGAGTCATACGACTCAAATGACTCATTGTGATTTGAATGATTGACTCATGATTCGACTCATTAAAAAAAAGTTGTGATTCAACTCACAACTCAAGATATATTTTGTGGAAAATAATCGATTCAACTCGTGTGACTCATCCAAAAACGATTGATTCATGAGTCGATTCTCGATTCAACTCGAGTTGAGCACAAGTCTGTCTATGTGGCGTCCACGTACCACCATGTCGCCTCCACGTAAAGCAGTCTTCAGGGAGTCGAGACGGGCTGCACCACCGGAAGGCTACTCACATGATCACCGGAATCCTACTCACATGGTCACCGGAATCCTACTCACATGGTTACCGGAAGCCTACTCACATGGTCACTGGAAGCCTACTCACATAATCACCGGAAGACTTCCCACATAGTCACCGGAAGCCTAGTCACATATTCACTGGAAGCCTACGCACATAGTCACCGGAAGCCTACTCACATAGTCACCGGAAGCCTACTCACATAGTCACCGGAAGCCTACTCACATAGTCACCGGAAGCCTACTCACATAGTCACCGGAAGCCTACTCACATAGTCACCGGAAGCCTACCTACATAGTCACCGGAAGCCTACCCACATAGTCACTGGAAGCCTACCCCCATAATCACCGGAAGCCTACCCACATAGTCACCGGAATCCTACCCACATAATCACCGGAAGCCTATTCACATATTCACCGGAAGCCTACGCACAAGGTCACTGGAAGCCTACCCACATAGTCACCGGAAGCCTATTCACATATTCACTGGAAGCCCACTCACATGCTCCTGACGGAGGCCTGGTTGTGGAGGAGGCATCGGTCGTGGTCGAAGCTGTCGCTGTCGTCATCGGCGATGAGCAGCTGCCAATTGTAAATGACACTTTTCAAGCACGTCACTACAGCCAAGGGACTACAACGTAGGCACCAAGGTGTATGATCTGATTATGTTGCTGCTACCGAACTCTCCAGCCAGGTGATCACCAACACACTAGTGAGAGAAACACAACACAGTGCAGTGCATGCCCAGGGAACATGTTGAAAACCTCCCACTTCGGGAACAAATGGATCATGCAGTGAGACAATTACCATTTGTGAGATATTCCTGCCATACAGATTTGCTTCAGGTTGGGTATGTATTCATAATATCATTATATTAATCGGTGTCATTTCGCTAGGTATTCTATATATATACATATATATATATATATATATATATATATATATATATATATATATATATATATATATATATATATATATACATGTATATACAGTATATGTATATACATATATATATGTATTAATATATCGTGTATGAAACCTACATATCGTAACGGATGATTTACTTACTCGACGTGATCTTCCCAGTTGCACATGAGAAGAGCCTGATCAAAGAAGGTGCCGTCCGCACAGGTTTTGTGGTGAGGTACGTTATGAGCGCAGTGGTAGTATTTCTTACAGTCGTTATACTAACTATATTTATATATGCATGCATGTGGTTATAGCATATATATACATACATACATGCATACATACATACATATATATATATATATATATATATATATATATATATATATATATATATATATATATATATATATATATATATATATATTCTTCAGTTCTTACTGATGCAATTATATTTACAATATATATATATATATATATATATATATATATATATATAAATATATATATATATATATATATATATATATATATATATATGTATGTATGTATGTATGTATATATATGCTATAACCACATGCATGCATATATAAATATAGTTAGTATTTCGTACATGAAGCACATGCATACATAACGGATGATTTGCTTACATGACTTGGTTTTCCCAGTTGCAATATCCATGGGCCGGATCAAAGAGGGTGCCGTCCGCACAGGTTTTGTGGTGCGGTACGCTATGACCGCAGTTGTAGTATTTCTTACAGTCGTTCGGATCGGCGAAGAGACCGTTCGGTCTCGGACAGACAACTGGAAAAAGAGAGCAACAGATATGTGAGCGCAGTAATGTGCTGACGGCTCCTTGTAGATTCATGTTGGTCATGTTGTGATTGTCGTTGACTGCTCTAATTGCGAGCGGTTGGTTTCGGTTGTTTTCGTTAGAAGTTCACAGCGGATTCCCGGCAGTCCCACTTGTCGGGAAAACGATCCTTTCAGTAGGATAAATACAAGTCTATCTTACGCTTTGTGGAGAGGGGACATGTCCGCCTCACCTATTGATTCGATGTCGGCGATGGCGAGATTTACCATGTGCTTGATTGTGATAGGTTCAGAGCAGGAGTTAATATCTCTCCAGATTCGGGGGTTCAATGTCCAGCTCTGGTAAGACAAATGGTTGGTGATGTCCGACTCCTTTCCTGTCTACACCCCGACCTTTTCTAAAAAAAAAACCAGCAAAACGCAGTTCCTCAGATTCCAACTAGATGGTTCTTAAATATTGCACTTTAAGTCATTAACCTTAAATTAAGTTAAAAAATCATGCAAAATTATACGCAACGCGCCACACCCGAGAGCCTGGGAGGACCCACCACTCACATCCCTTTCCCTTCCTGGCAAGGGCAACCTACAAATTGTTCCAGCCCTGGGAGATGAACGTACAGTATCGGGTAGAGTGACGATTGGCCGAAAAGCCAAGCTGATGTGCGTGTTAAAATTGTAGTCAGGCATATCTTGTATGACCTGTGGAAGTCATTAATTAGTATTTGTTCTAGTTGTATATGCATGCTTTGGGTAGGCCGAAGTAAGCCTTTGTGACAAGTAAATCCAATGTGCTTCGAATTCTCAGTTGAAAAGCACCGGGGAGTATCGGCGGATGTAAGAAATATCCACGACCGTTGCCAACTGCCGGCCGGATCAGGAATTGCGGCACAGCATCCGATATTGCGGCACAGCATCGGACAGTGCGGCACAGCATTTCATTTGCGGTACAGCATCGGTCTCGTGGCTGGGCACGCCGGCAGACGGCCGTTTCGCGGAATGGACAAGTTTCACGTAATGGGTTTTTGGTTGCCAAAAATACGGCAATAATATTTCGTAGACAAAGCTGAAATATTTGTATCACATGAGAAGCATTTACAGCATAATTTAATAATTTCACTTTCAGGTTGCGATGGATTTAAAAAAACTTCTCATAGCAATGACTTCACATATGTGGGGTGTCGAAGCGGCTATGCCTGAAACGCACAGGGAACCATACGTTGGATTGTTCCATGCGAAGTTTTCAACTGACTCGTGTCATGGCTACAAAGGGCTTGTGATGCTGAAATGTTACACATTTTAACCAAAATATGTAGCTTGGAAGGGTGGGTAATCTATTATGGTGGTAATACAGCAACTAACATTTTCGTTTCAAATCCGGCGCAATGCGGTACGTACAAACAGCAAAAGCTTGTACTATGTTTATGGATAAAATTAGTAAAATGATGGAAAAGACAATGACATAAATTATTACGTGGCTTAGCTGAACAAACACCATGACTTCCCGCAGCAAACCAGAAGCTGATTATACTTAGTTCCATGATTGGCATTGCATCGTGGGGTAAACTGCAAGCTGCATCCCAATGTAAGCACGTGATAAATGATCAATGAATAGCATGCCAAGTTTATTTTAAGTTGTGAATGTTGCACATTTCACATCACATGACTGATAAAACATATGGGGAAATATATAGAGATACAGTTGAAATACAAATGTGTATTGTGATAGTTTCGCAGATTGTTGGCTTAGTTTTTACATGGAATGTCAGGCATATTGTGGAATTTCACTGAGCTTGAGAAAAGCATTACAAATATAATACTGCTGGGGTTTCTGCAGTTTTTTTTTGCAAAATGTAATGGCAGTCTGCAATTATTGTGCTTAAAGTATTCACGAGACAAATTTTGCATACATTTTACCGACATGAAGCAAAGTGGTTAGGATGGGCTATGTCACGGTTGGTTAGGTTATATTATCTTTAAAATTGTTTGTTTATTATTTTTGAGAACATTTTTTTTAAAAGAAAGTTTAGGTAATGTTACATTGGGTTTGGGTTTTTTCGGGTAATATTTTTAGAGAAAAACTTGCTTGAATTTTGGGCACTTTTTCATTATTTTTTTCCGTGGGAGGTTAGGTTATATTAGGTTAGGCTATGCTACACTTTTCTGCATAACTTTTCTGCTCCAAGCCCATTTTTGGTGTTATTTTGCCAGCCAACTTAAAAGTATGCATTTGCAGAGAAAACGAGTAGCCACATCATATTTACCACATTCATGAACATTGCGCTGGAAAAAGACATTCCAGGAATTAAAAAAATACCTTAAAGCACATATCTTCCAAATCTCTTGCCATCTCCCGCATGCTGCAGTCAGCTAGATAATGTCAATTCTCTTCAATTAATGCTAATATGAAACGGTTGTGGGCATTCATGTTTCAAACAAGATGTATACTAACAAGTTCCCATCTGTTTAACAAGCATACTTCTATTTTGTGGGAGTTTTCACAGAATGGAAAACAAAATCACCGTTTTCAAGCTAAACCTTGATGTGAAAACATCAATGTTTACACTTCTGAGGAAAGTACTCTGGTTCCAACTACCCCCCTCATCCTTAGGCGTGCCCACGCCTTTCAAAATACTCGTACCCCTGTCTACCAGTGGTACGTATACATAAAAATGTTCATCGCAGTAAGCTGGGCTACTAGCAGAGATCAGCGGACAGTCTCGGCGTGCAGAATCGCTCGACAACGTCCTCTCTTGAACATTGCGTCTGGCCTACTTGCAGTTGCATTTGTATACATCGGCACAAATAAAAATAATAGCGCCGAATTCTCTACGATCCATTTGCCCCTGACGATCGGATATGATCCAAGCTAAAACTGTCGCCATTATTACGGACTGGAAGCGTCCCGATTGGAAGATATAATGGGCGGCAGTCACGCATAGCTGAACTCTACATATGTGACGTCACATATATTTTGACCAATCACAAAGCGAGGAATTCTGCGGCGCTTCTTTGAATTGTGTAAGTAATTTAGGGATAACAAAAATAAATGAATGCTACCATGGTCTTTAAAATTAAAAATAACTAGTGAAACTTGAAAAAAAACCGTCTGTCCTGACATGAAACTTGTCGATTACAAGGCGCCGGGTCCGGGGAGAGGTGGGCAAGGGGGGACGGAGAAAATGATGCCAGGCGCCGACCAGAGAGCAATCCCAAATACATGTGGCGTATTTAGGTGTTGTCAGGAGCTCGAATAACATGCTGCAATGGCACCCACCCCTAATGCTCATAAAATGTCTTCATTGTCAGGGACGTTGTCGGTTAAGCAAGCGAAATACTTGATATACGCGCATATTTCTGGAGTATTTGTCCCTGCCTTTCCAGTGAAAATTACTAAGCTGTTCTTTTGGAATGGCCAAGAAATGGAAATGGTTCTCTTGGGATGGGATTATGTCTGAATGTCATCCCTTAAGTAAAATCAAATATTAGCTGTGTTTACCATGCGAAACGGACGGAACAATCCCTGCCATTGGCGTGCAACTTTTTGCACAAGTGTTCGGACGGAATTGATTGATTATTCCAGGTTTCCTTTTAATTTCGTCTCGTAATTTGGCTCTCTGGGTAGAACGTATGCAAGGTGGTATATAAAGCAGCGACACCTCAAACTTTGGTGACAGCAGCACCAGCTTTCCCTATCGTTACATTGTGTTACGTACTTGACAACACTAGCTAATTCACAATGTACATCATAGGGCATGACACCTGGCACCGACGATGCAGCATTTACTTTCACTTATGATTGGTCCCATCCATAATATTGTTTTCCGGATGCGTCCTGGCCAATTATCTTCTGTTGTATCCGCCGAATGCCGACCAGCTTATTGAAACAACTTCGGCGCATTTTATCGCAGTCATTTCTACGCAAGGTACTTGTCATTGATGGAATAATTGCACGTTTTCTTTAGTGACAATTATAAACTGACCTGACAACGTAGTAAAAAATAGGTTAAAAGTCAAGTACCTATTGTACTAATGAAGCACACATCAACACTGCTAGGTATTAGTACTTGGCAGCACTAATCGTGGAATACATACAGTAAGCGTAATGTCGCAATGCGACAGTATGAACCGGGAGGGAAATAATCTTAAAAACGTCGCCTCACATTGTCCAGGCTGTGCCGTAGTGGCCACGGTTCCAGCTGTGGAAGCGCCAGTTGGTGCGGTGGTGGCAGCGCTTGTGGGCGGTGCCGTGGTTCCAGCCGTAGTGGCGGTCGTGCCTGATGTGGGTGCCGTTGTTTCAGTGATGCCGAGGGCGGCCTGGATGGCTGACATGATTGGCCAGGCTCCTCCGCCGCACACATTTCTGGAGAAGTGGTCCAGCCGAGATCAGAGCCGGCACCCGAGGAACACCGCAACATCTCCGCTCAAGTACTCTCATTGGCAGTATATGGCTAACTGTTCTCTCATCCAAAAAACAGACTTGCAGGTTTGCATTTGCAGAACTTGTATGCGCTGTCCGTCAAGCACACACTGTAAAATAGATCAGAAGACACCAACGTCAAAATACTGTCTCATCTGCTGAACAGATATAGCATCGCATTACTGATGTGGTCTAGACGTCCGTCAAATACTTCCAACCCATGGACTGTAGCCTGGTTTCGGCTCAAGTGGTTGACAAACGCATCCAGCCTGACTATATCATTACAGTACCAGGATGATGTAGAACGACGGATGTGCTTAGTCATTGTCGGGGTATCATAAAACCCTGTAGTGTGCTGATATACAAAGCCCATTATACCAGCCGCTCACCTGCAGCTCGAACACTACAGCGACCTTGCCCAGCCACCTTCGACCTGAGCTGGCGCCGTGGTGTTCTCACCTGATGTCGCTGGAGCCGACATCCCACACCATGACTCCGCCGAAGCCCTGGCTGACAGCGTACTGAGTCTTGACGGCGACGATCGCCGCGTCGTCGTAGCCGACCCACTGGTCTCCCGAGTAGGCGTAGGGCCCCATGACGCCGGTGGAGTCCTGTCGACACAGGGCCGCAGGCGGTACAGTTTCGGCTCCGCGACGGTCACACCCTGTCGGCGTGACTTCGGATCGCGTGAGCTATCGGTGGGCCTCATGTCGGAATGCTGTCGGACGCTGTCGGCATACCTTCGGACCACGTCAGCTGTCGGTGGGCCTCATGTCGGAATGCTGTCGGACGCTGTCGAGATGTCGTCAGGAACTGGACAAATGTTGTCGCATGTTGTCGACACACGACATGTCGACAGTCCTTCTGGAATTGAGTCAGTCAACCTGCCAGATCATCTTCGCAATCATTTTTCGCAAAAATGAACATATTCACACTGACGCGTTCTCTGTGCAAAGCAATTATCGACATCCATCTGCAATGGTCAACATAGTGTTTTTGGAATCTTTGAATAATAATGGTTTGTATTATGTTGCATTTCGACCTATATACCAAAAGTCGGAAAAGGTTGAAGTGTTGATATCGCGTTGGAACTTCCGCAGCCTTGTCCACAAACATTCTTTTCTTCAATACAGCGATACAAATGGACACCATGTTGAATTCCAGCGTACAAAATAGCACCAGAGTGACTCAGAAACCAAACAGAGGTTCCATGGTATTTCTGGGTCAATAACCTCGAATGACGCTTGAAAAGTTAATGGCGTATTTGGCACGTCAGCTAAGTTGTCCATTCATCTATAATATCCAACATCAGCTATTTGGCGGTACAAAACAAGACGAGTTGCCGACAATTTATGACTTGCGTGGAAAATCGGTCCGACATGCTTCCTCTTATGAGGTGATAACTCAGTCAACTGGCATGTCATCTCCAAATGCTTGTATACCATGCGGCGATCAAAGCCCATCAGCTATCCAAACCTGCGGCGCACTTACGCGGACCGTTCTTCTGTGGTGTCAGAATATTTTTTTGGAGAGGAGAGGGTGCGCATTGTGATTTAACCTTCGCCCTGCACGGATGAGGGATAAGACCCGACCTCATTTCTGTGGCTAAGCGTTGGATGGTTCCGAGACCCTCCAAAGCCAAAGTAAGCGTCACCTATGCACACACCCGAGACTACAGTCGATGTCCGAGTAGCGACCCCACACACGCTTAGTCAGCATACTGTTCAGAGCCGTGCAGGTCTGATGTGGCAGGCCGAGCAAGCTGCTGAGAAGACCAACGGGTAATCCGCTCTACCAAGCCATGATTGCTATCGCTGCACACTGATGAATTACACTTCCATAGATCATTAGATGTGTTCAGTTCATGTCCTTTTGTCGATGTTGCATCGTGTCTGCGGCACGTGTACATAAGTCGGCAAATCAAGTGGGCCAGGGGTTGGAATTTCCGATACATGTAACTGTAATCACGCTGCTATAGATGCAGGTAGTCAGCAGTTAGCTGAGAGAACGTCTGTAAGATGACCTTGACTATGCGGCCAGTACGCCATCATCCATCAAACGACAACGACGACGCCGACCGCCATCACACCCCCTCGGTGGCGTGGTCGGCTAATGCGCCTGCTTCGAGTGTGGGGAGCCCCTAGTTTAGGTCTGACCCAGGACAGACTTCCTCGGCCGGTTCCTGCCCAGGAGATAACTGGCGGTATTCGTCGTGCCAGGAAATCAATCATGATCGATCTGACCTGTTCGATTCCCGCATGGGCGTAGTTAGCGGGGGGACGGAGGGGCTAGCCTCCCCACTTACTGGCGATGCCCCTTCTGATTGGAGAGAGGCGCCCGTCTGACTGGAAAAGGTGCTCCTTCAGGATGTTCGAGTACACCACCCTTGTACGCGTCAGCAGAAGGTGCCCCTCTGAGCACAAAAGGCGTCCAAGTACGGGCACTCGAGTGTACCCCCTCCTACCTAAAAAATCGTGTCAATGGCACCTTTTGTCAATGGGGAAATGGTACTTACCTCTTGAAAATCGCCCTCCACTTCCCTACCGTTCCTTTAAACGGAGCCTTCGATTCTGTAGCCGGCTCCGAGGGCACGGCCTGGCCTCGTGTTGCCGGAGCAGTCCTCTGTTGACCGCGCCCGAATCGGAATAGCCCCGCCGTGTGCACAAACGTGCTACAAGAGGAATCTAATAGCAAGCGCGTTAATAGGACTGCCCCGCAAGGATGACGAGAACTGGATCCTCTGCCGTGTACATAGAGTGTGCGTGTATGTGTGTGGGTGGGTGTGCGTGTGGGCGCGCACCGCAAAGCAGCATCCTCAGGCAGGAATACCAAGACACAATACCGCCACCGCCAGCGCCATCGCCGCCATCACAACTGACCTGCACCACCGTCCAGCCGGCGTTGACGTTGAGGCAGATCTCGAGGTAGGTGAGGGAGCCGGCTTCCCCGCTGAACTGGCCGGCAGTGCCGGCGCCGGATGCCGCCGCCGGCGGCGTCTTGTTGGCGCCGGACACCCGCCAGGTCCTGCCGTAGATTGGCATTCCCATGGCCAGCTTGGCGGCCGGCGCGCCGGCGTCCATCCAGGCGGCCATGGCCGACTGCACGTCCATGCCGCTGCCGTTGTCGGTGGCGCGCGCGTAGAGCGGCGCGTGGTGGTCGGCCACCGACGCCTCCCAGCTGCCGTGCAGGTCGTACGTCATCACGTGGATCATGTCGAGCGAGGCGGCCAGCGCGGTCACGTCGTAGCCGACGCTGATGCGGTACGCGCTGGGACTGACGGCGGCCGTGACCAGCAGGCCGAGCGGCCGGAACGCGGCGCTCAGCTCGGCCGCCCAGGCGGCGAAGCCGGCGCGGTCGGCCGCCGACGGGTACTCGTAGTCGAGGTCCAGGCCGTCGAAGCCGTGCCGCCGCACGAACGCCGCGGCCTCCGCGACGAAGTTGGCGCGCAGCGCCGCGCTGGCCAGCAGCGTCGAGTACTTGCCGTCCAGCGAGTCGGTCCAGCCGCCGAGCGCGATCAGCACCTTCAGGCCGGCGTTACGCCGCTTCATGGCGACGAACTTCTCGTAGCCCTGAAACGCCGGCGTAGTGGGGTGAGTCACCCCGTCGTTGGCTGGCCGTCGGGCTCGTTGTCGTCGTCGCTGGCGGGCTGATCGCACGCTGTTTCGAACTCATGCGTGCCACCGCCTATACCAGCACATGTGCGGTTGTGCATAAGAGTTGAAACGACCGAGCATATGCGACGCACTAGCACTCAGGCCTACCGAAATGACACCTATGCCATGCCGACACACGATGCTTGTAACTTGACCTGATCGAAGCTCTCACGTATCAAGCAATTTGCCTTTCCAGTTAGCAATAGCACTTCTACTGACATAAAATTTGTTGTTGTACGGCTTGGATGGTACACAAGATTCCGCTTATCATGAAGGTGATCAAAACAACAAATTGCAACTCCATTCCTTTCCTATGTTGTTTACTCCATGTCGTATTCGTTGTTTATCATTGTTTGTATCACTATATGTTGTTCTCTCCCCAATAATATTCCAAAGATAACCGGTATGTGGTAAGAGTGTATCTCATTCCAGAACCGAGTGGTCACCCCATGATATTCAATTAAGATTACAATCACTTGCTATGACAAAGTTGTGGGAAAATGTTTCGAGAAAAACTTTACATATGTGTTGGCCATATTGTGGCTTGAATTATCACCACCTCGAACTTCGATGTTTTTTGGGGAGGCGCTTTTAGTTGAAACATTTTTCCCATCATCACTGTAGTCTACCCCACTTTGCCAAAACAGACGGCACATTTGTCTTATTGCTCAATGCAAATGTTTTATTGATTATCATTATTATTATTATGGGTAATATTTTTGGGGATGATACTTAGTGTTTGCTGGTCCCGTACCAGAGTCAAAAACATGTCTATTTTAATTACAGAACGATGCCAACAAAAAATGCCAACTGTGTGCTGGAAATACAGTTTGGTATCCATGAAGAAGACTGCCTCACCTTTTGGTCGATGTCAATCCACGGGTCAAACTCCACCATCGTATAAGTAGAAGGATGCAGCTTGGCGAAGGAGTAGATGTAGATGCTGCATTTGTTGGGGTCCAAATCATCAACAGTTACTTTCCCATCACCTGGAAGCGAATTAGAGAAAATAGCTTTTTTAAAAATGGAGTATCTTCCATTTTGGGCACAAACTCATCACATAGTTGATCGGACAGATGAGACAAGACGACGTTGGGTCAACTGCGTTGGGGTGGGAAGCGACGAATTGTGGTTCGAGCGGCCTAACAATGGATAGCATGTCGCCAACATTAATGCCGCTAAACTAACCTGTGGCACCCGATATCTGATTAGAGTCTAGTTATCTCAACAGAGAGCACCCCTACTGCGTTAAAATTTGGGGTCCGCATGCGCTTACGAGAGCAAGCAGCGCACACCCAACGCGTTCAAAGCTGCATGACTGAACTACCAAGTCGGTCACCACGTGCGGCTCACCGAGGCGGTAGCTGGTCCAGGCGCCCCAGTAGCAGATGACCTCGGTGGCGGCGGCCCAGCCGGCCAGACCCAGCAGCAGCAGCAACAGCAGCGGCGCGCCGGACCACATCCTGCGGCTGGCGACGGTGTGCTCACAGACGGCGTGTGTGTCGTCCGCCCGCCGGTCGGGCCGATTTTATCGCCGCCCGAAGATGTCGGCGTGCAGCTGTGACACGCCGAGTGACTCACTCGCGCCGCGCGCTGAATGCGCTTCGACAGGGCGTCATGCGTGAGACAAAGCCGGGGTCGTGACAGGCACTGCTGCGGAACACTGAGTGCGGCGTTGTGTGTGTCAGCCGGCGTCGGCACACAGGTGGGTGGAGCGGCCCGCCCGCTGGTGAAGTTCGTGCGCACGGAGGCGGTGCCCGCGGCGGGGCCGCGGATCCGCGATGCGGCTGGCGCCGTTTCGCCGAGCTGCGACCTCTGGCGGGTGGTGTGGGGCCAGTGGCCATCGCGGTTCTGGTGGGCAGTTCATTTATCGTCCCCGACCGCAACTCGAGACGGAGGGTGCGTTCGGCGAGTGATTCCGTTCAGCACACTGTCGTGGGTTGCCTTCGACTGTTCTCCGCAAACATAGCTACATCATTGGAGAGCCTGAGCACAGCATCAGATGTGTTTTGCAGGCGTGCAGTGGCTAGAGCACAGCACGGACTACAACTTTCAATGCCTGCCCATCCGCATTCGCATGCACCAATCCAATCCGTATTGATGTCCATCCGTTATCCGATAGAGATACTCGACAGAGATGTCCATGCGTTATCCAATCTGATTCAAAAAGTTCAATATGGCTAAAACCTGACGGACCGATCACGGAATTATATGCCATACCTATGGTTGTTATTGTCCCGGACTTCTTCTGCGTATTAAATTAACATTCATTTTCTGCTTTAAGCCATCAACACCCTGTATGAACTCATTTCGAATGAAGTTTCATGGCGTTCCTCACCGCTTGGGACAGACAATATTTGATAGTCTCCAACTACCTCGAATTTGAATACAGTATGCTGGTCTTGACATATTGCAGAGTACTTTTCATTCTGATTTACATGTTCTGAGGAAAAGGAGAAAATCTTTTAAGCACCCTTCAGTATACAGATTTATAACATTATTTCTCGCATGATCGCTTTCCTCGAATATCAATACGCTTCGCCCGATCGGTCAAGGATGATGATCACTGATTTCATTCTCCGCATCCATTCTTCCCAAAAATGTTATCATTTCTTATTTTTGTTCAATGAGATGTCTCTACCGTCATTTGATAGAATGGTGTCAACCTTATGTTGAGGTGCAGTTCGAGAAACATTTGACAGCGCAAGATATGCCTTTGCGCATACAGTTAGCCAATGGGGTCTGAAAGCTACGATTTGGCCACCAGGGCGGCGCTGTACGCAATGGTCACCCGACGAGGAGGCGTCGGCCATCTTTGCTGTGCATTTTGCGTGGGGTTGCCGGGAGTCGGTGTTGGCATGTGGCTTTTATTAGGGTTGCAAGCCATTTAGGCCAAGGATTTCGGAAATATTGTGTTGAAGAAAGGTTGTGGGGGGGGGGGTGCAAAGGGTGCCCATGAACATGGGAGGCTGGGCCAGGCCTCATATGCCTGGCTTCAAGCAGCCAGACTGGTAGCACTGGCTTGCAGAGGTACAGTTACAGGTCCCCGTAGTGCAGTGGTTCCCAACCGGGGAGAAATTCCCCCCTGGGTGGAAATTTCGGTATTTCAGGGGGGAAATTTTTATGGGATCCATTACGCATTTGTCTCATTGACGTAAGTGATATCTTGAGTGACATACAAGTATAACTTCAGTTTTTTAGGGGGGAAACGGCAGGTTTGGCCAGAGGCGAAAGGGGAAATGGACCAAAAAGGTTGGGAACCACCGCTCTAGTGGATGTGCAGGTTCCCTGAGAAGTTCCGGTATTCATTTAGCAGGCATCACACATTGGGTGGGGCTGAAACCTAACCCGGCCTGACCAAACCTGACCTAAAGCCTACCCTAAACCCCTTAATCTGTACGATAATTTTCCCAAGATGGGGCACAATTTCACAAGTGTCAGACCCCCACCCAAGATTGGCACATGGAATACCTGTGGGTCACACCAGACATTGCTCCCCCCCCCCCCCCAAGACCGGAACATGGAATACTAGCAGGCCTCATCAAACATCACTTTCCACCCTGCCTACTCCAGGAAGGACATTCTTGGCTGGTATCCTGGCACAGCATGGGCCCCCTCTCTATGAGGTCACCCCCCCCCCTTGACAGCTTTCTGGATCCACTCCTGTGTACAGGACCCACAAGAGATGTGGGCCCCTGGGAGTCAGTGCCCCAAGCAGTGCAGGCTCCCTGAGAGGTGGGTGTGTGCCCCTAATGGGGCCCATATGAACAACTACCTTGGTAAGGTACCTAGCTCTAGGTGACCAGATACCCACTGCCCAACCTAACCTGCAATGCAATTTTGGTGAAATTAATTTGACTGAACATAACTTATGGGTGGAACTCAAATTATTAGTTTCAAATTAAGTAGGCTAACAATCCAATCTTAGCATGTTAGGTATTAGCCATGACAAATTCCTGGCTATGGATTGGGGGTGGGGGGGGTGCAGATTGGAGTCATTTTCTCACCCTTGGTGTGGATTGGTGCATATTTTCACTGTGGGCTGATGTGCCCCGGTGAACCTTGTGCCATACTTTACAGTCTGGACAATAGATAGGTACTTACCTTGGTACCTAATGTGCCTAGGTACCTTACCAGTGCTTTCCTAAATGGTTCCCACTACGTCTTTTACAGAAAGGCAGTCAAACAATAGTTGTTTTTCAAATCAATTTTCTGCCTTCTTACCTTGCAGTCTGCTGGAAACCTGATAGATGGATGACGTTTATGGCAGCCGGGAACCGCACATACACCCATACTTCTGACTTGCTTCTCCTAATTTCTAGCGCACTAATGGTAAATATTCCAGCAAACTAGACGTGTCTGAAGTACATTCAACATAATTAAATACGCGCAAACAACATACGCTGCTTACAAAATGTACAATAGGCTTTTTTAAATATAAAGATTCTGCCCTCCCTAACCCACAAAACATAGCGCTTTAGGTTCGCCAAAGAAGGCTGGGTGACCATTGACTCTCAGCGCCATCTACATCTTTATCAACTTTCAGACCCCATTGCCAACGAAAAAGAGCGCTGCACTGAGTAGCAAAAAGACAACGTATATATTTCTTATTTGGTGTACTGTACATTTTGTTGTGTCGTGGTATATCTTATCGTGTAGCCATGTATGTACCTTACTTCGTGTAGGTGGTATTTTGTGATTTGTGTTTGTTTGTTTTAGTGTTAATGAAGCAAGGATCACAAAATCATCATACGTCAATTACGCTAATAACGCCACGGAATATGGCTGCTCTAGTGATGTGAACGTAACCCTTTGGCTTCGGAAGTGTGCTGGCACTATCAGTGTGTTCCCCTACAATCTATGTAGTTAATTCAAGCATCGAGTTATCATGCTATTTCCAATAGAATCATAATGACGGGTGCAAAAATACTAGTTCAGACTATTTGAAGAAAGACTTGGTATGCAGATAACGGAGTTAGCTTCCCATGCCCATTATCAGCACAGGCCTGTGTGCGTACCTTCCAATCACGCGTGTGCTGACTGTGGTAATCTATATATTCCTTTTAAAGGGCTAGAGAAGGTAGTACTATGGTTTTCCTGAACAACAACAATCCTAATGCATACCGCAATACCGCGTATTGCCGACTGTATTCTGTCACTTGATCGTAATTTACCACCTCTGTTTGGTCATTTCAGCTGTGGCACGGGTGCGCCATGTATATATAATTGGTATGTAGGTACCCACATAGGTAACCATTAAGCTTTAGGTGGGATGGGTGGGTGCCGAAACTGAACTTAGATTGTATATCCACAAACTCATTGATGACACTGTGATTGCAGTCATCTGGATTACATGAAAGTTTGATAATTACTGGAAATTGATAGAACAAGGCAATGAATCCAGTTGAAGCTAATTGCATGTATTTGCATGTATTTGCATGCATGTATTTGACATTGAGGGTACCTGCAAGAATTAGTATGATAAGCTGATTGATATCACAAATCCAAATATGACAAAGTAAATTCAGTTAGATTGTATGACATTTTAAAAGGCTATCAGCATCAACTAATGGCAATATTTTATTATGTAAAGTTATTATTAGAAATCCGAGGGAAATATGATTATTTCACGCAATGTTCGCTTCCATATCAACGTTGGAGAGCCACTCCAGTATCCAGTCCGTATCCGTTATCTTTACCAAACTCTATCCGAATTGCTCTGCCATTCGTACCAAACGGATATCCGTACGGATATCCGATCCGTGTCATGCTATTGCAGTAGCAGGTGTGTTTTTCAAACGTGCATCAGTATAAGTAGTTTTCACGTACTCTTTCGTACTCATGGAATAATGACGCGAGAAATTCAGAGTTAATTATCCTCCCATTAATCCCTATTCGGACATTAATTTTCTTACATGATGATCCCTCGAATTATGCCTACCGCTTATCGCATCTCTTGCACACCGATACCAGTTTTATTTCATGACAGCATATTCTAACCAGCATAACGCTGGTGAGAGCATAAGCATAACATAGGGGCGCTGAACGAAAAATGGCAACACTAAATCGGCAGTAGTAAAATCTGCGTGCATGTCAATCATGGGAGTATTGGCTCGAGTGTTTTACAGTCGCCCGCCATCAGGCATGTATGTAGAGCCAAAGCCATTCCGATTGCGAAGCATTCATCGAATTGCATTGCCAAGAGCATAGAGAAAACAGTCATCCCTCCTTGGGACGAAACACGGATTCCCTGAGCTCTAATCAGCCACGTTACCACTGAGCTGCTGGGTGCGTGGTGAACGCAAGCTGAGGAGCGCATGCGTGGGAACGGTAATCTGTGGCCTATAGCTGCCCATGCGTGGGAACGGTAATCTGTGGCGTGTAGCTGCCCATGCGTGGGAACGGTAATCTGTGGCGTGTAGCTGCCCATGCGTGGGAACGGTAATATGTGGCGTATAGCTGCCCATGCGTGGGAACGGTAATATGTGGCGTATAGCTGCCCATGCGTGGGAACGGTAATCCGTGGCCTATAGCTGCCCATGCGTGGGAACGGTAATATGTGGCGTATAGCTGCCCATGCGTGGGAACGGTAATCTGTGGCCTATAGCTGCCCATGCGTGGGAACGGTAATCCGTGGCCTATAGCTGCCCATGCGTGGGAACGGTAATCTGTGGCCTATAGCTGCCCATGCGTGGGAACGGTAATCTGTGGCGTGTAGCTGCCCATGCGTGGGAACGGTAATCTGTGGCGTGTAGCTGCCCATGCGTGGAAACCGCAATCTATGTTTAGCTGCCAGTGCGCGTGAATGTTCCCGTTCTCGGAACAAAGATTGAGAGTACTGCATGCGAAATCCTGTGATGAAAGATTGAAAATATCGAAATGAAAAGCGCAAATCTGGACATGGGTGCGACAATTGGCAAATAGAATGCTGCATTGCAGCGTGGGATGCTGTTTAAAATTGTCCGCCGGCAGAAAAGTCGCTACAAACCTCTCAGTTTGAGTAAAGATTAAGCACGCTTCATGAAGGCTATTGGGGTGGAAAATGGCAAAATCAAAATTAAAAGAACGTACTTGACTTTGAGCGTAGATAGAACGCGAAACTGCATAGCAAAAATGACATTGCAGTTTTAGAAGCGTGACGGTTCGTTCGGGGCGGGCCGGGTGCCTCAGGTGAACTTGTATGCCACACACGGGAGTAAATTAGCTCGGGCTTCACCTTCGCTAGTAGTTAGAGCATGCATGTTGTGGGAAACTGAGAATCCAGTGGCCATGAAGGGATTCACTGGTTGGCTGTTTCGACCCGCGCATGAAAATTCTCGGCACAATTCGTTCATTTTCCACATACCAGTTGTCATATTTGACGATCTCCAGTGGCACGTTTATGTTTCAGTTGATTCCTGCAATGTTCTTTTGACACAGCTTGAGGATAGCTCATCAGCTCAATTGAAGTGCTACCGCTGTTGATTTTATGGCAAGGTAAATTAACTGTAATCTCCAGAGGATAGCATCGCAGAAGACGCGTTCCTGTATGCAATTCGATTACATCGAGTGATACTAGGAGACACATTCGCGAAGTCTGATGTCATGAACAAGCTCATCGATAGTACCTAATCATTTGCGGCCTAGATCGGAATGCGATAGACCTAGGCCCACATAGGCAGAGACTCAGCCCTACTTTTGCGGGGTGGCACACACTGTAATCAAGGGCATGCACTTGCGACAAGTGGCGTGCGCCTGAAATCCGGTCGCCGCCCAGTTTGACTGAACTCCCGGAATATTCGTCGTTATGACATAACCTGAGCGACGAGCACTGCCCATATATTGATCACGGCGCTTCCTGCGGTGCGGCTGAAGGCTCTTGCCAGCCCTCGCACTCAAGGCAATGTATTAATATCTCTTGCAACCCTTGCATGTTGTGGGAGGGATTCAAGACGCGTCGAATTCTGTTAATGAGTCCGTTACGACGGGTGGCCAATGAGATGCCTTCATATAATCTTTGCTATGGAACACTGCACAGTATTCTCCGCAGGTCCACATGGTGATTTGTGTGGTGGTTATCCTCTTGTATCGTTCAGGGAAGCTTCACATTTCGAAGCAGGGAGTGGGTTTCTTCTCCAGAATATACCTTCTGGGAAGATAATCTCAGAAGGCTTCCTCTTTAGTTGGGTCCCTGAACACTGCAGACGGCATCACTACTTTCGGTCTGTGCCCTCGCTCAACACAGCTTCTCGTCGGCAGTTGGCGAGGCATTGGAAGTCGCCAGTTTCGAAATGCCCTCGGGCTAATGGCCATTCGGACGGACGGCGTTATTGAAAGGTTTCCGCCGTGCTAGATCCGACATTTCCACTTGCATTTGTGTGAAGTAAGGGAACGCTGCGAAGCATTGCAACAAATGGAGATGTTGTCCGCCATTGATAATCTTCGGGCTCGCCATTTTCGAATGCATCTTATTACAAGATAGTAGAAGTACCTCGCAGAATGAGAGTAGGAGAGGCGGTCACATTTTAGGTCGATTATTGCATGCAAGAACCACCGGATTGATGGTTGGTATTCCAGAAGAGGGGAGCAGAGTGGTCCATCTTCCCCTGTTGTTCCTTTGTTTGTGCATTGATGTGATTTTAGCCCATGCAGGCAGTGGATAGATGTCATATTCTTGTTTGTGCACTCTCCGTTGATGCTTCTTATTGCCTCCAGTGCTTTTTTCTCTACCACGGTGCAATTACAGATCTTTTCAGAATCTTGGACGTCAATGTGCTGCGATGTGTGTGGTGAAATGACCTCATCGACCGTCTGGCAGCACGGAGCGATATCTGAGTCACCGTATCGGATCCACACACCTCGACTCTCATCGGTCGACTCACACCATCATGATTCCGGAGAGTCCTGGTAGGGTGGTTTTGGTGGTAATTTGCCTGAAGAAAACACGCATCCTGCACTGCTTGCCGGGTGAAATGCTAAATACAAAGGGAAAACTGCGTTGGCCAAACCAGGTATCTGTGCATAAGCATCGACCAGCTCAAGTATAAAAACATGTCTCTGGGGCCGGCCCTTCGAGTGCGGGTTCAATTCATGAGGCTTCGCATTGCTGGGCTCTCCCAACAAATTCTTCTAAAGCTCTGCATCTGCAGGTAGCACTGGAATCTACCCTCAGGCGCGCTGCACAGCTGGCTCGATCATGCTCCAGGGGGGGGGGGGGCATGTCGCACAGAGCTGCACACTGCAGTGGCTGGCCGAGCAGCCCCGACCCCGAGCTGAACCTGATCCACGGCACAGCACCCCCGACCCCGAGCTAAACCTGATCCACGGCACAGCACCAGCGTTCGGACCGCACGTATCACTCGTCAGCCGTGACGTCATCAGTGGAGCCGGAGTTAACGCTGTCGAAAATCAGCCGGGACTGCGATCTTTGTCTTTTTTATTGCGCGGATTCCGTGGATTGTGACGTTGCCGTGTATCGTGGACTGCAAGCGCGGAGTGTTCTGTTAAGCTTCGCGCAGGATTATTTATGTAAGCCGTTATGTTATGTATGAGTCTCTGCTATGTTTTCTGAGAGCTCCCGGTGTGTATATTCAGAGCTGCAACGCAGGTTTTAAGGCCCTGTCACTGTTTTTGCGAGACTGGGTGCGCTTTGTATGACCCATGCATTTTCGGCCTACCGTTATGTTCTTTGGGTCCTACTGTGCTTATTTAGGGCACATTTGTGGGATCCAAGCACGATTTTGGAGGCTCCGGTATAATTCCTCGGGGTCCCTGTGCGTCTTTTCGGGCTCAGGTGCGTGTTTCCGGGTGGATCCTACGCCAGCTTTTGGTCTCGACGCGTTTTTGGTGACTTATGAATTTTTAAAGTCAAAGTTCCGGCCTGATTTTTGGGGTCCTCGCACCATATTTTTGCGTCCCGCCCCGATTTTTCGAGCTCCGATACGATTTTTTTGGGGGTGGGGCCGTGCGCGATTTTTGCAGGCATCTGGTGGTATGTTTGGGGCTCCGGAGCGATTTTCCTTGCTCGGACATTTATTTTTCGGAATCCTTCCTTATTTTGGGGGCTCCGTCCTGACATTCGAACATCTGGTGGTTACTCTGGTCAGAACATCTGGCGGTTACTTACAACACGTACTGAATGTCATCAAACATGCCCGTCAGGCGTCATGAGCGGACATAATACCGGTGGCGCCGCTCTGGTGGTGGGTTTGTGAAGGGGACACCATCCGAGTGGACTTGCTATCATTAATGCTATATTCTAGCTTCTGGAGGAGGTGCAAGTAATTTCCAATGGTCATACTTGAACGACATTAAAACAAGCTCTCTTATGATGTGTAGTTCGTTTTATTATCAAATAATTTCACCCTGTCACTTTGCCCTTAAAGTGAAATGAGAGCAATTGCCCGGGGACGAGTGGTCTAGGGGTAAGATGCTCGTCTCACAATCGAAAGGTTGTGGGTTCGAGTCTCACCTGTCGCTACTCTTCGCCCGCGACCAAGCGGCGTGAGAGATTGGCGACGTTACATGACTCAACGGTCGACGTGTCGAAAAACCAATAGCCGACCAACCAGAGCGATTGCCTACTCAACATCTTGTAATAAAAACTCGTCATACATCTTCTGTGTGTTGTGCTGACAATTTCCAACGTTCTTAACTAAACGAAAATCGAACGTGCTACACTTTTGCATCATCTTGAATAACTTGCATGAAGGTTTAACCCTGTCACTTTTGCACTAAATTCCAGGATTTGTGCCTCGAATTATCACATTGTATTCCTTTAAATTGTATATCAGATGTCTTACATTACCGAATTAATATCCAATGGTCTCCAATAAACCGGTATAAAATCAGCTGCCTTCTGATGCCATTATCGATAACTTTTATAGATATTTAACCCTGTCATTTTTGCGCTCAATTCCAGGATTTTGGTCTCGAATTATCATATTGCATTCCTTTAAATTGTATATCAGATGTTCTACATTAGCGAATTAATTTCCAATGATTTCAAATAAGCGGGCACAAAATCAGCTGTCTTCTGATGTCATACTCGACTACGCTTATAGATATTTTACCCTGTCATTGTTTACCTTTTGACATGAAGCCTCCCGGCATTATTGAGGTTCTGGCATGGCTCGATGCACGTCAAGCACCGACGGTTGCTGCCCAGAGGATCCGTTGGGCCGGCGAGCGGTGACAGGACAAAAAGTAAAGTTCCACCATTCAACAATGTTAAGCAACATCGGCTCTGCCACGCCAAAATGGTGTATGAGACATTCACGGTTGTAGATGCATTCTTTCCATTCAACGCACATAAGCGTAATGTTCCTAAACAATATCGAGAAAACCTGTCGGCCTCAACTCCAATGGTGGCGGAACTCATGCCAGGCACGACGCCTATCGGTTAAAATATGAAGATCTGCCTGTAACTTTGACGTTGGGGCCCATTAACATTCAGGGAATGGTTCCGCGCCCCGCCATATTATGAATGGCGGGTGGTCGTTGACGGGCCTCGGGCCGCGGGCGTCGCCGCCAGCGGCCCGCCGTCTATGGTGGAAAATAGTTGTGAAAACAGTAGTTAACAGTGCACGAAGGCTGTGCCCGGAAACATCATTTTCACAACCTTCATGCGACGTCATTATTCACGTTCTTAACCCTCCGGTAACGTCTCTCCGGTCAGATCCTCACACCCCGTCTCGGGGGTATAAACATCCCTCCTCTAATCTCTAAACTAAGCGTCGCACGAAAACGAAAGAGGTGTCATCGGAAAGCGCTCGACGAGTAGGGCCAGACACCACCCCCAAATTTTATTCCCCCCAAAATTGATGTCACTAGGGGGCCTAGATTTTCACGACTAACATCATGTTTTTGGCTCTGGGGAGTTCATCTTGGGGGAGATTTGAAAAACAAAAAATTATTTGGAATCAGAAAAGGAAGACGAAATTGAGCAGTGCCACACAATTTTTGGCCACCCAAAAATCAAAATTATATTTTTTGGAAATTTCAAAATTTTGAGTTTTAAAGTTTTCTTTAATTTTTATTTTTCTAATGGATAGAACGGACCGAAAAACTGTGTTCGAAGTCAACTTGCCCAAATAAAAAATGCTTACTTTAGCCAGAATCTTCGATTTTAACTCTAATGGGCAAATATGCAAAAGTAATAAGTAATAAAAACGGAAAAAATAGAAAATTCCTCTAGTGCGTTTTGTTGTGTCCCTAAAGATAAGAAAACGTTGAAAGTTTCATTAAAATATTTTTATCCGTTAAAGCGTGACGACTGGTTGAATTTTTTTGGAGGTGACCTCACTTGACCTTCACTAACTCGTTGACCCTAGATGACCTGACCTTAAAATTTTGACACAACATGCCAAATTAATGTGGGAAAACTATGCCAAATTTCGGCGCGCTGCTTCGCGCCGTTCTTTCACTATCCGCGGAAAACTTTAGGGGGTGGATACCCCCCGAGACGGCGCGGGTTAAGACACTGCGCTGCACAATGACACATATGTTAGGAAAATGAAAGCAGATCACACGGCATGGATCTGGCTTTGATAACCAAATCGTCACAAACGGCGCCGACTTCGAAGTTCGCCGAAACCGAATTTTGGGGGTGAACGTGGAATTTGGGGTCGTGGGCACCTTAGGAATTGTTAATATATTCTCGGAAATTCCGGAAAAGTGGAAAAAATTTTCCTGTTGCATTTTTGCGCCATGGTTGGAATGGGATGTTTTCAGGCCGTTTTCTTTGATTTCTGGTCATTGCAATGCATAGTAGGGCATCAAATCTGGTAATAAAAGCTGGGCAAACAGCTTGGATTTCCGGAAATGGTTTTTTGAGATATTCAATATCAATTGATGGATTATTTTAAGATAGCATCAGAAACAACTCGTCTTGGCTCATCGCTTTGAACAAGGATAATTTTTTTTAATCTAATAATTTTTTAACGAGTTAATTTTGAAATTGCATGTGCATTCAGAAGTTTGTAGAGCTTACAATATGACATATTTCAGGACTTCTCAACAGGTACAAATAGCCAGCAGCCAATGGAACATATTTTCTTTGATGGAAAGTCAATTTTGAATTCAAACATTTGTGAAAAATTCATGCTACATAAATTTCGACTTTTTTTTTTTTTTTTTTTTTTACTTCAACATGTTTTGTTTTTCTAAGCGTGCCAGAATTCTGAATTTTGTTTGCATCAAGTTTCCCTTCGGTGTATCCCTTTCATTCTTGTCATTTCTGACGCTGATTGTGAGAAAAATTCTTAATAATCGGACATATTAAAAAAAAAAGTTTGAAAAATTCCAAATTGGAAATTTCACACACAAAGCCACACCTCTGGTAATGTAGAGGATGCTCACGTTTTCAATGGGGCTTACCGAAATTTCAGCAACATTTTTATTATTATTCGCTTTGTATGGCGACGATAAGAATCGACACAGTGACTACCACAATTGCTTGTAGCGTTTACGTACGTCGAAAGAAATCACACGTCCTCTTTTCCCCAGGCGTTAAAAAAAAACTGATTCGTACACTGCTCCGGTTCTGTCAAGCCTGATATCGTTTCCTCCCCGATGTCAACCCCTCTGTTGTCCGCCGGCATCAACGCCGGCGCCTTTATCTCAATTGGAACCCCCACTAAGTTGGAGCGTATTGAGCTATGTACGGATGGGAAACGGAAGTCCAAGTCCAAGTCCAAGTCCAAGTCCAAGTCCAAGTCCAAGTCTAAGTCCGCTGCGCTTGTGCATTCCGCCGCGCTCCCCTCCCGCTTTTCACAATTACGCATTCATTGTATGCCGTTACATGAAAGCAATGTGGTTCACTCACACGTTGACAACACCAGTAATTCTACGAAGTCCCCACCTATGATCTTGTTGCTATGGACAACTGATGCCTACTTGAAATGAATATGCACTGGTGTCAACCAGTGGCTTACCGATGGGGGGGGGAGGAGGGGGCAGCGCCTCCCCCTCCCTGAGATATTGTGGGGCCCCCAAGAATCGCGCCGGGGTTCGGTAAAATTGCGGCGGGCCCCATAAAAATGCCGCTGAGGCCCCGAAAAATAACACCGGGCCTTTAAAAATCATATTGAGGAACCCAAAAAGTCACACAGAGGCCCCAAAATCGCGCCGAGGCCCTGAAAAACAAAAACATTGGGCCCATAAAATCGCTCTGGACCCCTAAAATAACGCTGGAAGATCCAAGAAGTGGGACCGGGGCCCATGAAATTACCACTGGGGCCCCAAAAAGTTGCACCGTGGCCAATGAAAATCACGCTGGGGCCCCAAATGTCGTGCCAGGCCCCTGAAAGTCACGGGTTGGCCACAAAAAGGTCGGGGATGGGCCCATGGACTGTGAGCCCCAAAAGGTCGGGCCGGGGGCCCTGGCAATCACGCTGGGGCCCAAGAAGTTTTTCTGGAAAATACTGACTGTGCCACTGTCGTCTACAACATTACTGACAAATTTTCAATATCTTCCTTGACTCGGACACCACCTCCAGTGTGCGTCGCTATATTGCAAGAAATCGCACAGGACTGGGATGGACAGCCTTTTTTCAGTCCGCGTGTTCCCTGCGGAATCCACGAAATCTGGCCGCGAAATTCGTACGAAGTAGACAAAGAACGACATATGACATCAGCATAAACGGAGTTCATGGACGGAACGTGACAAAGAGTGCAGCTGCGACCCCCGCACTGTTATCATGTCAACGAGCAAGATATGATCGCCACGCCACAAAGGAGGCAGCACCTGCGTGGCGGCCGGCGCGTCGGCTCGGCAGCTGCAGCCTTGGCTGTCGTTGTCGACGCGATTGTCGCACTCAGCGGTGGCAGACGTCACAGCCAACAGATGCCATCGTCGGCTTCTGCTTCGTCAGCTCGTGGGCGGCTGTGATATGCAGGTGTGATCGCTGACTCAATTCGACCGCCAGCTGAATTCTACCGCCGACCATTCCACTGAAAGATCATTTCCTCTCACGTGAAGACGCAAGCAACCTAACCGAACCTGTTGCAAGTCAATTTCACCATCCTATCGTGGTTCATAGCCGATAGCCGTATCGCCAGCTTGAGCGTTTCTGGTAGTTAGCAGGTGCCACTTATCGTTGGACGATTTTGTGGTTAAAAATCGAATGACCTGCGGCAGCATCCACATTGAAGAGATCATCCTATCTCAGCAACAGGCCTTCAATACCGAAGTGGTGTGAATGATAATTGAAACATCACTATGAGAGGAGCCGCGCAGGGTGGCTGACGGAGGTGCCACAAATCCTAGCTGTCGTATACTCGATGGAGATCATCGAGCTTTGTCGCGCGGCTCGCCCGCTTGCCCGAGTCACTTTTCGGGAACACATGCAGAGCTCGGGTAATTGTACCTGTCGGTATAGTAGACGTACCGAACCTCCACATTTGTCAACCAATAATTCCTCGGACACCGGTGGGTTGTCGTAGATGCACCTTGATACCCCGCTTTCTTTGTCCTCTGGAGGAAAGTCCCTGATAATTATCCAGAGTATTAACCTTTATTACACCCTCTGCATACCTCCACCAATACTCTGCATATTTCAATACCCAATACCCTCTGTATATATCCCTGGCGAAGCCTTCATGCATTGCCTCATAAAACACGGCTCGTGAAGAATCTCAATCAGCTGGTGCGTGTGATGTTGAATTCAGCTTGCTAGCATTTCAACTGGCCACATTGTTCACATACAGAAGCCTGGGGGCAATACCGGGTCTACCAGTATGATGTTCTCTTCCGCTCGGTTATATTCTATTATATTATTATATTCTTTAGTCGTTTGTAATACTTCAAATTGTTCCTTCAGCCTTGGCTTGTTACACCGAAATACATTCCTATTGTTTTCAGCAGACATTGAATCTTCGATAAACAAGTGCAACTGCTGGCTCAGCAGCAGAGCTCTCCTGATGCATGACCAAGTTGCCGTGAGTCGTGGCGACCTCCTCCAAATTTCTGTTTTGTATGCGAATATCTCAGTGCACAGCCTTCTTTTTTCTGAGCAGCATTCTTCTCTCTGCACATTAGTTGCAACCTGGATGATCACATATCTGCTTTATTTTCAAGGCAATGTCATCAAGTGCGCGGGAACCAAGGGGGGGGGGGAAGGGCAGCCCTCCCCAAATTTGAACGGGCTAAACATTCACACTGTGGCCATTACATAGAAGGAATCGAGCACAAAATGGCTCTTGCTTCCTCTCCCCCAACCCGACCTTGAGACAGCTTCCGTGCCACTGGGTACCATGACCGAACCCTCTAGCTTGCCAGCATCTATCTGGCGACCGAAACTAGTCAGCGCAGTAAAACAGTTGTGGCATTTAATCGAAACCCCACTTCACCAATCCAAACGAGATGACACGCCACGAGCAGGCGAATCGGCTTCTGTTTGAATTCCCTGTGCTGTTTCGGACACCACCATGGATGGAAAATATAGAATTCCCATTTTGCAAAGGGTCAATGCATCGATGAATGCAGCCAATTTTGCTCTCCCACTGCTTATCTCAAGAACGGCTGGGCCGATTGATAATTTCAAACAGCAATCGGGAGCGCTGTGACGTGCGGTCTCAGACAATATAAGAGATTGTGTTTTCAGTGTGCATTGTGATAGTCCCGAGACCGCCGAGCCGGCCCCGTGGCCGCCGCTGCGGCGAGGCTGGCTGGCGTTACGTCCGGTGGCGTGGTAGGCGCTGCGGTACATTTCAAGCCATAACTCAGTCGTTTTATAGATAACTGTTCAAAATGTGGTAGAGAAGTTCTTCGCATTCATGTCCTGGGACAATGTTTCGTTTTTCTTCAAATTTTGAAATATAAGGGTGATCACTTCGGGAGTGCTTTTCATCAGTAGTTTTTAATTTGGCATGCCGATATTTCAAAGTGAAGCATTGAAACGAAACGACGGCATAGCATGTTTATTACAAACAGATGGTCGCTCGCTTCCCGTTGATGGGCATGATATATCTTCATTCGTTCGGTGTGTGTGTGTGTGTTAATTTGCACTTACCGATGAGTTTCTGTTTGAAAAACCGGCGAATATGACGTCACGATGACGCCACACACCTGACTCATCGTGACTTCATAGCTTTTTGCTTCGCAGGAGGGGCGAATTGATCCAACGACAGACAGACAGATGACATACTGGCAAGGACACTATTGAAGATTTCGTGGAGATATCTCCACTCGTTATTATGTTATCGCGAATATTCGACAGGGCGGGGGGGGGAGAGATTTGATCCTCTGTCTCGATCAATACCTGCTTCAGCTTTGCGAAAGCTGGTAGAGCGGCTATAAAGTTGGTAAGACTTTCTCGATATTAGCTACAGTGCCTCCTACATGCATAACCGCCCTCTCGTGGACTTCGACGATGGTCCACTCCCAGAACTAACACATTGGCATTCCGTTGTATTAAGGATACATTATTATTGTGGTCCGATAGTTAGTGTTATTCGTCAACAGCAAGCGACATGCTGGAAATGCATCATGGAATGGAAAGCATATAAGGAATCGATTGTATATTTATTAGTCGTACCCCATTATTTAATCCGCCATTTAGGCAACGCCTTCCCGTTTGGAGACTTCTGCACTGATCACTTTCACTCTTATCTTTCCATAAGCTTGTCTTCTCGATGCCACCATTTCACACGGCTGTTTTTATGGTGAATGGCGAGTGAGGGAGAAATCCAAGCGAATGAAAGAAAGAACATATGGCGATAATACGAAACAAGTCATCAGAACGAGCCGACCTCAGCTCGACCTCAATCCGACCCTATCCGTGCCAGCTGTGATTTCGCGAATTCTATTTCTATTGTCTATTTCGTGAAGCTCGTCATGCTGAATCCATCTGTGAGATACGTGGACCATATTCGTCAGAGGAGCCCAATAATGGGACAAGTGCAGCCAATTTCTCCTGACACAGATTTGTGTTTGACGCAAGTGTGTCAACATCTTTGGTGGTAGACCCCTAATTGGGTCCCCCGTCGAATATGGTACAATGATCTCAAGCATCGATGCATTTTCCGAATTGTAGATATCAGCTGCAGTTGTATGGCATGATAATACGGAACTGTAAAGAAAAAGTGTATTCGTTCATAATGAATATTTTTTTTTGTGGTCTTGTAGCTTCACGGGATGGTCGAGGGAACGTCACCATTATTTGAATCGTCATGTGATACTTGTGACTGAACGTGTTCAGAAGTATATGCATTTTAGAGCCGTGCGGTGGAAGATTTATCAAGAACACATCAATATGAAGCCGTAATGTCAGCACAAGTCAAAGTAATATCATCGCCTGATTAAGGCATCCGCACCAGTAACATCTGCCGTCTTAGCGGATGTTGATGGTGCGCTGATGCGTGTAGGAGCGTTTGTGTGTTGTGTCTGTGTGCAGGAGCGTTTGTGTGTTGTGTCTGTGTGCAGGAGTGTTTGTGTGTTGTGTCTATGTGCAGGAGTGTTTGTGTGTTGTATCTGTGTGCAGGAGTGTTTGTGTGTTGTGTCTGTGTGCAGGAGCGTTTGTGTCTTGTCTGTGTGCAGGAACGTTTGTGTGTTGTGTCTATGTGCAGGAGTGTTTGTGTGTTGTCTCTGTGTGCAGGAGTGTTTGTGTGTTGTGTCTATGTGCAGGAGTGTTTGTGTGTTGTGTCTGTGTGTAGGAGCGTTTGTGTGTTGTCTGTGTGCAGGAATGTGGCGTCAGCTCACAGCTAGTATTTCATCTGAAGACTCGAGGTAACAAACAGCGATAGCTTCGTTTCAAGAGTGCCTCACAATGTTGAAGACAGGCGTCAAAGGCACTCAGACAAGGACACGTCATGAAGAGTGAACAAAACATGCTAAGAGACACCAGGGCCAGGTTAAGTCTATATAGGGAAGGTAATATACGACTAGACAAAATGATACTGAAACACCCCAATCAATACTATGTACTGTGTCCTAAAGGAACTATGTACCCCAGCATGTCTAGCCCCGTCCACTCGATCTCGCGTAGCACACGCATGATGGTAACACACTCGTGAGTCACGCGTAACACATCATGATCGCAGCACACCCGTGGGTCACGCGTAGCACACGCATGATAATAACACACTCGTGAGTTACGCGTAATACACGCATGATAGTAACACACCCGTGAGTCACGCGTAACACAGCATGACAGTAGCACACCTATGAGTCACGCGTAACACAGCATGATCGCAACACACTCGTGAGTCACGCGCGACACACGACCAGACGAAGACACGCCCGTGAAGAACACTCGGAATATTGCGCGAGAGCACTCTGACAAACACGACGGGACGCAGGCAGGCACGGCACGCAGACCAGGCACGGTCGTCGGGTCTCCGTGGTGGGTAGCCAAACACAGTGAGCCAGGCACGGTCGCACGCGGACAGCCGCGTCGACAGCCTCGTGGCTCGTGACCTGGTGACCTCGTGACCTCGTGACAGCCGCGTCGACAGCCTCGTGCCTCGTGACCTCGTGCCTCGTGACCTCGTGCCTCGTGACCTCGTGCCTCGTGACCCGTGGCTCGTGACCTGGTGACCTCGTGACCTCGTGACAGCCGCGTCTCAGCGCACGGGCAGCAGCGCGCTCGAGCCGGTGGTCGAGCGCGCCACGTCGAAGCTGGCCGCCCAGAAGAGGTGGCACGTGCGCCGACAGCCCGGGCAGTCCGCAGGGCCGGACAGCTGTGCCGCCGAACACCGGGTCGGCGCGACGCACAGCAGGACGCACTGCAGCGCCGAGGTGACCGCGTGCGTCGCCGCCGGCCGCGCCTGCTGCACGACCGAGTGCTGGAACACGCGGGGCAGGTGTGGTGGGTTGGTCTCGCCGCGTGTGCTGTGCTGCCGAGATGCGCTCTGGCGTCAGAAAACGACACAGCTTCGAGGGTTCTTTACAGCTGGGCATTACAGTTGGGCTTATGCTTGAAGTCCGTCAGTGTCAGTGAAGTTACTACCACTTCCGCTGGTGCATGGTTGTTTTCGCTGATCTGCCCCTATTTTAGCATTGCACATAGAAGTGCAAATTAATCGATGCTGTACAATTTTAGTCTCATGATACCAAACTTCAGCAACCGTAATTCGACTCACCTTTGTCAAGTGGAAAACAACTCGCATAAGACATTACTTTTAATGACTTTGGTTTGCTCATTGGTGAGCACAGTTTTGCTGACAACCGCCACAAAATACCAGATGACCAAGCTGAATTAGGCTGTGACGTACTGCTAGCTGCGAATACAGGACAACTAGTGGGCCGATTCACTTTTAAAGCGTGCTTTAAGCCATTTCATGAGATGCAGTCACCACTCTGTGAGAGATGATTACAGACGCCGTGCCTTTTGGCGCACATTCATCGTAAACAGACGTTTACTTTTCATAGGCAGACGTCATGCAGACCAAGGTTGACACCACAAACGCAAGGTAAATAGAGACGGATAATAGGTGTGCATAGGGCAACCTCTTAGCCAACAAAAACCTGGAGATAAACGTGCGAAACTCACCGGCCAGATCCTGAAAATTCTGGCTTCCGTGGTGAGCAGCAAACAGACCAGCACAACCGAGCAGAGGGTAGTGCTCTTCATTGTCCTTCGGCTGCAACGAACCTCTGCAATCTTCTCGTAATGAACACGCCAACGCCGTCACTCTCTTCTGCTCCGATCGCACTGATCTTGTATGCCAATGGACTCTGGCTGAGCGGAGCCTCGAGTGCTGCTGCACAGACCTGCACGGCTCCGACGTTGGGCACAGACTAGGCAATCGAAACCATTGCCACCGAACGGACCTGGACCACAGCCGGAAGTGAGGTGGGTCGCCGCCAAATCGGGTCACGTTTGTTGTGTTATGAGTGACGAGGTCTCTGCCGGCCGCGCTTGCCCCAGGGATGAATAATTGTCGAACGACTCCACAGTCGGACCGAATAAGAACGCCTTTATGGCCGTGTTTTCGTAGCCCGCTATGTCGTCCTAGACTGTTGGTACAGGGCGTTGCCAACTCATGATGTAATGCAATATTTCGCTATTTGCTTTGCTTCCTGAGCATACAGATTGGAGATTATATTGGCAAATTGGATAACTATGGCCGCAATTGCTTTTCAAGTAACTTCGACAAAGCTCTGAATTCTAGAAATTTGGTTTCCCGTATCGTCTCAAAACAAATGGTCAGTCAATGCTTCAGTTTGTGGGCAAGGCTATTGGGCATGCCATATTGACTCTGGGCCACAGATACAGTGCCGATTGTCACATTTTTTCAACACACCCACAGAACGATTGCTTCAAATCATTTTGACGGGCATACTTGAGGGTTTTCATCTCAGTCATGAGTCATCTTTCTATGCGTACCAGGTTTCGAATACATGTGTACTTAGTGCCCTTTACCTGCCAAGACGTAGTTGTGGAGGATACAGTTTTGTTGTTAGTGTTTTATTGTTTGTTTCATTGCAGCGCATGCCGCCAAATGAGTTGTGCTTCATGAGGAACAACGGCCACCGCCCGCTCAGTATCACTTCCCAGTTCAGTGATGTTTCCTAGGTCAACTATGGTGGTTGACATGGGATGGCTTGCTTGACTCCAGATCTACGTCAGGATATTTTCAATCACCAGCTCGAATGTATCTGACAGCGTTGTTATTCGCAAATGATCAAGTCTGATCGAAGCGCCCTAAAGCCCAAATAACTAACTATTGTAGACTATTGTAGACTGTTGCCTTTCCCGTAATGTATACTAGCAGCTTCCGTCAAAGCCGGGCGAGGAAATACATACAACACATGTAGAATATCTTGATGAAGACTCCAAAAGCAGATATGATACCTCTTGATTTGATTTGGAAGATCACGACTGGACGTGGTGAGATCATAGTTAATGAGTATGCTGGTGCAACGATAGCATATGAATTGATTGTTATTCTTCAAGGATAGTGATAGTGTTAGTTAAGGTATGCACAATGTTTCAAGTGTAGACAAATGTATGGATGGTACCGGGAACAATTTTTGGACAGACCTTCGACTCGACCTGGAAAACAAAGTTTGCAACCAATATCTTTGCATCGGATTGCGCCAGGTTATCCACTCATTCCCCGAAAACTCTGTTGAGTACGAAATCTCGAAGGTCAAACACATCCCTGCCTGTGGATGCGTCATGCAATGGCCAGGTGCTGAGACCGTCACGTTAGACCGTGACGACCGTGACGACCGTGACGCTACAGACCGTGACGAAGACCGTTACGCTACAGACGGCGACGCAACATCGCCTGTCGAGTGCGGCACCAAGTTTCTCATGGACTAGAAGCTGCGGCGCAGCGCTAAACACCCACGTGCCAGGCGTTGGGATGCCATCGGTGCATCTGCCACGGGGGCACGAGTGGCACCGCAGCCGCCAGCGGACGCCAGTCGACAGCCGCTGGCAGCCGCTGGCAGCCACTGGCAGCCGCTGGCAGCCACTGGCAGCCGCTGGCAGCCGCTGGCAGCCGCTGGCAGCCACTGGCAGCCGCTGGCAGCCGCTGGCAGCCACTGGCAGCCGCTGGCAGCCGCTGGCAGCCGCTGGCAGCCGCTGGCAGCCGCTGGCAGCCGCTGGCAGCCGCTGGCAGCCGCTGGCAGCCACTGGCAGCCGCTGGCAGCCACTGGCAGCCGCTGGCAGCCACTGGCAGCCGCTGGCAGCCACTGGCAGCCGCTGGCAGCCACTGGCAGCCGCTGGCAGCCACTGGCAGCCGCTGGCAGCCACTGGCAGCCGCTGGCAGCCACTGGCAGCCGCTGGCAGCCACTGGCAGCCGCTGGCAGCCACTGGCAGCCGCTGGCAGCCGCTGGCAGCCGCTGGCAGGCTAGTCTCGGACCAGATCCAATCAGGCGGTCGGAATGGTCTGTCACGTGCGCCACTTCAAATTGAAATTACCAATTCGTCTTCCGACCGCATCGCCGAGCCACGTCGGCGTCGACGATCTCCGGAGTCACGGACGACGGTGCCTGCGTCGGCGGTTATGGTCTCCAGAGTCACGGGTAACGGAAACCGCGTCGACGGCGACGATCTCCGGAATCACGGACGACGAAAACCGCGTCGGCAGCGACGATCTCCGAAGTCACTGGTGACAGTGCCTGCGTCGGTGACGACGATCTCCGGAGTCACGGACGACGATAGCCGCGTCGGCAGCGATGATCTCCGGAGTCACTGGTAACGGTGCCTGTGCCTGTGTCGACGATCTTCGGAATCACTGGTGACGGTGACCGCGTCAACGGCGACGATCTCCGGGTCACTGGTGACGGTGACCGCGTCGACGGCGACGATCTCCGGGTCACTGGTGACGGTGACCGCGTTGACGGCGACGATCTCCGGGTCACTGGTGACGGTGACCGCGTCGACGGCGACGATCTCCGGGCCACTGGTGACGGTGACCGCGTCGACGGCGACGATCTCCGGGTCACTGGTGACGGTGACCGCGTCGACGGCGACGATCTCCGGGTCACAGGTGACGGTGACCGCGTCGACGGCAACGACGACGTTCGGCATGGTGGAGCTATATACGATGGCAATAGTAGAAACGGCGCCCCTCTAACAAAGTGTGCATCACCGGAATCCAACTGATGCTTCTCTTATATGAATTGTGAACACTGCGGGTCAATGACACTACGTATCATGATAAAGCTAACCAAGCAAACAACATCCTTGTACAGGAACCTGCTCTCCGCTTCTCTTCTTATTGCTGCTTGTCTACTCTTTGCTGAAGTACGGTGTATTTCACCACTCAAAGAGTTAACATCATCTATAATTATGTTTTGAAAAATTGTGGAATATGATTCGGCATCTACTGGAATACATACTGCAATCGCAGCACCTTGTCTTTCTACTTTGGTAAATCGTTGCCATCGCTGCCATCGCCAGCCTGGATATCGGTGCATGGATTAAGCAATGTGGTGAAAAATATCCAATCTTGCACCAGGCACTGGCGGATCCAGGGGGGGGGGCATTCCGGCCATGCCCCCCCCCCCAAGCGCTTCAAGGGGGGGGGGGCATAGTGTCTTTTGCCCCCACCACCAAACCAACAAAGGTAAACTGAATTAAAATGCAGTAACCTTTGCTGAGGTTAAAAAATAGCGCTCCGGGTGAAATAATCTCCAATTTTAAAGGTATTTTGTTATAATTGTTTGGAAGCACAATATGGTAGGATAGTAGATTCTGACACATCGAGGGTTCTATGCTGTTGAAGTTCTGCTTACAGCAAGAGATGACGAAATCAGCAGTTTCCTTATTCCTTCGTCAGATAGGTTCATGAAGTTTGTTTAGCCAGTAACGGGCAAGCGGACCCAGTGAGCCAGATTTCGAAAGCGGAATTTGAACAGGATGTTTTGTGCGAGTGACCAGTTGAGCCCAGTTGAGCGGCATGTTTCGTATGTTGGTGTTGGGGTTGCTAAGATGAAGAGACAGGCTACATTGACTGATTTTTTTTCTCAAGAAGAATAGTAAGAGGAGGTACACTGGCGGATCCAGATTCTGACACACATCGAAGGTTCCATGCTGCTCAAGTTCTGTTTACAGCAAGAGTTGACAACATCGGATCCGCCAGTGTGTATACGTGCACGAACGTTGACGTGGTACAAGACGTTGAACGTGAACGTGAACGTTTTGGTAAACAAGAATAAAAATCCGGTAACATAGAAACGGTGGAGGTAGGCTGGGGCCACTACACAGGCAATTATGTTGTCAATTTGTTTTTTTGTTTGTTTTTTATTTATTTTTTAATGGGCCCCTTTGCCGAATAGTGGTCGAAATCCGGTGCTTTTAACCAACAATAGTGGGAGAATAGGCACCCTCCAAATCCGTTCGACCCCACCCCTGACGCAATTCCTACGTACGCCACTGGGGAGGGGGAGGGGAGGGGCTGACGCCGAAAACCGAAAGTTGCCCCCCCCCCAAACCGGTGGGCTAGATCCGCCAGTTGCACCAGGTATTTGTGAAATGTTTTACCCATGCACGTGGCTAAGCCGTCAATTTTCCATATCTGCTCTGCTCATCGATAACCTCCTGCGACAAGAAAAATACCATTACTCAATCCATGTATTGCTACCGAAAATTCGAACACCTTTTTCAAAATTGAATGATAATACAAAAGGTAGAAAGACATTCATTCTGCACAATTTCCGTTCCAAACCAACGCATCGAGTGCATTAAGCGTGGCCGCCGTTAATATCACTCGGGGCATCGCAAGCGGCAACAACCACAACAGTGAACAGCACGGCCACCTACTCGATAGCTCGATCCCCTAGTGCTGCAGCCACCCACCATGGAGACGCGAGACTCGCGAGTGCTGCAGCTACCCATCATGGAGAAGCGAGACTCGCCAGTGCTGCAGTCACCCATCATGGAGACACGAGACTCGCGAGTGCTGCAACTACCCATCATGGAGAAGCGAGACTCGCGAGTGCTGCAGCTACCCATCATGGAGAAGCGAGACTCGCGAGTGCTGCAGTCACCCATCATGGAGAAGCGAGACTCGCGAGTGCTGCAGCTACCCATCATGGAGAAGTGAGACTCGCGAGTGCTGCAGCTACCCATCATGGAGAAGCGAGACTCGCGAGTGCTGCCCAGCATAGAGAAACGACACATGGGCTAGCGGAGTCGCCTGCGAGTTCCGATTGCGCACTACGGGATGACCGAAGCTGCCACGGACCTGACTGCCGTCATATGGCATGCCGGGGCTGGCACGGATCCAATGGCCGTCATATGACATGCCGGGGCTGGCACGTACCATACGGCCGTCATATGAAGTGGCAGCGCCGTTGCCGTCGGCCGGCTTATGCCACATACCAGCGACGAAGACAGAGAGCCGTCCCAGTCGGCGGCATACTAATCGGCGCAGCCGGCTGGGGTGGGGTCCCCATCGCTCGTCGGCACCACAATGGCCAGTCGCCGCATCGACGGCCCACTCCTGCCCCGCTCATTTCTGCTGGCAGTCGCTGCATTGACCGTCCACCCCTCCCCTGGCTAGCAGCCACTGAAAGCTGCGACAATGAACGCATTCCCTCCCCTCGCGCACACCCCTCGGCCGTTGTATTGGGCACCCAGCTTGCATTGTTCTCCGCTTGTACCCAGTGCAGCGCCTCTTTGTCGCCTCCCCGAGTTCCTTTTCTATTCTTTTTGCGATCATTGCACCGATGCCCACCACCACACGGACGTCTGCCGGCTGGTAGCATTCCTGCTCCTCAGTCGCGCTCCTTGCAGCCTCCTCACTCTCTCCGAGTGTGACGTGGCACTGTTACCGGTTCTCATCACCCCTCCCGACATTCGCTGGCCGAACATGCCGAACGGACGCTCACGGTGCTGGACGACGGGCCGCCTGGGGCAGAGGGGTGCGCGGTCTTGCCATCACAAACGGCCTGGGCCTGGGCCTGCCTGCTCCTCTCTCCGAGCAGCAGGAAGCGAGACGGCCGCTGCATCTGGCCAGGTCGAATGCATCGAAGCTCCTCCTCTGCGATCTCAGCTGCCGGGTCGAGCGCCCCTGGTAACAAGTCGTCAGGTTAGGCGGTACTGCATCCCGCCGTCTTCCATCCACCAAGTTATAACGTTTGCGAATGGCATGGTTTCAGTTGAGCACTGATCGCATTTACATGTATTTTGGATTCTTGTGAATTTACGTTTCTTTTTCAGGGAAAATCACCAATACAAGTGGATGGAATTTCAACCACGTCACAGAAAATGTCATGGGGAGGATCCAAAGTGCAGTGAAAGAAAGCAGACTTGAAGGCACTGTTTGGGAAATGCTCACGTGAAAAATAACGTACCACTGATCTAAAGCAGATTGAACTTCGATAAATATCATCGTCTCAGCAACAACACAATTAGAACTGACATTTCCATGGTGAAGCATTAGGAAGTATTCCGTCGTTCTGGAACAGGTGCAACTTTTGGTTGACGTGTCGTATACCAGAAAGCAACTCATGCTCCGATAAAGTCGGCATACACCACCACATGGGAATGGCCACACAAAACCAAAAGGCTGTGCATCTGCTTCAAGCGCATACCAGAATAGTATAGGCAAATTCTGGTTTCATGTTTCATGGGGAATTCTGGTTTCATGGGGAGATTTTACTCAATTCACGCAATCCAAGAGTTAGCTGATGAAACGACCAGCATGTACAGCATTAGCAGGCAACTTCCCGTGGTCAAGTACGGAGTCGAGATGTCCCACAAAGCGCGCTGATCACACAGCGAACACGTCACAGGAAAGCAATTAAGAAGACGGCGTGTTTGCAGTCATAGCCGAGCGTCAACCATGTGCGAGTGGGTGGTTTCCATTAGTTGCCAGATTTCAATCCACAGTTTATTTTCGTGCAGCCATGCATGTCATCTGGCAGCTTACAGGCCATGATCCGCCGCTATGCTCAGCTTCCTCCGTCGTCGTGGCAGAGTGATTGATGTTGGCGCATGCGCTCTAGTCGTTTGACATGCACCCCTTGTCCGAGGAGGCAGGAACCTCTGGGAGTATCTCTGAACCAGGTGAGGCTGGTGCGGTGCCGTATGGGTGGGGACAAATGCCGTACTTTATCACCCGACACCGTGGGCTACTTCTGTGCACGAAATGGAAGAGAGTAAACCTCAAATGAATTCCCCGTTCAGGAGAATATGTCTGAAGGAACAAGACTCGCTAGGGATGGTAATGATTGTCACAGAAAAAGCATCTGGCCTGAAACTTGATTAGTGCACGGTGCTCAGTAGGCGAGCATTTTATAGTCTTCACTGACTGCGCTGACTACACGCTACATTCAGCTCGGTTAACTGGTAAGCGACAGAACATGTCACGTAAGTAGACTTGGAGGCGTGATCTGACTGCGTTTATCTAAATAAAATAACGGGCGCAAGCAGACCAAACGCTAACTCTACCAGCAGTTAACTTGGTTTACCTTCACAAGCTCACAGAACATTTTTACAAAATCAGAATGCAACACTCCTTCACATTCCAGCCAGACTTCTCGAGTCTGATTACGGCGATGACAAAGGCTGTGTGTTGCTTGTACACACCGGGCGGTATGTATTCACCTCGTATCAAAACGGCGCACACACTCTGCCCGCCGAAAGAGACAAACGGTACAAAATCGCATCGCAATCCACGGCTGTACGCGTCGCTGGTCGCAGCAGAATCACTCACGTGCCACGTGTCACTCGACGCACCAAATGACAAGCCCGTATTGACACGACGGGGATCAACACCACCAAATCACTATCTTTGGCCGCCGGCCATGCACTGGCATCTACTGCGAGGCACGCCGGAGAACCGAGTCTCATAACAGCATATACGTGACGATCCAAGAGAAGGCGTGCGGCCAGTGCCGGAGCCTGCAGACTCGTCCCGGTGCACGTGCACCACCAGGCGGTGGTGGGCGCCCGTTAACAGCCTGGCCGCAAGACCGGTGATGCTATCTGATCAGATCTCTCTCACGCTTTCGCTGACGCGCACGACCAACCCCCTAAGCATGTGTGTGAGTGAGTGTTGTGTTGTGTTGATCTATTTGCGAGTTCAAGCCAATGGCATCAGAACGTTCTAACGCGTGCCTCTCGAAGGGCACGTCTGAGCCGCTCCCTCGAGAGGGTGGCGGCGCACCCTCTCGCAGGTGAACATATGCGTGTGTGTGTGTGCATCAGACGGTGGCCGCCATGACAGACACGGGCAGGTGTGGCGTGTGTGTGCGTGCATCAGATGATGGCCGCCATGACAGACACGGGCAGGTGTGGCGTGTGTGTGTGTGTGCATCAGACGGTGGCCGCCATGACAGACACGGGCAGGTGTGGCGTGTGTGTGTGTGTGCATCAGACGGTGGCCGCCATGACAGACACGGGCAGGCGTGGCGTGTGTGTGTGTGTGTGCATCAGACGGTGGCCGCCATGACAGACACGGGCAGGTGTGGCGTGTGTGTGCGTGCATCAGACGGTGGCCGCCATGACAGACACGGGCAGGTGTGGCGTGTGTGTGTGTGCATCAGACTGTGGCCGCCATGACAGACACGGGCAGGTGTGGCGTGTGTGTGCGTGCATCAGACGGTGGCCGCCATGACAGACACGGGCAGGTGTGGCGTGTGTGTGCGTGCATCAGACGGTGGCCGCCATGACAGACACGGGCAGGTGTGGCGTGTGTGTGCGTGCATCAGACGGTGGCCGCCATGACAGACACGGGCAGGCGTGGCGTGTGTGTGTGTGTGCATCAGACGGTGGCCGCCATGACAGACACGGGCAGGTGTGGCGTGTGTGTGTGTGTGTGCATCAGATGATGGCCGCCATGACAGACACGGGCAGGTGTGGCGTGTGTGTGTGTGTGTGCATCAGATGATGGCCGCCATGACAGACACGGGCAGGTGTGGCGTGTGTGTGTGTGTGTGCATCAGACGGTGGCCGCCATGACAGACACGGGCAGGTGTGGCGTGTGTGTGTGTGCATCAGACGGTGGCCGCCATGACAGACACGGGCAGGTGTGGCGTGTGTGTGTGTGCATCAGACGGTGGCCGCCATGACAGACACGGGCAGGCGTGGCGTGTGTGTGTGTGTGCATCAGACTGTGGCCGCCATGACAGACACGGGCAGGTGTGGCGTGTGTGTGTGTGGCATCAGACTGATGGCCGCCATGACAGACACGGGCAGGTGTGGCGTGTGTGTGTGTGTGCATCAGACTGTGGCCGCCATGACAGACACGGGCAGGTGTGGCGTGTGTGTGTGTGGGCATCAGACGGTGGCCGCCATGACAGACACGGGCAGGTGTGGCGTGTGTGTGTGTGTGCATCAGACGGTGGCCGCCATGACAGACACGGGCAGGTGTGGCGTGTGTGTGTGTGCATCAGACGGTGGCCGCCATGACAGACACGGGCAGGTGTGGCGTGTGTGTGCGTGCATCAGACGGTGGCCGCCATGACAGACACGGACAGGCGTGGCTCGCGGCCGCAGCGCGGTGGCCAGCCGCGGCCGCCGCCGGCGGTCAGGGCGGCGGGCGCAGCGTCAGCTGCCGCAGGCGGGCCGGCACCAGCACGCGCACTGACCTCATCCTCTGCTCGTCGCGGGCGGCGATCAGGCGCACCAGCTGGTCGCCGCACTCCTGCAGCGCCGTCAGCACGGCGGCCAGCCGTGCCGCGCCGCGCGCCGGCCGTGGGTACGGGTTCGCCGGCTGTCGAGCGGAGAGGGGGTCTGAGAGCTCACGGCACAACGACCGGCCGCCTGCAGTTGTGACGAGGAGACCGGGTCAGATGCCTCTCAGCACACAGCAGGCCTTCTGCAGGGTAGACGGTCTGAGGTCTCGCAACACATCAACCGGCCGCCTACAGTTGTGACGAGGAGACAGGGTCAGATACCTCTCAGCACACAGGCCCTCGCCGGCCTTCTGCAGGTTAGACAGTCTGAGATATCAGCACATCAACAGGCCGCCTACAGTTGTGGCGAGGAGGCGATATAAGCGGGAGATATGCAGACAGGATACCTTTGGTCTTCTGGTGCTGTGGCGTGGGAGACGTCCAATATACCGAACAGAGAAAGGGACATTAGGCAACCACTTTAAACGCAGAGAAGGCAATTCAACACTACTGCACAGAGACCGGGTAGGCATTGGGCGTGAAAGCGGAAACATCTCAAAACACCTTATCACGCCACGGCAGATCGGTAAGAATAAGCATTGGAAGGGCTAGTAATGCTAAAGTTGACTGCCTATGAAAACGTGGGGATGGGACTTGCTGTATATGGTTCTATGTTAGAAGTATAAATTATCAAGTGGAATAGGGGAGGAGAGTTATAGTGAATCGACTTCCAAAAGAAAAAGGAAACTGTAACTATGCAGCGCACATACAATCACGGATCTTACTTGAACTCATGCAAAGACAACGTGGAAGCTTGTCATGCATCTGTGAATCTGATGAATGTAGAAGGTTTGCGGCAAGCTTTTCTAGATTACATGGATGCACGCAACGATTTCCAAGCACTCTCAATCTCTTGAATTCAGCCGATAACCAGTCAACGAGAGCAAGTATTGTCCGGTTGTGTCTGCTACAACGCTAAGCCCTTCCAGCTGTAGCCAACATCCAGACCGAATGCGTCGCAGCCGGCACCTCATTACGAAGCGGTCTCGTCTGCGCGCCGCTCGCCGGGCCGAGCCCACGGGCACGGCCATTGGCCAACGCGGCCGCCGCCGATACGTTTCCACTAACCGCCGCCGCCGCCTTTAGCCGAGCGACAGCCAAATGTTATGGCCGCCGGGCGGAGTGGTGAATGTCGACCCGACCCTGGTCACCCCGGCAGAGAGGTCAGCTTCACGCCGACCTTTTAGTTCCCTGCGGCGCCAAAGGGACGCTCGATATGCGGCCAGTCGCGCCACAGCCACTTCAATTACATCTTATGATTTGCATAGCTTGTGGATAAATATTGTCCGAAGAGATTGGCGATTCCTTTATGATATTCTTGCCTAGTAATCTTAGAAGCATGCGTTTGTCAATGGCTGATTACATTCATCCAATATCACCAAAAATGTGGATTGTGCAGTCCTTCCCCCTCCCCGCACCCGAACATTTTCTGGAAATGCCCCTTCAAAGCACAGGGTCTAGAAACACCTTTTTGACAATGCTGTCCCCTGAAAGTTTGATTTATTCCCAAATTGTTTTTATGTGAGTGATTATGCCACAAATGATGCCAGCATCGCTAAACTGATTACGTGACTACCTGATTGCTTTCCGTAATTTCGCAAGTAATTTACGTCCATCTTTCAGTGTGCTCGTACATTGCACGGCTCGCACTAAGCTTTGAAGTACAAATGATGCGAATAAGCACAAATAATTACTACTTGACAAATAAGTACTTGACAAATACAAACCTATTTGTCAAGTGATGCGAATAAGATTTGTGTGTATTATTAACTCGTAAGCGTCGTCAGATATCTTTCTTAAAGTTTGAATATATAATCTTTGAAGGTTTAGTCCTTTCAGACTTGGCATGCAAGTATATCTTGAAAATGCATTTGGCATGCTGTGAATATAAATTATTTAAACGCTGTTGTCGTATGCGTGTCTTATCTACATAAATGTGTACGTACAATTGCGAGTAACGGTTTGTCTCTTCGCAAGCACGCGACTCTGCTGTACATTTGCAGATTTGTCAGTTCAATTGCGAAAGGGAAATAAAATATACAACGTTACTCTACACTACAGAATATATAATTATCGTTCGCTTAGTATTTAAATGTGTTGCTTGTGAATGATAGATCATTAGGCTTGGATCTTATTGAGTAAAAAGTAGCTTCCAAAATTCCCGTGCGAGATTATGCTCGCGCTAATCGTGTCTCCGCCAGTATTTACTTTGGCGACCACTCTTCTGTGACTGCTGACGTTAAATTGTAAGCGTATAATTGGATGGTCGATCATGATGCATTTCAGCTACGTCGTGCAGCTGCAGTCTTGCCACTGCGATATAGAATATGAAGCTGATAATTATGATGATAGTGGTGATGGTGACGATGGTGATTGTGAAGGATATGGGGCCAGTTAGCTGTGGTAACGATAACGTGGGTGTTGCTTGTCAACGATGATCATGGTGATTATGGTGATGAAGGTAATGGTGATCGTGGTGATGGCGATCATGATGATGATGATGATGATGATGATGATGATGATGATGATGATGATGATGATGATGATGATGATGATGATGATGATGATGATGATGATGATGATGATGCTGGTGATGATGAGGATCATGATGATGAAGACGAGGATCAGGATGATGGTGTTGTCAGCATACCGTTGCATCTGTCCGGCTCCGGTCGCCAGCGTGTACGCTGCGCAGCGCCTCCTGAGTTTGTCTCGTGCGGGCCTCGTACGACTCCAGCATCGTCTGCAGATCTGCCCGCTGGTCCTGACTGCTGCGCAGGAGATGCTCTGCGGAACATTGAAAGCGCGTGACGACTACACGCTTTGTGTCTGCGATTATAGCGGAGCCGGCAGTGTCTCATAGCTCCCGATACCGCCCCAAATTGCCATATTATGCTACTCATTCATACATACATCAATACCCGTTCATACATACATCAATACATACCCACTCATTTACAATATCGGACTACCTATGACAATTTTTCTTCCGCGCTTGATAACTCATCCGTCTGCAGGAGTGGAGGTGGTGGCCTATGGGGATTCTGGTTCTGTGAAGCTGAGCTGTATCAGCTATCATATAAGCTGTAGAAGCTAGCCGCGATCAGCTCAGCAGTTAGTAGGGTCAAAGCCTTAATATTGGACAGATGGTAAAGCATTCGCATGTTCGTCACACCCTCGATACATAATAATTTTAATACAAATGGTGTCTGCGGTATGATAGTAGTCAATTGCTTCTATTTATCTCCTGTTTCGTTTATTAGCACGTTTGTCCATGTGTGCGAGCAAATGAATATTAACCACGTCTCGCGGTTCCACCACGTCGCAGCCCCCACACCCTCACCAAGATCCCGTTTGTGTCGTCGACGTATCTCTTCCCCAGCAGCCTCCGAGTTCTCCTCGTCGAAATCATCGTCTTCCTCTTCTTCTTCCTCGTCTTGTTCTTCCTCTTCTTGCCCTTCGTTTTGGTGGCCGTTTGTCAGCGGAGTGGTGTCTGTGGACGGGGAACGTCACCAGAATGAAGATGCTGTTAACTGCATGGTCATGTCAAACGTCGGCCACGCCTTCCGTGATCGGAAATTTTGACGGAAGAGAAAGCATGGCGTGTTATCTGTGCCATTACATGCAAGTGAAAGCGTTGTGGGCAAAAGTGTGCTGCCTACCTACACGCTGCAGACTGTGTCCTGTTAAAGCACATCACTCGAACAGATAGTAAGAAAGTTGCATCGGTGGACTAGTTGAGCCTTCTGCCAAGAGGGCCACAGAGGCTGCGCTATCAGCTGTGCAAACAGTGGTGCAAACAGTCATTTCAGTGTTTACAAGATCGCTGCGATAGGGAGCTATGGTGCCCAACCCCTTCGACGAGGATGGTTAAATAAAATTGTTTTGGTTAAATGCTCACGCTTCGCATATGTCGTAGTTAAAATTCCTTGATCCCAAAATAATTGCTGACAATAAAGTGGCATCAAATGATGTTTGGAAGTGTTTAAATTAAGGAAGCAAATGGACTCATTACCTGCAGCGAAGTTCAGTTGAAGTGGTGGCATTTTCAGTGAACGGAAATGTACACAAAATCAGAGTAGCATAGGAAATCCACTGTTACTGAACGTGACGACAGCTCTGGCTATTCTAATAGAGTTACGACCGTTATGCTCCGAGAACACATACCTTTGCTTTCCTCCTCAGTCGATATCACATTGGTCCCTTCCTTCCGACTTGCAATCGGAGATTGAGTCCTCTTCCTAAGTACGCCACAGCCACGATTTGCTTGTTGCTGTATTCGTCGCAGTTCGCAACTATGGACTTCGTCTTTTTTCACAAGTTCTTCTCGAACCGTCGCTAGCTGAAACATGTGCTTATGTCAGTGTGCTTAACCTCAATGGTGTGGCAAATTATTGGCTCTCGTCAATTTGCAAACGTTGTTTTGACATTCGCTTTAGAAAAATGAACGCCAACGTCCGACATGTCCCGGTCTCCTCAGAAGCTTTCCACACCTAACGACACCTGCGCGCGCCAGCGAGCTCCGGCTCGCCGAGACCGCCTCCAGTCACAATCGGCCCCGACACCCACCTCCTGCTCCAGTCGCCGGACGCGGTGGTCGTTCTGCTGGCGCAGCGTGTCGTGCTCCTGCTCCAGCCGCAGCCGGACCGACTCGACGGCCAGGTGCTTCTCCTCGCAGTGGAGCAGCTCCAGCTCGGTCTTGAGCCGGCTGCGCTCATCGCGCACGCGCGCCTCCCACTCGACGGCCGTCGACGACGGCGTCGGCCGCAGCTGCGTCTGCTGTTTCGCCTTCTGCAGCTCCTGCGGCAGCAGCGGCAGTGGTGAGCTGTATTGTTGACCTCTCACCAGCAGTGGTGAGAGGTCGTCGCGAGTGAACTGCGAGCGGGTCCTACTGGAGCAGGACGCTGTTCGAGGGCGTCAGAGGCCACTCGGTGGTGTCGGTGACACCGATCCTTGCAGGAGCGAATTCTAGGAGGCCTTGGTAGTTATTACATAGATTGACAAAATAAAGTGGCTCAAATCCGGGGAGAAATTTGTATTTGGGTTACCCTAGGTAGATGGACCCAAGGCTGAGCCCCCCAACTGATCTAGTGATCCTACACCCCTGCCAGTGACGCAAAGTGAAATTCTTAGGTTGTGAAAAGGCGATGTATGATTCACACTGGCGAAAGCCGATGAGTAGTCAGTATAAATACGTCAATATGTGAACCTCCCTGAATCGAGGCCCATCCGTGTTTTAGGACAGAACTGAGATTCGAGATACAGCAATGCTTAGGAAGGAAGCCTATAGGCTATGCGGGCAGTACAGGTGAATACTGCGCAAGACCATTAAAAGCTACCTTTTCAAAACAAATTGGAGCACAGGGGAAGTAGCGAAATGTCTATAAGATTGTTGAAACTTTTCTGTCCTTTTTTGTAGACCCGGATACTTCCACACCCACGGCGATACGGCTTGGAACAGGGAAAGGTTACACGGAACTTCAATAGGTAAGGTCAGCCCATGGGAGCATCCAGACAGGATCCGGACACTGAACCCGTCCGGTCCACCCGCCGTGTACGTGTCCGACGTCCGGTCCACCCGCCGTGCGCGTGTCCGACGTCCGGTCCACCCGCCGTGCGCGTGTCCGACGTCCGGTCCACCCGCCGTGTACGTGTCCGACGTCCGGTCCACCCGCCGTGCGCGTGTCCGACGTCCAGTCCACCCGCCGTGCGCGTGTCCGACGTCCGGTCCACCCGCCGTGCGCGTGTCCGACGTCCAGTCCACCCGCCGTGCGCGTGTCCGACGTCCGGTCCACCCGCCGTGTACGTGTCCGACGTCCGGTCCACCCGCCGTGTACGTGTCCGAAGTCCGGTCCACTCGCCGTGTACGTGTCCGACGTGCGCGTGTCCGACGTCCGGTCCACCCGCCGTGTACGTGTCCGACGTCCGGTCCACCCGCCGTGCGCGTGTCCGACGTCCGGTCCACCCGCCGTGTACGTGTCCGACGTCCGGTCCACCCGCCGTGTACGTGTCCGACGGCGGAGAGGAGCAACTCAATCTTACCACGGGGTACCTTAAATTGCATCAAGTTAGAGGTGCTAAGAATCGGAATGTCAGGCAGTCATACGTGCAGTACAGCAGGCAGGTGGTGCGCTACATGAAGGTAAAAAAGCTTTTAACTAAAAATGTGTTGAGCAAGTTGGCGCATTCGAGTGGACTGCTGTAAGTGCGTCCTTCGTGGGCCAACGTGTTGATGCTGAGACGAGATAACTTTAGGGATTTCATAAATGAGTAGAAGCTCTTCGGATTGTCCCAGAAAATCTCTACTAAGCGTCACAGATAGCCCTACGGTACTTAGTGTTGGCTGCAGTCTTAAGGTCAGATCTAGTTCTGGAGTAAGCAGCGACATCTGCTGGTATGGGCGCTGCGCGCGCACCTTTCTCCCTGAGAGCGTGTCTGACAAGTTCTCGCTGCGATCTGATGCGAAGGTGGCGGTTTGTACTGAGGTTTCCGTGTCACCACACCACCACACGGAAGCACAAGATCTAGAGTAGCCCCTGTGCGGGTGGGAGGAGTGAGCGGGCTGCTGCAGACCGTACGAGTAAATTCCATTGAGGAACTGTATGCCTCCGTGCGTCTGCCTGCGGATGCCAGTAGCATTGTCACGAGGCCAGGCGACTTCCGGAATATCACAATCGCCGGTTGCAATAAGTGGACGGCCAGTGGTTCGAACATTGAGAATTCATTTAACGGTCGTGAAATGTCAGTCCCTGTCAAGTGGTCGATTGCAAAACACTACGAAGCCTGTCGCTGCTACTCCTAACTGCACGTCGAGCATTTCACAGTTAGTCTCCAAATGTTGGCGTCGAGTGAGATACATGTGAGTTCTGATGGCCCAAGCCACGCCGCTGCAAAGAGTGGGCCGATCCTGCCAAAGCCATGCGTGGCAATTCAGTCTAGATTGGAGCTCGAAGTCAGCCACGTCTCGGTCATCGCGACTACGTCATGCCGACTCAGCTCGGAATCAGCCAGGCCGGGTGTCAGCCACGCCAGGCGTCAGCCTGCTTACCAACCAGTCCTTCCTACCTTCTGTATGTTGTTGACGGTACTTGTCTGCTTATCAACCACTCCCTCCTACCTTCTGTATGTTCTTGACGGTACTCGTCTGTTTACCAACCAGTCCCTCCTACCCTCTGTATGTTGTTGACGGTACTCGTCTGCTTACCAACCAGTCCCACCTACCTTCTGTATGTTGTTGATGGTACTCGTCTGCTTACCAACCAGTCCCTCTTACATTTTGTATGTTGTTGATGGTACTCGTTTGCTTCCTGACCAACTCATTAAGCCGTTGGTTTTCGTCAGTAACCACGGCTGCCTGTTGTTGAGCCTCCTCCATTTGACGGTTGCCGGCACGCAGTTCACGCATCAACTCGTGCGTCAGGCCACGCAGCTGCACCACCTCGGCCTCGAACGACTTCAGCAGCTCCACCTGCCGGCGAGAGAGCGGAGACATCTACAGGCGACTGGAGGAGACATGTCACCGTGGTGGATTTATATTTGCACCGAGATGAACCATTTGCATTCAGGCTTTATGGCGCATCATCTGCGTTGATTATTCAGCTCATGAATTCAGCATTTGGGAAATTCCAGTTCTATAGCACAATTTTAACCCAGAGTTTAACGTACATACATAGCGCGCACGGCCGCCGGGTGCCTGCTCCTTCGACCTTGCATGGCCAGTTGCCAACTGGTAGTCCCAACCAGAGGCGTTAATAGCGAACTCGTGAAGCGCGCCGAAAATATTTGGCTTTGGGCGGCAAAAATCTTTTTATTTATTTTTTGCTTCATCTAGTACATTTTTGGTTGCTAAGAGGGACCTTGTACCATGATGAAGGTAATAGCCGAATGGATGGGAAATATATCGAAAAGTTTTATGTTTAAATATGAATTTACGTCTCATTGCCATAGATCAATCAAAGGTTACAACTTATTTCATTGCAATGTTTCAGTGATGGGAAAACACAGTTGCTGTAGGGTTTGAGAGAAGGTTGCAATTTGGGTCGCCCTAATGGACATGCATAGCTTTTCACATCAAGCGAAGTTTTTCATGGAAGCGAGTTGCCACAGCTAGGGTTTCCCATATTTTGCGAAGGTACTAAGCACCTCAGGAATTTTCGTCCATAACCTATGGGTGTACGCCAAATCAAGCCGAGTTTGAAACCACTGGCACTCCTCAACCAGCTTGGCCAAGCTTCACCTTAGCCATGCCAGCACACTGCTTGTTAGACTGTCAATCCTCGAAGAAGATTAGAGAGTAGTATTTAGTATTGATTTATAATTTGTAACTTAGTATTTATTGAGTAATTAGTAAGACTGTCATATTGGAAGAAGCTGGCTACTCAGTGGCGTGCGCTGGAGACAGATGTTCTTCTTTGGGACCGTTCTGATAATGCCACGGCGGTTGTGTATTGTTCGAGGTGTGGATGCTGGCAAACTCAGTGCCTCGCCACTCAGGACGTGTCTCGTTCGCTCGAGTAAGTGTACTTGTTCACGTCGCCATTCGTCCGAACACGGCGGCATGGGCGAGCTGGTTTGACAGCCTGGTCGATTTCTGCAGGATGCGGTTCGGTGGTCTGAGACTCCCACCACCTGATTTCTGTTGGTGTTGCCGCGCCAAAATCAGCTGGCGCGCTGGCAAACAGCCGAGTGGTAGCGTTCAAGGTCAACACCAACGTTGCCACGCGGTTTGTGACCGCTCGGACGAGGCAGACGGGGATATCGTTTGATTCATCATTGGTGCTATTTTCAGAAGGTATTGATGCCATGTCACGTGCGCGGACGCTTTAGCACGCGCTCGGGGAGGGGTTAAATTGATCCCTTAAGATTTGTTGAATACTTATTATTGGCCATTTGGGATGTCTACTGGCTCTGCCACTGCTTGCTACTTATGATAATCGTTTGTCTGGACATTCACTTCTCCACCTCTTTGATCACCAATGACAAAGGGTCAGCCTCGCAGCGCTACTGCTTCAGTGGTGGTAATCTATCTCTAATAGGCCACCTTTCGACACTTCCTGGATCCGCCATTGGGAAAGTCTGCTTGGTCCGCCACTGCTTGTGATGCATTAATGTGGTTTGTCTTAAGCTCACCACACTCTCCTTGATCCACCGTTGACAAGATGTCCCTTTCGCTGCACCACTGGCTGTAGTCGGCTTGAATTGCTTGGATGTATGTTCTGAATACCACCCCACATTCTGGATCCGCCATTGAAAAAAAAACTTACCATCATTGCGGCTCTGGCTTTCAGTAAGATCTCGAATCAATATATACTTATGGCGACCCCGTTATCATATTTAAACGCATACAGCCTTTTCAAATATCGAACTCATTTTTATCTCCTGGATACGCCCATAGGGTGATATACAAATTGGCTCTGAAGCAGAACATGAACAAGTATATGCCAGGTGCATCATGAAACCATACAATAATACCAACTTTCCAATGGCAGCGTAAATAACACCGCTTTGGTAAAACCGGTCCCTTGTTGCCCACTGTTATCCCCCTTGGGTCCGCTCATGACATGATTAGAACCAGAATAACCATTTTCCAAGGTAATAAAGGTAACATGAGCAGTTTAATTCCGAATCATAGTCACCTGAACAATAAATGAATGCAAATATTACAATGCATGGTGTTAGTAAGTTTCACAAAAGCATGTGGAAGTGCCTCTCCTTTCTGGAGTCACTTTTGATGTAGTACGAAGTGAAAAGTTCAGTGGGAAGTAAAACAAGAAAAAAGATGAAGTCACCGAATTTCACGCTCCGATCACGAATGGTTGCGGAACGGCCGGCCAAAAACCAACAAGGGAACGGAATCCGCTCCCTCCCCTCACCGGAATAGGGTTCATCACTCGGCACGGACTCGGTAAGTAGGTCCTACTTAAATAGGCTCCATCAATGTCGGGTCATTCGCGAGCAACATTTTTCCATGACACTCACTTGGCCAGCCTTCTGCTCGACGTCGTCTTTCTGGCTGCTGAGTGCTGACAGCTCCGCCTCCAGCTCCGCCTCCACAGCCTTGCGCACCCCCTTGGCTCGCTCCTGGGCGGGGTAGGCGAGTCAGCACGGCACAGCCATTCGTCAGGTGGGAAGGCGGGAGCGGGGGCGGGACTGAGTCAGCATAGCACAACCATCCACCAGTTAGGAAGGCGGGAGCGGGGGGGGGGGGGGGATTTTGTAGCCTTAGCCAACTAGCGAATCTCCAGAATAAGTCAAAGTTGAAGTCACAGCTAGCCACGAGATAGAGCGCAGGTTTTTAAACACAGTTCGTGAAGGGAAAGTGGGTTCGGGATTGTGTTCCGTAAAGCTCGGCTGTCAACCGAACTGGGAGGCTCTCTGCTCCCTTGGCCCTGTTAGTGCATTGGCCGTCAGCTGAGCTGACGGCCAAAATCATGTCGTTGAAGTGAAATTTCCGGATCGGGTTGTAGGCGTGGGTCAATGCAACAACCACCGGTTAGCATGAACCCTGTTCCAGCAAAAACAGCCTAGCAAATATTCGGATTATTTTTTTGTGTTTTAAAGGCTTCCCAAACCGTGTCGTACCAGAAGCTTCAACTGGCTCGTGCATCCAATCTATTGAAGATAGAAACGCGATATAAATGGCGGTGTGTAGCTTAACTCATACAAATCTATCGACATCTCATTCAAACTCGCAACATGGTTCACGTTTAATGGGTTTTGTCGGGTCACACTGCCAAAGCTGGTACCAGGCGCGATATTCAATGGCTGGTATACACATGGAAGTCTTTGTCGTTCTGAGAGATACAAATGGCATGATATTGACGACTGATTGTTAGCGCATGAAGCGACTCGAGGCCTGTCTTACGCGGACGGAGAGACTAATGCAAGCCGCTGCCCCCTCACACCAATCAGCTATCTGGATGTTTAGAAGAAAGCACAAACCTAGTCCTAAGCTTTCCGTCAGAGCCCCACCACCCACCTCACCTCTCTCCCACCGCGCCTCAGATCTCACCATTCCTGATCAGTCCTAAGCGGTCCGTCAGAGCTCCACCACCCACCTCACCTCTCTCCCACCGCGCCTCAGATCTCACCATTCCTGATCAGTCCTAAGCGGTCCGTCAGAGCCCCATCACCCACCGCACCTCTCTCCCACCGCGCCTCAGATCTCACCATTCCTGATCAGTCCTAAGCGGTCCGTCAGAGCCCCACCACCCACCTCACCTCTCTCCCACAGCGCCTCAGATCTCACTCTTTCCCGACTCCCACCTCCGCTGCACGCTCCCTCTCCTGCAACTTGGCCTTCCAGTCGCGCTGCATTTCCCGGAGCCGTGTCTCTGCGTCCTCCATCAGCTGCATCTCTCGCTCGGCCGTCATCGTCTTCAGCTGCTCCACATCGCTGCGGTAGTTGCTCTCCAGCTCGGCGTTCTCCTGCAGCGCCTCCTCCAGAGCCTGCGGCAGCCAGCGACCGACAGATTATTATCGATGCGAAGTAAATGTGACGTATTTCTAACCGCGTTGCAGGGCATTAGTGTGTGTATTGTCCTCGTAATAGCTCATCTGCATTTTTCATGGACGTGAGCTGCGCGATAGCCATACCTATGGTTTGGGGTACGGATTTCATTCGGTATAAAATATTTGTACACTAACGCACACACACACACACACACACATATATATATATATATATATATATATATATATATATATATATATATATATATATAAATATATATATATATATATATATATATATATATATACATATATATATATATATATATATATATATATATATATATATATATATATATATATATATATATATATATATATATATATATATATATATATATATATACGTGCAAGTTCACTTGACTCATTGCTACCGGGTATCTATATCAAGCAAACTTACCATTTGGATAGCAATCTAGGGTATAGTAGTTTTAATCTGCAGACACACAGGGTCATTCGTAACATTCCTGATGTCTATTTGCATAGCTCTCTACGGCTTGCTGCGTACTAAGGTCCACCTGGAAAAAAGCAATACGGGTGCATGCGCTTAAAAAATCGGAAAATAACAGCACACTGGTGCATTGCTACTGTCCAAAATACGGCACAACATAGGACACAAATGTCGGAGAGACAAGCATTGCGCCTCGTCAAAGAGTGCGGCAGGGCTTGCCTCTTTCGAATTAATCAGGACAATCACAGTGGTACACGTTGATCTTTGCGGTAGCGCCAGGTGGCCGGTGCCAAGCCATACCGTTAGGTGAGCCGTGGGTCACAGTCGGGCACAGCTGGGGTGACGGCGGCCGCCAGGGCCGGCAGGCGGGCGCTCTGCGCCGGTCGGACGCGCTCCTACCTTTCTCACCTCCTGGATCATTCGGATTTCGTCCATGCGTTGCCGCTCCGACCGCCGCAGGCTCTCGCGCACGGTGTCCAGCTCGGCCCGCAGTGCTGCCATCTGCGCCGGGTCCACCGACGGCGGGGGCGGCGGCGGCGGCGGCGGCGGCGGCGGCGCAGGGGGCTTGACGGCGGCGGCGGCGGCGACCGCCAGCTTGGCCGTGCTGAGCTGGATCTCGAGGTGCGCCAGCTGCTCTGTGGGCGGCGGCCCCAGGCATGGTGAGGGTGACAATCTGCTGCTCCTGCGGGAGGCGACCGAGCTGCGCTTGCGTCGCGCTGATGCAAACGACGTGTTGTGTGGTGCGTACTGAGATGTGCAGGCTGTGAGGCCAGTGTGTGTGGGCCACATGATGCAAACGACGTGTTGTGTGGTGCGTACTGCACTGTGCAGGCTGTGAGGCCGGTGTGTGTGGGTCGCGCTGATGCAAACGACGTGTTGTGTGGTGCGTACTGAGATGTGCAGGCTGTGAGGCCGGTGTGTGTGGGCCACATGATGCAAACGACGTGTTGTGTGGTGCGTACTGCACTGTGCAGGCTGTGAGGCCGGTGTGTGTGGGCCACATGATGCAAACGACGTGTTGTGTGGTGCGTACTGCACTGTGCAGGCTGTGAGGCCGGTGTGTGTGGGCCACATGATGCAAACGACGTGTTGTGTGGTGCGTACTGAGATGTGCAGGCTGTGAGGCCGGTGTGTGTGGGCCACATGATGCAAACGACGTGTTGTGTGGTGCGTACTGAGATGTGCAGGCTGTGAGGCCGGTGTGTGTGGGCCACATGATGCAAACGACGTGTTGTGTGGTGCGTACTGAGATGTGCAGGCTGTGAGGCCGGTGTGTGTGGGCCACATGATGCAAACGACGTGTTGTGTGGTGCGTACTAGATGTGCAGGCTGTGAGGCCAGTGTGTGTGGGTCGCATGCAGCTGCCGCTTGTTGACGGGATGTCGGATATTTGCGGTGTCTGACTATGTCGACGAAGAGGCGCCGGGCAACGATGGACAGAAGGAATGTCACAGATTTGCTGGTATTTTCGTGAGAACGGGTCATACTGGTGCACTGCGCACAGTACATGCTCGGTCACCACCTTGATATATAATTATCAATATCGAGCTAATTAGCGTTGCATACAAAGCAGGAAATGGGAAGTGTATTCAATTTAAAAGTGTTGTCTGGGAATATTCGAAAATTCCTGGACATACTATTAATATTCCAAACGCTGGGGATGATGCGTGACGACGGAGCAAGTCAGTGTGTCAGTTGAACTCAAATATTATCAATCAGAGAAAGCAAATCAACGTCAGCGCCAAGGACGCCACACACCTTCAGCAAAGGGTGTGGGCTTCCTGGTACTCCAGCTGGCGGCACGCATGGTGTGTACCTAAGCCAACTCCTTAGTCTCAGTCTTAGTCTCAGTCTTAGTCTCAGTCTCAGTCTCAGTCTCAGTCTCAGTCTCAGTCTCAGTCTCAGTCTCAGTCTCAGTCTTAGTCTCAGTCTCAGTCTTAGTCTCAGTCTTAGTCTCAGTCTTAGTCTCAGTCTTAGTCTCAGTCTTAGTCTCAGTCTTAGTCTCAGTCTCAGTCTGTCTTAGTCTCAGTCTTAGTATCACTCTTAGTCTCAGTCTTCGGTCTTAGTGCAGTCCGGGTGCACTGTCGCCGGGTCCAGAGTTAACTGTCAGTCCCACAGACCGAAGGCACTGTCGCCGGGTCCAGAGTTAACTGTCAGTCCCACAGACCGAAGGCACTGTCGCCGGGTCCAGAGTTAACTGTCAGTCCCACTGTCGCCGGCTCCAGAGTTAACTGTCAGTCCCACAGACCGAAGCCACTGTCGCCGGGTCCAGAGTTAACCGTCAGTCCCACTGTTGCCGGCTCCAGAGTTAACTGTCAGTCCCACAGACCGAAGCCACTGTCGCCGGCTCCAGAGTTAACTGTCAGTCCCACAGACCGAAGCCACTGTCGCCGGCTCCAGAGTTAACTGTCAGTCCCACTGTCGCCGGCTCCAGAGTTAACTGTCAGTCCCACAGACCGAAGCCACTGTCGCCGGCTCCAGAGTTAACTGTCAGTCCCACTGTCGCCGGCTGCAGAGTTAACTGTCAGTCCCACTGTCGCCGGCTCCAGAGTTAACTGTCAGGCCCACTGTCGCCGGGTCCAGAGTTAACTGTCAGTCCCACAGACCGAAGCCACTGTCGCCGGCTCCAGAGTTAACTGTCAGTCCCACTGTCGCCGGCTCCAGAGTTAACTGTCAGTCCCACTGTCGCCGGCTCCAGAGTTAACTGTCAGTCCCACAGACCGAAGCCACTGTCGCCGGCTCCAGAGTTAACTGTCAGTCCCACTGTCGCCGGCTCCAGAGTTAACTGTCAGTCCCACAGACCGAAGCCACTGTCAGTCCCAGCTGTGGCTGGGCTGCACTGCTGCAGTCAACAGCGGCGGCCCCCGTCTACTGGCGGGCTTCGGCTCACGCGGCACGCAGTGAGTGGCAGACAAACAAACATGACATCCTCAAACACCACGATTTATAAGCAAACTGCGCACGAGCCCAGTCGGAACGGATGAGCTGGACCATAAATCGTGGCACGTCAGGCTAGACTTTTCAGTTCGTTTTGATGCAGTGACTTCAAACGCTCAAACGGCACTGGCCGGGCTGTGTGACAGGTCAGCAAGCAGCGGGTCACGTGACGGTGTGCTGGTGTCGTACTCTTCTGTGCGGCTAGCTGGCGAGAGAGGCTGTCAACCTCGGCGTGGGCGTCAGCCAAGGTCGTCCCCTGTTTCCGCAGCTTTTCCGTCGTGTGGCCCACCTCGGCGTTCCTCTGGTTCAACTCCAGCTGGGCGTCTGCAACGCAAGCACGACTCGCTCAGCTTAGCGTGCGAACGCACAGTTACATCTGCTCTCGCAAAGCGCATGCACATTTAGATGGCGGGTGTCCAGACCTTCTGGCTACGTCTCTGGGTGCGGCATGCCACTGAAAATTATACCAATGCGGTGTGACGAATGAATCATCTACATTTATATGCAATTTAGCGCTACGCCCAAAGCGATACAAGGGAGAGACATCTCAGATTCCCTCGCGACCGCGAACGTTGGCTATCTTAGTGCATGTTAGAAGCCAAATAATGCAAAAATTAGGCGAGTTTGCTGCAAGCACGCACATGATTCGATTCTAAACACTATGTATGTGCTCCCATGTATTCCCTAGTTCCAGGTATGCTAGGTTGAGCGCACGCGATTCCGTCATTTGTAAATGCACAGAAATACATCTGAAGAATCCAAACGGGTGTGGAGTAGCAGGTTTGCAACACACGCCACGCGGCGATAGTTTCGTCTTCGCCTCGCAGTTCAGACTGGTTTATTTATCAACCCTTCAAACAGAACGTTTGTTTGAAACTCGAGGCAACATACAAGTTGAAGAATGAGCAGCAGGAGCAGCTGGTTATGGTAAATGTGACGAATGCAGATATTACAAAATATGGTCAGTTTTTCACAAGAGCACATCAGCACAGGATGTCATTATATGATTATAATGCCGACATAGCACCTTGCATAAGTGTGCCAATCCTACTATCTAAAATCGTGCAATTCCATAAGTTCTCTTGATACTTTGATATTGCTATCCACACCAACATTTCCACAAAAGCACGTGTTGCTGTTGCAAATTACGTCCAGCTTTGTAATTCGGATGCAAGCTGATGTTGTCAAATATGCTAAATAATGTTTTTTTCTTCTTTCGCTGGTACTGAATCGCAGAAAATGAGTTGAAATTCGTCCGGCTGTGATCTGTGGTAAGTAACTGGTATATAAAAGCAGTACTCCGTGTAGAAATGTGTCTCTCTAAACGACAGTTTTGAGAGGAACAAACAAGGAACAACCTTGCTGGTTGTTCCATCTTTTTGTTTTCTCAAGCCAGTGAGGTATTTCTAACTGGTCGAAATGACATGGCTTATCTGGGATGGCTGATGAGACATTGAAATAAATAATTGCCAGGAAACCCTACATTCTATTTGTATATAATACGTATTTGGTTCGTATATCACATGCATTCTATTATACTTGTACATTTGTATAGGATATGACATGACAAACACAGGGCAATAAATGCATACGAGCAAATATTGTGGGATAGCACATATGAGAGTTGTATTGAACTTTATGAGATAGAGGCAAGAGCTGTGCTGCCAAAAAAGGACAAATAATCTTGGTAATATCAAGTTTGTAGGTCAATTTACTGCATGTCACGCTCACCGGGTATTGCTAAATTCATAAATATTTCGTGGCTCTGTCACAGGCATATGTCCCACTGTGTAGGGACTGGATAGACGACACCTTCCATCCACGACTCCACTCCTCTGTCGCACTCCTGTCTGAACCGCAATGTCGCGTCGCGCGTGGGAATGGCCGGTCGAACACCAGCACACCGTTCCACTAACATCGCTGCCGACACGGACGACCAGCGGCGTCGGCAGACCGAGCGACACCAATCTGGTGACCTCTGTTCACCTCCGTACCGGCCCGCCGGCCGGCCAGCTCGGCGGTCCCGCCGCACGCGCACAGCACACGCCACGCCCACGCTCGCGTGTCGCACGCGCACAGTACACGCCACGCCCACACTCGCGTGTCGCACGCGCACAGTACACGCCACGCCCACGCTCGCGTGTCGCACGCGCACAGCACACGCCACGCCCACACTCGCGTGTCGCACGCGCACAGCACACGCCACGCCCACACCGGCGAGAGCCGCGCCGCCGGCCGCCACACAGCCAGACTGCGGCCGCCGGGGCGCGTGCGACGCACACCACACACGACACGGCGCACCTGGTCCGCGGCGCTCCGCGTGCGCGGCGCCACATCTCAACAAACACGTGCCGGGCGGCAAGAGGTGCGTGCGGGTGGGCTGGCGCGTCGCCAGCACCCGGTCAGCCATGCCGTCAGACGGCGCGTGACGTCAGACGACGAGACTTCTGTCAGCTTAAACTGGTCGGCGGTCTGGGAGAGAGCGGGCAGAGGCCGGCTCGCCTCCGAAGCGAGACGCGGGGTACAGTTTTCTCTTGTTGGCCGCGGCCGGTGCCGACGCGCGCCTCCGTGGGTCGCTGGCGACGCAACGGCGTCGACGGCTCCTTCCCACGCCTTCGATTCGCTAAATATTATTCTTGGGCGAGGCGCTGCTCCCGGAGTGTTGGCGCTTATCGGCGGTGTTCAAAACCAAAACAGACCGCCGGAGCTTGCTGCGCCCCAGCGAGTGTCGTGCGAGGCACCGGAGCTAGTGACGCAGACCAGGAAGGTCTCGTGACCATGAACATGAAAAACAACGGGTTGTAATTTTGCCTGTACTAAATGCATCACCGGTGTATGTTTTGCTGCTTCTATACTATTTGGCCGGTTTCTGTAGCTATTCCAAGAAGTATCCACTTCTTAATTATCTCCATCCTATATGTCCTATGTGTCTTATGTGATAAAACATATCCGTCGCTACTGCCCAAGTAGGTACGTGTCAGCGAAATAGGCAAGACAATCATTACAATATAAGTCACAGAAAGTGCAGAAGAAGGTATTTTCAGGACAAATGTAGCCAAAAGCATGCAGGGAAATAATTTTCACCTGCTTACAACAGGACACATCGAATTACAAAGTGCCCGCGTCACAGAGGTCGATATCCGCCCATGAATATCGACTGATGAAAATTGCACGTGACAGATGAGCAGTCAGTTGTTGGAGCGTCATTGCGGCTGGAGCCAACACTTCACACCTCAGGACCACCCAATGGCAGCGGACTACGTGCAGAACCAGGGCCGCAATAAATAGCGACCTGTCCGAGTGCCAGCCACACCATGTGGTCGACAACACATCTTGGCACGAGCCGGAGCACAACGGGACAGCGGACGGCGGACCAGACGGGCTCCGGCCGACTGCCCACTGGAGACAAGGCCACTTCGCGCCTGCAAGCAATGTGTAATGTCGTCAACAACGGGACGCGTAACGCTGTCATGGCGTTGACAACGCGTGGGTGCACAGGCGTCCTCGGGTTGTTTAAGGTCCGGTTAGGAGGCTTCCTTGATCACCAGCACACACCATGTTTTAGCCAGCACCTTGACGGGAAGACGGATTTTATCTCGGCTTTTTTCGGGGTCGCCTGGCGACGCAGCATGCTGAGACTTGAGCACATTTCACCAATAGATCAGGGTCTCGTCTATCAAAAGCTGATCAGGTGGATAGTACGAGATTGTAAGTACTATTCACCTGATCAACCATGCATCCTTTGTGGACGCATGAGCGTAGGAATGCTGGTGAAAGGTGGAGGGGACAGCGCCAGTAGCGCCAATGGTTAAGGTCCCGAGAAGTGAGGGCGTCATAGACGACTGATCTATGTGATATCTAACCGTGCGATATCTGTTTTACGAGCGATGGCGAAGCTAGGGCGAATCTATTCCCGTGTAAATGGTGCAGAGGTTCACCTGAGCGGCCAGGCCTGCTCGGCCTGCAGGCGTTTTAAATCGCTATAAGTTTTTTGTTGCAGCGTCTGACGTTCTAATTATGCACCGATGGTCAGATGTTTGTAAGTTTGATTTTCTTTAAGTTTTCTTTAAGTTTGACACCTTGCAAGTTTGATTTTCTTTTGCAATTTGCATCCCAATAGTCTCCATCAAGTGTGCTTGATGTTCTTTCAAATAAAGGGGCCGGGAGTTGCCGTTCGACTGGCAGCCAGCTTTGATCAACCTTTCACGATGCAGTACAGCAAGCCAAGTGGTATTCGTCAACTCACAGCCAGATCTGCTCTTTTCATTTTGATATTTACCAACTTGCATGGCAATACTTCTCCTGAAGCGCTCTTAATATTTATTTAAAGACCGGGTTTTGCGAAGTGAGCGGGCAGCTAGCCACATATTACGGTCGGCTCGCACTGTCAACTCAGCTGCTGCTCTCCATCCGTCCCCGTAACTCAGTGGTAGCGTGGCCGACTGGTGACCCTGGAATCTAAGTTCGGTCCCGGGCACAAGTGACTCTCTTGTTTCTGCTCTTAGTGATGTGATTTGGTGAATGTTTTGCATTCGAAATCATTGTGGCTCTGCATACGTGCTACAAGGAGCGTGACTTACGACCACTGAGGCAATGCGACAATGACTGGACTACACTGGACTCATTGATTCACGTCATGCACGTCCAACTCCCGGATAAAATTATGCCGTTGAACTGGAATTCACGGATCAGGTGGTGAAACCAGGGTTCACGCAGCAAGCTCGGCTTAGCAATAGTGTCCTGGTTCATAAAACCACTCCAGGAAGAATTCGGACTAAGTTGCTAAACATAAAAACACAAGAGGTTATGTGAGGACGCTTCAGGTCACACTAGGTGACTTCAGACCAGTGACCTGATGGTGCTTCTTCGATCAAATGCTGAGTACCATGCTACCTTCAATTTATTGTTGGAGCACTTATAGAAAACACAAAATTATATCATCGCCAAGAACGACATCCCCGAGCTACTGGCCCTCGAGATGAGGACGACGTCCCAGAGCTACTGACTGAGAATGAGGACGGTGTGACGGGGCGACTGACTGAGAATGAGGAAGATGTGCTGGGGCGACTGACTGAGAATGAGGACGTTGTGACGGGGCGACTGACTGAGAATGAGGACGGTGTGCCGGGACGACTGACTGAGAATGAAGATGGTGTGTCGTGGAAACTGACTGGGAATGAATGAGTGTGCCGGGGCGACTGACTGATAATGAGGACGGTATGCTGAGGAGACTGACTGAGAATAAGGACAGTGTGCCGGGGAAACTGACTGGGAAGGACAGGGTGTCCCAGAGAGACTGCCACACATAGTTCCTCTGCAGGCGAGGTGCAGCGGCCCATGCACTGTACTCGCAGGCCAGCGGCCCACACACTCCTACACACTCCGGGGAAGCCCAGCAGCACGGCTGGGCTCAGGTCACGTGTCATGCTGCTGTACGTTCCGGGACAGTCCAGTAGCACAGCTGGGTTCCGGTCACGTGTCATGCTGCTGTACTTTCCGGGATGGTCCAGTAGCACAGCTGGGCTCCGGTCACGTGACAGCTAACAGGCCAGTGGTGCCGCTATGCTGCACCACCAGCACTGAATACATCACGAGCATGGCGCATCGTGCATCGAGATCAACGGTCATAAGCAGAGTTACAGCCAAGGCGAGCTCGGGGGCCGCTCTGTCTCCCTAGGAACCAAAAATACCGTGGATCTAATAAGAAACTGTGAGATTTTCACAAAGCAGAACCAGAAATTTTCGGCTGGCCAAGCGCGCCGAAAGCGGTCTCTGTTTCATCACATTTTTCCGTCAACTCCCCTGAAGAAAATTCTGGCTGCGCCCCTGGTCGTGAGGCACCAAACGTTCCGTGCACGTGGGAGGCATGTAGCGACGCTACGAATGCGTGCCGCTATTTCGGCTGACGCGAGCATCCGCACATTCCTAGCATTTGACGTTTGGCTGTGGCTTCCGGGTCAGGTCGACACCACACGAACGAGGCAAGCAGAGACGAGGTTAATAGTACCTGTCCTTCCGACACTGTTTGAGCCTCTCAGTGCAATTGCTGCAGAGCAGTTCTTGGCTGAAGAAAGTGTGGCCTTGAGTGACAAGTAGCCAGTTACGAATTCAGCGAGAGTAATCGTCATGGTATGGCTCATTCTCCAAGTGGTGTCGGAGCCCTTCAGTGAATTAAAAAGCTATGTCCAACGATGTTTTTATCAGACTACTTTTTTGAACTTAGATATTACTGATGGTCCCCACACGCTTTTCCTTCTGTATTGTTCACCAAATGTTCTGGGAGGCGTTCAAATTCCTGGGTCAAGCAATGTTGAAGCAAAACGTAGACCAGCATATCGCCACGTAAAAAAAGGCACGGATGGAGAAACTATCAAGAACCAAGTATCAGAAGAGAAATGGATGGATCAGAATAAAGACTAGGTGCATAGCAAACCCTGATGCAGCGATGGTAACTTGTTGACTTTCAATCAAGCATGCTAAGTATGACAGGGGTCCCATTTTCCTGGAGAGGCGCCACTCACTGAAAGCATTTTAAGAGGAGGGGTGGACTCGAGTGCCACTGAGTGGACGCCTTTTGCACCTCGGATGAAGTTTCAAATGGAGGGGTAAACTCAAACGTCCTGCAGGGGCGCCTCTCTCCAGTCAGAGGGTCCCGCCGAAAAAAAATCCAACCTCCCCCTCCCCCGCTAACTACGCCCATAGCCATGGCAGCTGGTAAATCAGTGCCATTTGGAAAGATAACAGTGACAAAATTTGACTTCGGACCTAAAAGTTACGGTTTTCTAAACACATTGTTTCATCAGGAATGCAGGCTAGACTGCATTCAGCAGATATGCGTTTTGGGCATGCTCATACCGAATAAGCTCCACCCACCGGCCTTCACGCACATACACAATATCAACGCATATTTCTGGTCTGAATGTTCACCACAGTCGCACGAAAAATGTCCCAAAGTAGGATGGGGGAAGGGTTCAAGAGCCATTTTGAAGTCGATTCATTCAATGAAACGCCTATAGCAGAATATGGGTGCTGGACCTTCAATTCTAACGCTCATTATTGGGCGTCAGACCTACCTAGGCCTCCATCTAACGATCCAACGCTGTTATTGGAGGATGTGAAACAGGGCCTCCTGAGATCTAAGGAGAGCCCTGGAGGGCTACCGATGGCTGTGAGGAATGCTGAGAGCCAGCTTTAGAGCTAGACTGTCCTTGATAGCCCGAAAGGCTATCGAGGACAGGGAAGGGCCCTGGGAGCTAGAGCGGATCGGCCTGCAATGCTCCTGATGCTTCGGAGGAACACTTTATTTTCCGTAATTTAATGTCCCTGTGTTGTCCGTAATAGGTTGTCGGTAGCCAAACTGTTTGTTTTCCCTGTTCTTTGACGGACTGTTGAACCTTGATTCCAGGTCTCGCACTAGCCACGCCAGCGAGGTGTCGCTCGTATTTCTTCAAATTTAACCACGTCTGCATATATATATATATATATATATATATATATATATATATATATATATATATATATATATATATATATATATATGTATATACATATATACATATGTATATATATATATATATATATATATATATATATATATATATATATGTATATACATATGCATACATGTACCTTTAGCATACCCATGTGCTGTACTATGTTATATTAATTTGAACCTTTAATATCATTCTGCTCCTTGCAGTCGCACTCAACCACATGCAAAATGTCATTTGTTAAGTTCTAAAACATTCCTTTTCCAACTCGTCCCGCTGAGGGCTAAGGAGGATTGCTTAATGGACACGTTATCAAGGAAGCAATGTTTATCGGAGCTCTCTTGGTGGTGTGGTGTGTGTCTACCGAGACTTGTCTCGGAGGAGACGTGTGGATCCCATCTTGCGACTCCGACATCGCTCCCGCCCGAACGCAGCGGGTGAATCACGTGACAGCACGCCCACACTCAGGTAAACCACTAGTCAACAGCACGTATCCCGCTTCACTATTTCCCAACCTGCCAGCCTCAGTGCATTCCCTCGGCTGCTGTGCTTCTCGCCGTCACCTGGCTCCTGGGCAGCTACTGCGTGACGACTTGGGGGGGAGGAGGTCATTCAGAAACCGCAACGCGTTGCCTCTCGGGGACGGAGACGCGTCGAGCCCTCGACTAACAGAGCGACATCGCGGCCGACGTTTCCGCCGCCGACGCCACGCGTACCTTCCAGCTGGGCCTGGCGAGTGCGCAGCTGCTGGGCGCCCTGCTGCAGCTGCTTGTCGCGCTCCTGCAGGTCATCCTGCGCCTCGGTCAGGTCACTGCGCAGGCGCGCACTCTCGCCGAGCTGCGCCGCCAGCCGGGAGGCGGCCTGCTCGCCCCGGCCCCGGCACGACGACAGCTCATTGGTCAGATCGAGGATCTCCTGCTTCTGATTGGCTACTTTGGTGTGCAGGTCATCCAGTTCTCGCTGGTAGGTGGCATCGGAAGCAGGTGTCTCCCGCCTGAAATCAGACAACAATAGAACATGATAAAGATGCATGCTACATTCTAGTTATATAACAGCGGTACGTAAGATTAAGCAGTAAATGGTAATGCTAAATGCCATGGTAATGCTTATAAAGTGAGGCAGCAGCCAGACGACAGCTTCCTGATTTTGGCGAAACCGTCACATTTGAGGGTGACAGGACAGCTTCGCTACTCTTCTCACTTCTGCCAGCGAACACAGAGTACAAGTACATGCAGCACATGAACAGTTGTGCTATTGCAGAGGGCATGATACAATGGAAATTGCGGGGGCGCCGCTGACAAATACACACGTGACCGGCTGGACCAACTAAGAACGATCCTCTGCTACGATCATTGCAATATTCACAGTGGTTAGAAGGATACTGTGTGTCAGTTTGCAATGTGATGCTATTAAAATTGAACCAAAATATGTCGCCGAATTTTCCTGGCATGAAATTATGTGAATTTTATGAACTAGTTTTGATGGAGTGATATGGATGATGATAAGCTTCCTAACGACAGAACAACCTTCCAAACGTTCCAACACCGCAATCTTTTCATGCATTGGTTGGGTCTGTGTGGTTGTTCAAGCACAATATCATTTACCGGGCCGAAGGTACGGTGTGACAACGTACAACCAGCCACTTGGCTTAGCTTACTTATTGTGACACTTAACCGCGGATCGCGTCTCAGTCTAGAGACGCACTGTGTGTCCATGTGGATGTGGAGACGCACTCTCTGTCCACGTGGATGTGGAGATGCACTGTGTCCATGCGGACAGTAACTGGAATACTTCACTCACGAGCCAGACGGATGAAGTTCCACTACCATGCCTGCAGCCATTCTCTCATCCCGCTCGACGATTCATACACGGGCCAGTGTGCCGGCCAGTAAGTCAGCGATTCATATGCGGGCCGGTCAGTGTGGAGAAGAGGAGGAGATCGCAGCAGCGCAGCAGCCTGCGCGATCGGCGTTCATGCGCCGCGGCGCAGGTCGAGCGTCACCGCAGTCAGGTGAGCGGTCAAGGTCACTCACAGGTCGCGCAGTTTGGTCGCGCAGTCGGCGCAAGTCGAGCGCCACCGCAGTCAGGTGAGCGGTCAAGGTCACTCACAGGTCGCGCAGTTTGGTCGCGCAGTCGGCGCAGGTCGAGCGTCACCGCAGTCAGGTGAGCGGTCAAGGTCACTCACAGGTCGCGCAGTTTGCTGTTGCCGTCGTGGTGCTCCTGCTCGCCGCGCAGGTAGGAGAGCAGCTCCCAGACGCGCGGCATGTCCCCCGAACAGTCGGCCGGTCCGAGCACGGGACGTCCACAGTCACACACCGCACAGCCGGCCGAACGGCACCGGAGCACCAACGGTCGCGGCTCGCCGCACCCGACTCGACCCGTGTCCAAACAGCACTGCGCCGGTCCGCTGGTGCCGCCAGAATATACGAGCCGCTCGGGACCTGACCACGGCGACGTAGACCACGGCGCCCGGGCCGCTATTTTCACAGGTGACGTGCGAAGGGCGCCCGGGGGCCGGCTTTCCGGTCAGACGCGCTCCCGCTCAGCTGACGATAACTCAGGACGGATGGTGGCGCGGCGAGCCAACCACCACACTGCAGCGTGGAGGCGCCACCAGCGTCGTCACTTGCGGCACTTAATTAGCGCCAGGAGGGCGCTATCAGCGCCACACTGGCCACCAGCGGCGGCGCCAGGCGCCAGCTGGCAGTGGTGCTGTTCCGTCAGTCAGCTCCCGATGGCTGAGGTCAGCTCCTGGTGGGCTGCCACCCCGTCATGACAGTCGGTCAGGACCTGACGATCGCTTCTGTCAAGTGATCCGGTTCTGATCACTATCAGCACTTCTTCTGTCGATCCTGATGACCAGGGTCAGTCGCTGCTGACCAGTGTCAGTCACTGCTGAGCAGGATCAGTCACCGCTGACCAGCAGCCTGTGCTGTTCGGAGATCACTCCTGGGTCGGTCAGGAGTCGGGCGCCGGCAAGGGACGTGGGTGACACCGTGCCTTCTGCCGCTGCCTTCTGCCGCTGCCTACTTCCGCTGCCTACTGCCACTGCCTACTGTCACTGCCTACCGCCGCTGCCTTCTGCCGCTGCCTACCGCCGCTGCCTACCGCCGCTGCCTACCGCCGCTGCCTTCTGCCGCTGCCTACCGCCGCTGGCCACTGGCGGTCAGCGGCGACGCCGGCCACTGTGACCGGCCGCCGCTATTTCCGTGCGCACGAGGCGACACCGGGTGGCTGCCATCCAAGATCGTCACCACACTCGCCGGCCCGGCGGGCCCCGGCGGGCCCCGGCGGCCGGCACACGTCACACTGGCAGCCGGTGCCAGCCATGCGCACAGTAACGGCCCCGGCCGTGATCAAAGTGTGCGATCGTGACCGCCGACGAGCGGCAGGGCGAGCCTCACCTCCGCGCCAGCCGGCAGGGTGGGCCTCACCTCCATACCAGCCGGCAGGGTGAGTCTCACCTTCGCGCCTGCCGGCAGGGTGGGCCTCACCTCCGCACCAGTCGGCAGGGTGGGCCTCACCTCCACACCAGCCGGCAGGGTGAGTCTTACTTCCGCACCAGCCGGCAGGGTGAGTATCACCTTCACGCCTGCCGGCAGGGCGAGCCTCACCTCCGCGCCAGCCGGCAGGGTGGGCCTCACCTCCATACCAGCCGGCAGGGTGAGTCTCACCCCCGCACCAGCCGGCAGGGTGAGTCTCACCTCCGCACCAGCCGGCAGGGTGGGCCTAACCTCCACACCAGCCGGCAACCTAACCTAACCTCCGCACCAGCCTCACAAGGGTGAGCCTCACACACGGGTGAACCTCACATCCGCACCAGCCGGCAGGGTGATCCTCACTGGGGCGGGGATGGCATAGTGGTTAAGGTGTTCAGCTTTGGATACCAAGGTCTCCGGTTCAAAACTCGCACCGCTCGGGACATTTCCCAATCCCGCGGCCCACCGGCGAAATAGTGTGGGCGGCGCCATTGGCTATGGCTGTGCATGAAGTGCGTCGTGAGCCACCCAATAAGCAAACAAGCAAACAACAGCCGGCAGGGTGAGCCTCACCTCACCTCCGAACCAGCCGATCAAGGTCTCCGTGGATGGAAGGTGGTGGTGGTAATTATCGCAGAAATAACAACCGACGACCGTCGCTGTGATAGATTACTACCTCGGACCTACAGGCATCAAATGTTGTGGTTTTGGGGGCAACAGCGCTAGCGATGTAACAGCAGGCGACTATCTTGAAGCGCCTGATAATTAATTCGCGGTCCATTCGCCTGGGACGATAGAATAACAAATGCGAAGAATCGTGGTGCCTTGCTGCCATTATAATATCTCGAACGTCGGCAGCCTTCTTCATATGGCTACTTCGTTCCGAGGTGAATGCCTTCTACGACGTCAATGCACTCGCAGTATTGCGGGACATCACAAAAATAGGCGTCACCAAAGATGAGATGCTTACAAGACAATTCAATTCCTATTGAAAGCTTTGTAAAGGCCGGACATAGTTTCTCTACATGTAATAGTGCAGCAGTGGCCCGAGAAGCTCGCTGCTCAAAGAAAAATAATCAAAGTGCATAACATAAGAAACGTCTTTGCATTATATCTGAATACTGCCACCCGCGCCCTTACAATTTTGTTTTGTCATGATGTTCTTGAGAGAAGAAAAAGCGCCATTTCCCAGAAGGCGAGACTAAGAAAGTCATGCATTCACTTGAATGATAAAACCATCTATCCAGAAGCAAGGTAGGCCATTGATGTTATACATAATGATTACATAATTGACTGAGATGGTGACAGTGATATATGACAATCCCATATTTCCGGACGTCGAGGCAAGGAGAAACAAATGTTTGTATAAATACAAAATAAAATATTCTAGATCAAGGCCAAATGGAATCATTATTATAGACGCATGGTAAAAGATTGATCACCTATGCTATGTTTTTCTCCTTTATCATCGTTTTTCTCACATATATTATAAGCTTATCTCGTAGGTCTGATAGAAGCCAGAGTGTCAACTTGTATGTTAAAACATGAGCTTGGAAGCTCTTTACATCCGGCGTTCTTGAGGGATGACTACTTTCGCCATACATTTTTCGATGTTCGTTAATGATGTGCCACATGGGATCCAGTCCAGCTGCCTTATGTGCACTCCTCTCCGGGGAAAGGGAAGGCTCTAGTGCACGCTCCCCCCCCCCCCCGTTAAACGGATTTATCAGCCAAAAGCGCTCTTCGAGGAATAGGCGTCCATCTGCAAGGAAAAAGCGCCCCTTCACTGTCGTCGGCTCCCCCTCACTGACCGGATTTTCAGCCGAAGGCTAAAACCCCTCCAAACGAGTATCGTCCCCTCCACGAAAGCCCCTGGATCAGCCCCTGTCGTTGACTGCCAATTGTGGTGTGATGTCAGGTGCTCCTTTGGTCCAGCACTTACCAGGAACAAAACCACGACCCTAGGTGGGATTTCCAGACAGAACAGCTGGTCTTCTGTAGCCCTGTAACGTCAGATGGACAGCCGATCCTCAAAGCCGAGAGACGGAAATGCCAGGCCGAAGCCGCAGTCGAGATGGCGGCCGAAGGTCAACATCCGGTATAGGTAGCGGCCCGATCCCTGCTCAGAGCCACTCTGATTGTCTTCCAGGAAGGAGCTCGTGGTCGGTGATTGTAGCGCTGCGCGAGCATTGGTCCAGTCGCGGCGGGCTGGTACAGCATGTGCATGCGGCGTGATTGAGGCAGGCTGGTGGTACATACCACCGTCAGACCAACCAGCATGGCGCTTACTCCCCTTACTCTACTTAAGGAAACTGTTTGGATACAATTTAACAGTAGTTGGCGGAGTTGCTACAATTAGGTGACGAATTTGCTGAGTAATTAATACGCATAATTACTGAAGGCATTTGAGCTCTACCCTGTGGCTCTAAAAGAAAACATCCTCATCTGCCTGAAGGTAAGCTGTGAACTTTTGCAACGCAAAGTTCATGGTTCATGGTTCATGGTTCATGGGTGCATAGTGATGCATGAAGGTTCGCACGGGCACAGTTGCCAAATTTAGGTACATAGCATGCAATGATCAATACCAACAAACATACTTCGTCTGGAACGCCATGACGAATTCCTACCGTGTAGGCGGTACCTGCCGAGACGTGCAGAACGCTTTTGATGTACTGTTTGATGAGTTGACTGCTTCGAGTCGTGTCGGAGGAAATTAGTGGGATGTTTATATTACTGGTATGTGATTGATAGTTCACCTAGTGGCGCATGATAGGGATCATCTTCCCGGAAACGTTTCAACTTAAGAGGAAACTTTGCACCTATTCGGCGTAAATTATGATCGATATCGTTTGCGATATTTTGCAATAATCTTGAATGCTCACTAATGAAATTTCCTGCTTGTTATTTTCACCACGGATGTTTCATTTCTAGCTGGGTTCCCTTCGAATTTATTTTCTCGGTGGCACCTCCATGCACTCGCTGAATAATTTGCTTAATTATTCGTATCTGGCCGGGAATAAATGGCGAATCTTGGCGCATCGTGGCTTGAGTTGCAACCTTCTCAACTTTCTTCACATTTCCTTCTTCCAGGCTCCATTCCGATTTCGGTTCAAAACGGTATCTGCCTCTAATTTCGAATCTGTTACCGGATCTGATATGGACGCGACCACCGTGCTGGCTCTGGCTCCGCCACAGACACCAGACCACACCGGCTCTACCTCTGGCTCAGGTCAATTCCCGGCTGCGGCGAGCGGTCAGCTGACGGGTCAGTTCTGGGCCAGTTGACGGGTCAGTTGACGGGCCAGTTGACGGGCCAGTTCTAGGTCTAGGTCAGTTCTAGGTCAGTTCTGTGTCAGTTCTGTGTCAGTTCTGTGTCAGATCTGGGTCAGTTAGGGGTTAGTTCTAGGCTCGTTGATGGGTCAGTTGACGGGTTAGTTTTGGGTCAGTTCCGGATCAGTTCTGGGTCAGTTCTGAGCCAGTTAGGGCGTAGTTCTGGATGAGTTGATGGCTCAGTTGAAAAGTCTGTTCTGGGTCAGTTCTGGGTCAGCTCTGCGTCAGTTCTGGGTCAGTTCTGGACCAGTTCTGGGTCAGTTCTGCGTCGGTTTAGGGTTAGTTCTGGGCCAGTTCTGGGTCAGTTCTGGGTCAGTTAGGGGTCAGTTCTGGGTCAGGCGCGAGACGTCTTGCCGCGGTGACAATGACCCAGTTAGCGGTGCAAGCGAGGTACACAGTATTGCGACAGACGCGACCGACGGTGGCACACATTCACCGGCGCCATGACGGGGATGACGGCTGGTTATGACGTGGTTATGACAGCTCTGGCATCGTCACAGGATGAGGTGTGAATGCGCCGCTACAGACACGTGGCAGCCTCGCCCAGAGGGGCTCTCCGGGAGGTGCCGTCGCTAGACCGGCGACTACCGCAGCACCAACGATGGCGAAATGTCGGTTGAGCCGTCCATGCCAATCAGATGGTTGAATGGTTGTGCCGGGCTGTTCTATCGTTGACTTGCTGGAGGCGATGTGTGTGTGTGTGTGTGTGAATTTGGCCAGCCTGCCACCGTGTGGTGATGTCGGCTGTTTCCGGTTGTTGGTGTGAAGCGGTATAAATGGGTGAGGGGTATGGTAGGAGGATTAGTCGAGGGGTGGAAGAGGGTGTTGATTGGTTGAGCAGAGTCGAAGTAGATTCTTGTAGTGTAGAGTAGAGCTGAGTAGAGTAGAGTTGAGTAGAGTTGGGTTGAGCGGAAGTATAGTAGAGGTGGTTGGAGTCCGAAGATGTTGCGGTTGAGAAGAGTCGCCAGTCCGGACGGTGCCAGATTGGGGTACGGGGTGTAGTGGGGGGTTTGGGGTTGGGTCTTCGCCTTGATTGAGACATTGCAAGAACATTTGTTATTGGTGTATATTTTTGTTTTTCTTTCGTTGTCCTTTAATCAGCGTCATGTTTATCGTTTTTTTTATTTATTTTTTTTTTTTTTTTTTTGGGCTATTTTGTTCATTTTTTTTTGGAACATCTTTTTGTTTTCGTTCCATCTTTTGTTTTGTTTTTGTTTGTTTTTTTGTTCGTTTTTTTAATTTATTTTTTCCCCCTTTTTTCACAGTTGTTCTAGTATGCGTGTGATAGAGAGAAAGTGGAAGACATGTTCGTGTAGTGCTGGATGGTCGTCGTTGAGGAGAGTAGTGAGGTTTAGTGGGATGTTGTGTGTGGCGCAATAGTTGGTGATATGTTGTCTTTGGTGGTTGTATTTGGTGCAGTAAATGAGTATGTGTTTGATTGTGAGTATTCGGTGACATGTTGTGCATTGTGGTCGCTGTTGTCGTAGAATGAGGTAGGAGTGTGTGAGTGCTGTGTGTCCTGTTCGTATGCGTGTTAGTGTACGTTCTTTTTGTCTGGTGTGTTGGTTGATGGAGTGCCATTGTTCGTGTTTTGGGTGTATGTCGTGGAGTTGTGTTATTGTTGTGTCCCACGTTTGTTGTATGTGTTTGTTGAGTGCTTGGCGTATTGTGGGGTAGTAATCGGATTTTGAGTATGGGCATTGCGTGGTTTGTTGTAGTGTTGTGGCTAGGTTTGCTTCTGTGTCTGCGTATTCGTTACCGTGTATGTTTGTGTGGCTTGGGATCCAGAGAAGTAGTGGGCGTTGTTGGATGTTTAGTTTGTTATGTATGTAGAGTATTTTGGGAATGAGTGGGTGTTTGAATGTGGTGTATGGTGTTATGCTTTGTAGTGCTGATTTTGCGTCTGTTGCTATGATATTGTGTTGCATTTGTGTGTTATAGATGGTGGAGTATGCCGAGAAGATTGCGTAGAGTTCTGCTGTGTATGTGGATGCTGTGTCGTGCAGACGGGCACGTAAGATGACTCGGGGCGGTGCTGTATTTGTATACAGCACCGCCGCTGTGCCCGTCTGCTGTGTATGTGATTTGGAGCCGTCTGTGTAAATGATGTTGTGATTTGCATATTGTGATGTGAATTGTAGGAATAGTTGTTGAATTTCTGCGTCTGTGTATGTGTGTTTCGGTTTGTCTATGAGGAAGTGTGTTGTGGGAGCTTGGTGTTTCCACCATGCTGTGGGTGGTGGGAGGGGTTGTGTTGTGGGGAGTGTGATTTGTAGTCTATTTGCGTGTTGGTGTATGCGAGTTCCTATCGTGGTTCTGAGTCGTGGTGCGTTCATGAGTATGTGTCTGCGTTTGGTGCGGATTTTGAGTGCTTCAGTGCATGGGTGGTGTTTGACTAGTTGTGTTTTGTAATGATATCTAAGTAGTGCTTCAGTGCGTCTGTGTTTGAGTTCTGGTATGTGGTTGTAGATGTGCAGTGCGAGATAAGGTGTAGTGATGTATGCTCCAGTGGCTATTTTGAGGCATTGGTGTTGTAGTGTGTCTAGTAGGTGGATATTTGATTTAGCTGCATTTTCGAAGAGTGGGGATCCGTATTCCAAAATTGGCCGAATGATTGATTTGTAGAGAGTTAGAAGTGTGTTTCGATCGGATCCCCAGTTTGTGCCAGAAAGTGCTCGTAGTAGGTTGATTCGTTTTGATGCGCGTTTGTGGATGTCTAAGATGTGTAACCGAAAGGTGAGTAGTCGGTCAAATGTGATGCCGAGGAATTTCGCACTGGTGACAAATGGTATGGGTGTCTGGTCTATTTTTAGTGGTTGTTCATCTGTGTGTTTGTGGTAACCGAAGAACATACATTTAGATTTGTGTGGTGCGATGTGTAGATTTAGTAGGGCGAGTCTGTTGTGTAGTTCTGTTAGTGTGTTCTGTAGTATTGCTAGTGCGTGGTTTGGTAATTTTTGTGAAGTCCAGATTACAATGTCGTCTGCGTAGATTGCAATTTTGGCCGGAAGGTTGTCGGTGATGACTGAATTTAGACCTAAAATAAAGAGAAGGGGGCTAAGAACCGAACCTTGCATTAGGCCGGTTGTGGGAAATTTAGTGTCTGAAGTGTGTTGTCCTATTTTTACTTGGAAAGAGCGGTTTAGTAGATATAAATGAAGGTAGTGTATAAGTCTGCCCTGTATGTCTATGTTGTGTAAGTGTTCTAGGAGTGCTGTGATGCTGATCGTGTCATATGCTTGTTTGAGATCCAGGAAGACGGCGACGGTGGAGCATTTCCTGGCCGCCGCTTCCTGGATGTGTGTGGTGAGATAGGTGAGGTTGTCTAGACATGAGCGATTAGGAAGAAAGCCTGATTGTATAGGAGAGATTAGTTTTTGTGTTTGAATAATGTAGAGAAGGCGTTTTTTGACAAGGCGTTAAAAGAGTTTGTGGAGACAGCTGGTTAGTGCGATAGGGCGGTAGGAGTCGCATAGGGTTAGGTCTGTGTTTTGTTTTGGGATAGGAATGAGCAGAGCGTGTAGCCAAGATTGTGGGTATGTATGTGTTGTCCATGCGGTGTTGTAGGTGTCCAGTAGTGTTTGTAGTGCTTGTGTTGGTAGGTGTTTGAAGAATGAATAGTGTATGTTGTCTGGTCCTACGCTTGTGTTTCCTGTTTGTGTGATTGCTATTTGTAATTCTGTGAGTGTGAACCTAGTGTTGTAAAGGTGTGGCCGTGTGTGTCTGATTGGTGGTGGGGGGTGCTGTGCGAGTGTGGATGACCTAATGTGATAGTTGTGTGCGAAAATGTTTGCTATTCTTTGTGGGTCTGTGGTGGTGACGTTGTTGTGTATGAGTGTGATGGCTTTGGCTTGTGGTCTTTGTCGATGTTGGAATGTTCCAAGAAGTGTCCAAATTTCGCCGAGAGGAGTGAATCTGTTAAATTGGGTGCAGAATTTATTCCAGGACGTTTTTTTGGCATTTCTAATGGTTCTTTTGCAGGCTGCTCGGAGTTGTTTGTATACTGTGAGTGTTTCTGGTGTGCGGTGTCTTTCGTGTCTGTGTCGTGCGTGGTTCCTCGCGCGGACTGCCCGGTGGCATTCGTCGCTCCACCAGGGTGCCGCGCGAGGTTTGTGTTGATGGCGTGGTTTTGTCTGTGGTATGTGTTGGTGTGCTGTGGTGATGAGGGTGTCTGCAAATTGTTCTGGTGTGAGGTGTGGGTTGTGTGCTGTTTGTGCTGCCATAGATTCTGAAAAGGATGTCCAGGATGCTTTTTTGAGGTTCCATCGGCCCGTGGGTGGATGCAGTGGGCCGATGGTCGGGATTTGGTTAAAGGTGATGGTTATGGGTGCGTGGTCACTGAATTGAGGATCGGGGTCGGATGTCCATGATAGGGTAAGGGCTATGCGGGAGGATGCCAGGGTTACGTCAGGGGTAGTGGGGAGGGTGTGGCTAATTGGGACGAGGTATGTTGGTGATCCGGTGTTGAGTACTGTGAGGTTATGTTGTGTAGCCAGTGTGATGAGTGTGAGTGCTCTGTGATCGGGTCGTGTTGTGCGGGTGTCCCATAGTGGGTGGTGCGAATTGAAGTCTCCTGTGACTATGATGGGTGTGTGAATTTGATCGAGTGCCTTGTTTAATTCCGAAAGGGTTTCTGTGGTTCGCGAGGGGGGATCGTATATGTTGATGAGTGTGTAAGCTGTGTTGTGTAGGTGGATTTCCGTGAGTAATATGTCTGCTGTGGTGTTGAATGGTATCAGGCGGTGCGGTGTTGTATTCCTAATGTATGTGCATACTCCGCCTGATCTGTATGTGTGTGTGTTGTGTGTGTCTTGTCTGTGTAGCGTGTAGTGAGGGATGTTGAATTGATACGGGTCATGGGGTTTAAAGTGTGTTTCCTGTATGCATAGTGCAGTGTGGTGTGTTTGTAATGCGTAGTGTTTAAATTCTGGCCAGTGTCTAATGAGTCCGTGAGTGTTCCATTGGAGTATTGTGTTCATTGTCTGTGGGTGTTGGCACGCGTGAGTGGTCTTTTGGGGGAGTGTTTTTTGTTGGTACTTTTCGTGGGCCTATGAGGTACTTGTGGTTGGTAGGGGGGTGGTGTTGGGGTGCAGGGGACTGTGACGTCTGAGTCGGTGTTGATGCGCTCGGTGTCTGTCTGTTCAGACCCCGTGTCTGTGTGCGAGTGCTGTGTCAGTGATGTGTCCGTTGTGTGTGAAGTGAGTGAGGCCTGAGGGGATGTTGAGGTTCCTGGTTGGTAGGGTGGTGGCGGTGGTGGTGGGTGGCAGGGTGGGGTGGGTGCTGATAGGCGAGTTGGGATGGCTGGTGGTGCTTGTAGTGGTCGGTGGGTGACGGGGTGTCCTGGTGTTGCGGGGTGTTTTGGGTGTGTGTTGGTGTTCGTTGGTGTTGGTGCGTCGGGTTGTTGTGTGTATGTATTCGTGGTCTGCTTGTGTGGCGTGGGTGCAGGCAGAGCCGGGTATTCTGTGTGTGATAGTGGTGGTGGTTGTGGGTTCCCCGGCTCTGTGCGGCGGAGCGGCCACGCCGCCCGCGGGCCAAACACCGACGCTCTGGCGTCGGCCAGGGCCATGCCCCCGAGGTGGACCTGGCGGAGCACCTCCCGCTCCGCCTGCCATCGGGGGCAGCCCCCGTCCGACGCCGCGTGGTCCCCCCCCCCCGCAGGCGGCGCAGCTGCGCACGCCGCTGGTGCAGTGGTCTGTGTCGTGTTGTCCTGCGCAATTTGCGCAGGTGTGCGTGTTGCTGTGGCACCCCCCCCGTTGAATGCCCGTACCGTTGACATTTACGGCATCTTCGCGGGAGGGGTGCGCGTGGTGTGACCGGAAAAAGCAGGTAGCCCGCCTTCACGTGTTTGGGTTGTGTACGTGTTGTGAAGGTGAGAATTAGTATGTCCGTGGTGTTGTATCCGTGGCGTGGGGGCGACCTGTACACGGAGGAGACACCCTGTTCCCGGAACCTCCGAGTTAGGGTCTCCTCCGGTATACAGACCAACTCCCGTGCCTTGATGGTGCCTTGTGAGGTGTTCATGTGTGTGGCCGGAGTGATCGAGATAGGGGTGGTTTGTATGTGATGTATGGTGGGGAGTATGCGGCCGTCTATGTCGTTGTTGGCGTGAATGAGGAGCGCCCCAGATCTCATAGGTTTGGCGTGTAGGGGCGCTCCTGTCTGTCGGACGAGTTCTTCATCCACCAGCCAGGGGTCGAGGGAGCCCATGGGCTCCCCGTCTCCCCGGCGGCAAATGAAGAACTCGCCTGTAGGTGGTGTATTGGTGTTCATGGTGTTGAAGCGTGTGGTGTTGGCTGTGTTTGTTGTGTGTGGTGTTGGAAAAAGATGAGTGTGACAGGTGTGTGTGCGACACAGAACAGTACAAATGGCTGGCGGAGGGTATAGAAGGGCGTGAAGGAAGCCCGACAGTTTGTCAAAAGAGGGGCAGATAAAGATGAAGAAAACACAAAGAAATCAGAGATGTGCGTGAAGAGAGCACGGTCAGAAAGATCAGAAAAAGATCGTGCAGACGGCACTAGAGGGAAAAGCGGGGGGTGGGGTGGAGGGAGCGCGGTGGGAGGGGTGGCAGCACCGCCGGACTGACCTGGTAGAAAGATGGTAGATCGTAGAGAAGTAGATGGCGTTGTAGAAGTAGAGACGGGCACTGCTCTGGAGAGGCACTGTCACTGGCCACTGTGGTAGATGAAGTAGATGAAGTAGAAAGGTGAGTAGAGTTGATTGGAGGATCAGTAGAGTTGATGTAGGTCTTCGAGATCTCGAAGACTAGAGTAGAGGTCGACGGCTCAGTAGATGTAGCAGGTGAGCTTGAGAGAGCGGTTGGAGGTTGAGTAGGTTTGGATAGTGGTGGAGTGCCGGATAATTAGGTTGGGGGTACTGTACGTATGTGTGTGTGTGTGTATGTCGGCTTGTGCGGTGTGTGTGTGTGGTGGCAGGCTGGTGGCTCGTAGATGATGGCTGGTGTACGGCGTCTTGCACTTGGCAACAGCAGTTCTGGCGTCGAGCCGGGAACGGTCCCTGGCGTCCCGGAAGGTTGGTCGGCGTCAGCGGTCCGAAGCGTTGAGTGGTGAGACGTGCGTAGGTAGCGATAGCGATTTGGTTATGTAAATTCGGAGGCGATGATGAATTGACGAATGCCCTTCCACGGTGTGCGCGCACCAGCAGTCTGGAAGTATTCTGCGCATGCGTGATGTTGGGCCGTCCAAAGAGCGTTCTTTTGCTCACGGTAATTACGCCGGGCTCCTTCGCTTCGTGCTGCATCTCTGTGCTCGCGCGCCTGCTTCAGTGCTGTCCTTGTGCATGCACGTCATCATGGATCAACCAAGACGGCGACCGGTGCTCCAGCTTGGTTTGACGAAAGGGCATGTGATGGTCGATTATTGACTGCCATGCAGCCAGCCATGCGTCTCACTTGTCCGAGGTGGTGGTCGCTTGATACATGGCGGACCAGTCGGCCAACAGCAGATCCAGGCACAAAGCATTTTGACCGAAGCGTCGTATCGAGCGGATGGTAATGACGTTGAGCTGAGGACTGCGACTTATGCGGAAATGACGTCGTGGTCGCTAATATCTGTGTGAATGACTCGAACTTCTGTGGTCAAGTCAGGTCAATTTGTGATGAGATGATCGGGAAGACTTGGGTTGTCTCCGTCTCGCCGTGGTGGATGTGTGACATTGGTTGTCAGCTGGCTGAGGAATAGATCGCAGAACATAAGCAGATAAGCCTATGCGCCAGGTTTGTCGGGCTGCAGCACGTCAAAGTTGAAGTCATCGCGAAGAAAGGTGGGCTTTCCCAGGCTTAGGACGTGTGCCAACTGATCATGTAGCTCCTCATTGGCCGGTGTCGCTGCACTATTTGTGGAACGGTAGACAGCTCCAATGGCAACTGATGTTAGATAAGTCACAGTGATCCACCGTGGCTCGAGGGATGAGTTCGGTGTAGGCACCCACAGTGGCTCAACAGTGAGACGATTACGGGAGATAATAGCGACGCCACGCCCGTGCGACACTTCCTTCCGCTTGATGTTGAAGCCGGAAAAGCTGAAGGTGCAGTCGTTCATATCCACGGAGAGCAGTGTCTCTCTGACACAGATAGGTGAAATCCCTCCGTCGGTTGGTGTCGCCTACGTTTTTGGTCAACGAGCTGACATTCCCGCAGCCGACTTTGAGTCAACGATATTTTGGTTTGGGTGACGGTTGGCTATGACATGGGTGACGGTTGGTTATGGCGTGGGCGATGGTTGGCTATGACGTGAGTGACGGTTGGTTATGACATGTGGCACGGTTGGTTGTGACGTGAGTGACTTCGGCTATGACGTGGGTGACGGTTGGGTATGACATCGGTGACGGTTGGCAAAGCCGTGGGTGACGGTTCGCAACGTGCCCCAGCCACACCCTTATTTAACCGCATCTGCAACATTCGGGCATGTCAGTTTGCCTGATCACGTCACGGTCAGGAGTGGAACGTTTCATATATTTGGAGGGGGCTCGAAGACCACACACCTGAATTTTGAATTGACCGAAGTATATGAATCTGAGAGCATGAGAAAAAGCATCATATGAAGTAGACTAACGTTAAATAGCTGTAGTAAAAATGGAGGCCCGAACGGGATGAAGAAAACCATCAGTCGTTGATGGACGAGTTCCAATTTTGGCGAATACAAGCGGCACAAGGTTGAAAGATTCTCCCAAGGTACCCACGCCACTCAGAGAAAGCTGACGAACAAAGCTTAATTGACACTCCAGATCGGGTCAGGCCAATGTAAAGCAAGCTCATACCACACATACATAGATAGGGTAGAGAATATCCAAAGTTATTTTGCTAAACTTTCGACTTGCATAAGGCCTAGCTTGCTAACCCGAGTGACGGCAGATGGACCTGCATCTCACCCGAGTGACGACAGGTGGGTATGTTTCTAATCCGAGTGACGGCAGGTGGACGTGTTTTTCACCCGAGTGACGGCAGGTGGACTGGCTTCTCACCCGAGTGACGGCAGGTGGACGGGCTTCTCACCCGAGTGACGGCAGGTGGACGTGCCTCTCACCCGAGTGACGGCAGGTGGACGTGTGTCTCGCCCGAGTGACGGCAGGTGGACGGGCTTATCACCCGAGTGACGGCAGGTGGACGTGTGTCTCGCCCGAGTGACGGCAGGTGGACGGGCTTCTCACCTGAGTGACGGCAGGTGGACCTTCATCTCACCCGAGTGACGGCAGGTGGACGTGCCTCTCACCCGAGTGACGGCAGGTGGACGGGCTTCTCACCCGAGTGACGGCAGGTGGACCTTCATCTCACCCGAGTGACGGCAGGTGGACGTGCCTCTCACCTGAATGACGCAGGTGGACGTGTGTCTCGCCCGAGTGACGGCAGGTGGACGGGCTTATCACCCGAGTGACGGCAGGTGGACGTGTGTCTCGCCCGAGTGACGGCAGGTGGACGGGCTTCTCACCCGAGTGACGGCAGGTGGACGGGCTTCTCACCCGAGTGACGGCAGGTGGACGTGTGTCTCGCCCGGGTGACGGCAGGTGGACGTGCTTATCACCCGAGTGTCCGGGTCGAGCCTGATTATTTTGGCAGCCGGCTGGGCGCCGGCGGCAGGCTACCTGGCCGCCTGCCCTGGCAGCCACTCATCACCAGGCCGGCAGCACCGATTCATTGGCACCACCGCCTGGTGACACCGGCCACGCCGCCCAGCTCCGGCCGAGTGGTGCCGAACCGACCACACAGAGCGGAACTCTGTGGCCGTACGGTGTGGAACCCTGACCAAATGGTGTGGAACTTGGGCCAAGTGGTGCGGAAATTGGGCTGGGGGTGTCGCAAATCAGGACGAATGGGGCGGAACTCCGACCGTGCAGGCACGGTGCCCATTATTACTACATCAGCTACGTGAAGAAGAAAAAAACAATCAGAATTCTGTTCGGAATTCCTGTGGAGTGATCTGGAACTCTGACACCGGTGGTCGTGGAGCTGACGCCGGGTCGTGTGGAGCTTTAGCGTGGTGGTATTGCACTGAGGACGACTGGTGTGACAAATACCACCGCAATACCAGCGACGGCGCACGGATTCGAAGGAGTGGGTGACAGCAGATTCGTCATTGTACCGGCTGTGTGAGTCTATCCTTTGAACCTCCCCGACTATAAAAATTGGCAACAAGACACTATTAATGCATGCACCTTCTGTGACGAGCACTGGCGTAAATTACCAGAAGTGATAAAGGCCTGGACGCTCTCATAAATGCGTATAAGACACTCTAAGCAAGCGCGAAGTGCGAGGAAATATGGAAGCGTCACAGCGAGATTGTCCGCGGCAGTCTCATCAATGTTTACGATACGGCGATATTATCAATGCTGCAGCTTTGCTTCGATGTACGAAACAATGATCGTTGCAGGCTCACGGTTTGATTAGGTACAGTCCTGCATTGAGCATGATTATGAGTGAGAAAAAGACATAAAATAACCTTATGCTCATATTAAAACAAAGAAATAGATACAAAATCACACTGTATATATTTCGGCCACGGGCTTTCCTCAACAGTGAACATTTTGCTACAAAAGGCACAAAAACACACACGCCAAGTGTACCTCGTGATACAGTTCATAACACGGTTCGGTGTCACGAGGTGAACTTGGCGTGTGTGTTTTTGTGGCTTTTGTAGCAAAATGTGGAAGGCCCGTGGGCGAAATATAATGGAAGGCCCGTGGCAGAAATATACACAATGCGATTTTGGATCTATTTCATTGTTTTAATATGAGCATAAGGCTATTTTATGCCTTTTTCTCAAGCTCACGGTTGTCGAAAACCGTTCTCAATCAGCTCGCAGGTCACAGCTATGGTGCCAATCAGCTCGCAGGTCACAGCTATGGTGCCAATCAGCTCGCAGGTCACAGCTGTGGTGCCAATCAGCTCGCAGGTCACAGCCATGTTGCCAAACGAGTGGTCCAGTTTGGCACCGCTGCCGTCTGCCGGCCCGCGGCGGTGATAGCAGAAGCACCGGGTGTTCTCAGCGCGTCTGACCCGCTGCCAATGCCGCTGTTGGTGGTATGCGGTGTCTGTGTGGTTAATGCTTCCAACATTTGTACAGCACCCCACAGAGTGGGGGACACAGCGTTCACATGATGTGTTCCCTCCGTACCGACCAACTTCGACATTTTTCGACGGGTTCTGTAATACGTATATCGACAAAGTTAGAACATAGTAAACAAGCTGTTCAACGTTGAAAATACGACTTAGCGTTTAAATGAGTGCACGCACATACATCCACACAAACACACAAACACACGCACACCCCTCGTATACCTATATATATAAATATATATATATATATATATATATATATATATATATATATATATATATATATATATATATATATATATATATATATATATGCATATGTACATATACAAACCATTGAGAACAGTGCTTCACCTTCTTTGAAAAGCCTCGTCATGTCCAGATGTTTGACCTGAAGGAGAGTCTGTTGTCTCCACTGCTCATTTTTGTTAAATATGCCCATGCGCTGGATCCACGGATGTTCCGACACTGGTAAGAAACACAACAAAGCGGAAAACGCCATAGTAAACTGTATCAAGCAACAAGCAAATTTGTCTACAAAAGCTATCCCATATCAGTTACAGCCGACTTGCCGCTAACTATACTACCTTCCACCTGCCACCTTAACATTCGAATGACATCGGCGCATCCTAATGTTGCTTCCTCCTTGTTGTTTTCTTGTCCCTAGTATCTCCACCTATATATATTGGCGGAGATGCCTAGGTATCGCGGATTTCTGCGAAACCTTCTCCAGTCATACTGCTCGAACGCCTTTCAACGAATGGCCCGGAAGTAAAAAGTTAAATTCCGTATTGGTGTCCCTCTTTCACCTTGCACCGGGAAGGTGGTTTTAGACCCGGGAGTCGAATAACCTACCGGTTTTCTCCAACAGAACAAACGCACTTGCACGCCCGACACCAAATCACATCAAACACATTTCCCGGCCGACATCCAATTGTTTTGCCATACGTACGCTGTGAATTACTTAACCGCTTGATTGTGTCACTTACCTCGTATTTGCGTTTGCTTATTACACAGCCTCAACCACACTCCTGTCGTGTTTAACGTTCCATTGCCATGCGTTTGCGTATTACACAGTCCCTCCCAAACTCGTGTCGTGTTTGACGTTCCCTTGCCATGCGTTTGTGTATTGCACAGCCCCTCCCACGCTCGTGTCGTGTTTGCCGACAGCGAAAGCTCAGGAAGCAGTAAGAATAAGACCGACATTACACAACCGCGAGCAACATGCAGCTCAAATTGACGGCGACAATTGGTGGCACCAGTGCTGCCATATCGACCCTCACCTGTCCCCGGACGTCGCCAGAGCGGAACTCCTTCACTAACCGACTGCCAACAGAGCGACAATTGGTGGCACCAGTGCGGCCATATCGACCCTCACCTGTCCACGGACGTCGCCAGGGCGGAACTCCTTCACTAACCGGCTGCCAACAGGGCGACACGACAGCGCGTGCTCGTGACAATGAATCGAGCCGCGGCGGTGTGGAGGACGTTTTTGTCACACCTCCACCTCGTGCTACCTGGCACTGGCCCAGTGTGGCGTGATTGGTCTCGCAGGAACAGAGGCGCAGCCAAGAGGGGGTATCAGCAATCAAAAATACACTAGATTAAATGGGAAATTTTGAGATTTTCACCACGCACAACCGAAAATTTTCGGTGCGCATCGCGCACCGAAAACTCTTTTTCATTACCTCTGGTTTTGGCCGCCATTTAAGAAAATTATGGCTGCGCCACTGCACAGGAGCTTTAGCAATCCTGGTGTGATAGCAGCTGAGTGGGCAGAACCGCTGCCGAAGAATTTGGCACGATGTGTTACAGAAAAAGCGTTGCGCGGCCTTGCGTCAGCACTTCCTAGAAACCATGGTTATGCAGAGAGGAACACGGCATGCTGCCGTTTTGTCAGTAGATGCTTGCAATTATTCGGTGATGGATAAAGCAAAATGGGTTCCAATGTATCGTTTCAATGTACATGTAGTGTACAGGAATACACTACATGTATACTACTTGGTTGCTTCTGTACTATTCTGCCGATGTCTTTAACTATTTTAGGAAGTATCAATACCTGACGTTTGTCCGTCCCATATATGTCCCATATATTTCCAATGCAACGGTAAAATACATATACGTCACCATCTCCAAGTAGATAACCCATGTGAAGTAGGCAAAGTAGTCATCATGGTAGATACAAAACATAGACAGTACAAAAGAAGGTATTTTAGCACGCATGCAGCCAAAAATAGACAGGGAACGAATTAATCAGTGAAGCAAAATAATAAAGGATGATGTTAGGGCGTACCGTCAAAAAACGTCTTGGTATACAAGAGCTGGTGACACTGTATGATATTATTTTATACGCTGTTGGAGTAAAGCTTGATTCAGGTTGTGTGAAAATTGTCTATATACAGTGTATTCATGAAAAAGGCCATTTGATATTGAGCGAGATATGCAACCTTGTTTACACCTCATTTTCACCGATCAGACTAATTCAATTCAACATATCTGATGGATGAGATATCAATATTTTGGACAATGCAGAAGCAGTAGAATTTGGCAAAGTTTGACGACGC